>JAIGNY010003638.1:647500-712500 GCA_020152595.1 Chiridota heheva | reverse complement strand
ATCCAAATATAATCAAAACAAATGTAGAATATTTCAGTACCCCTGGAACCTTGTCAGCAAACTCATATGACAACTGAACAATGAAAAACATGTTTAAGTAGCTATTGATTTCTAACAAAAGCTAGTTCACGATGACGACGACGAGTGAATACACAATTACATTTATGGGGTCTTGGCCTGCATATCTGGTAATAATAGTAACAATGCTATCATGAAACGCTTAATATGACAAGGACGAGAACACAGGTACGACGTACGGACAAACATAACTTCAACAACCAAGTCAATGTCCACAGCCTTTGATAACCAGTTGTGGTGCACTGGCGTGTCTACCCAACACAGGCTTGAACCCAGGGCCTCGTGGTTTGTAGACAGGTACATTATGATACCCGCTACAACACAGTTAGTAGACAAATGCTAGTTCACCAGGAAACCAAGGTCTTTATTGATGTGTTTGTGTGCATCCAACCATTGTATAATTTTCTGTTTAAAGAATATGTGTTGGCTTGAAGTGTGTGGCCACAGGGAAAGGGAGGGGAGTTGTTTCTTAAACTAGATTTGTGGTTATTGAACCTGTATGATTTCATACATACATTAGTGGGAAATCAATTAAAACTGCAGAAATTTGAAAGCCAACTGGTGCAGAATACAGTCAGTATACATGTAGATTACTACAAAGTACAAAAGCTTATCATACAGATGAAGTTATTCACTCATGATACCGATAAAACATACTGTATGCTTCAGATCCCTAGCTTTGCTGTTTTACAGGGGCGGCCTGCCCTGCCCCTCCATGGGCCCATTCTGTCCATTGGGGTCCACCCTTCCCCTCATGAGAAAAAATATTATTTTTGTATAGATTTTTTTGTTATAGATTTTTTTTTTTTTTTTACTTAATAATCTTAATTAACCTCATAAATGAATACCTTACATGGATACAGAACACAGAATGATAGCCTAGTAGGCAATTGTCCTGTTTGGCTCGTGAATGGTCCTTATCAATCAGAATAGTTACATTTTAAGTATGATTATAGCTAAAATCCCAGAGCTTCTTCACCATGGGATTGAGCCATAAGGGGGCCCCAGGACTCCATGCCGAAAAGACGCAGCTCTTTGCGCGCGCATTTATGTGCCCCTCAACAAGTCTAGCAGCCTGCCCCCTTTTAAATCAAGCTAGGGGTCTGTCATATTCCAATTTCAATGAAGGTCTGTGCAGTATACTAACCAGGCTAAAGTGAACAGCATGAAACATACAGCTTTGTTCAAATCAATCACCAGATGAAGAATCAGACCAAAGTGTTACTGTTTTGAGAGGCATATACCCAGAAGTTACTATTTTATACTAAGAGCAGCAGAGCTTTTCTTGAATTTGTTGCACTCTATAAATGCCGTTAATTGATAAAATCAGGGAGTTGTTAAGAAAATCAAGATCAATCATATTTTCCTAAAACTTGATTAAATTCTGTTTTGAAAAAGACTACAGAACTCCCTGGCTAATCTGAAAACCTCGGTTAATACACTTTTAAAGAGGGCCATAATGTGAGGGCTGCTGAGCTATCATTCCAAGATCCATAGAATATCAAAGCACACTTTCCTTGCATGTGATGGTACTGATAACTTTTAATATGAATATTCAATTTAGCCGTCATAATAAATTATAAGAATATATACTTAATTCAATTCAATTCAATTTGCTTTTCTGGACTAGCAAGGTCAATTCCTTTATCCAGATCTGACTACCAAGGTTAATTTCTTTATCTATGATGGATATTATCAAATTGTCCTTACATTGTTGATATTCCATTGATTTTTTTGCAAGCAATTGACAATAAATAATAAACCTAATAGTGGTGGCACCAGGATTTTGGTCATGGGGAAAGGCGAAAGGGGGAGGGGGGGGAGGGGGGGGGCAAGGGGAAAATTTGTCTCAGTAAGGAAAAATCCTATAAATTAGACAAAATAGGTCACTTTACAAAATATTCTGGGGGGCAAGTGGAGGCAAAGCGATCTCATGGGGGGAAAATGTCTTCCCCCATGCCCTTCCGTAGCACTGCCACTAACTGTAATTACAAAAATAGCCCACATTAAGTGTTATTCAAAGGATATCTTTGCCTTGAAAGTTTCCATCCTATTGTAAGTTCATTAAGATGGTGATATAAATAGCATACTGTACTTAGTATGCCGAAATAAGCATCATTGTTCTTAATATTGCAAACAAACCTTATTGGCCATAGTATTCAAAGTACAGTAAGCGAGGGGATACATGTGTTAATGTAGTGCAAAGGAGAGTTAAATTCAAAACGTTTCCAGAACATCCAACGCAAATCATAAAAGAAAGAATTGTGAAAGAAAATTACTGTAGATTGAAATGTGGACATACTACATGTAAATGCTATCATTAAAATGACATATTTGAATGCAAAATATATGCAAAAACAACAGCGTTCGTGTCACACTTCAATGTGAGGTATATACTGCACAGTTTACATGCCACCCGAGCAGGTGCTTATTTTCCATCATTTTTATAGCGCAGGTCCCTCAAAATGCTGTTTTACTCGGTTTATTTTGTACTGCTAATCCATTTTTATAATATTTTAGTTAAATACTCGATACTGCAGGTATCAAAATTGACTTCTTTCATACAGTACTTCCGGTATCAAAATTGTATAATTTCAAACTGCAGGGGCCAAAAAATCTGTCATACTGTGTGTATGGTTTTCGGTTGATGGGCTACACACCCCTACCACTTTTAATATGAAGTGCCCTCCACCCCCCGCATTCATGCAAACTGTACACAATTTAAATACTGCATAACCACATTCAGAGATCAGCAAATTACTGTATTTGCACGGCTACCCGCGGCAACATATATCATATCATAGTCTTATCCTTGGACAACCAGTTTTCGAAACAAATTTGTGTGACACAAATACACATCTTATTTTCCTTAAGGACAATCATATATCCAGAAGGTGGACATGCTGCTTTCATTTAATTTATCGCACCCTGACCACCTTTGTTACACCTAAATAACAATACAATTAAACTTTACAAGCATATTCATATAAAAAAAAAAATTCTTCAATTTTTTAGTAAAAATGTATAGAACACTTCTGGAGTAAATTTGCAATGTCACAAAGTAAACATTGTGCACCAATGAATGTTACGATGTGATCTTGTGAGTAATCTTTAGAGCATGCCATCAATACCAAGTAACCATATTAACTGTATCACTACTATCGGAACACCCAGAATATAACCTTCTTAATGCGACCTATCATTCAATTGATTTGTTTGCCTAATGCATACATATGCATGTTTAGCTTTTGCATGGCTGGTGAACTAACGAATTCAAATTAAAAAAAATCCCTGCTTGAAAATAACCTTCCTTGTTAAGCAATCAATTTCCTGAACAAAAATGATATTTTTGTTTAATTTACAAAGTTCAGAATCATTTATTTCATAAATACTGTATCAAAACACTATCATTCTAACCAAATCTCAATTCCTTGTTTTTACTCGTCTGCCAATAATATATAGTATTACATCATTTTACTGTATATGAACAATGGAATATATTTAGGTACATATTCATATATGGACTTAATAACCTGAACAAATATGTCTATAAAATTTTCTCTTTTGAATTATGCATTTCTTTGTTGGTTTTTAAATGAATGTTTCGCTCTATTCAGATGTATACTGAATTATCTTGTCTCTAACAGCCTATCAAGAAATCACTTGTATCTCTAGAACAGTCTACCCTAGACAAACAAAATTGTGCATTTACAGAAATAGCTCTGCCAACATGACACCCAGGATTCTATACTTCACACCTTTACAAACAATTAATATCAAGAGATTTTTTTTTTGTCACCAGCACACAAAAAATATGAGGAAACTATTGTCAAGTGTGTCTTTCTGGTGGGCTGACATGTAGCAATTTTTGTATGATCAAGTGATGTACATGTACAGTATCTTTAAATTTGGACAACTGTCTAATACGTGTGTACATTATAATTAAATCTTCAGGTATACTATGGTGGTCTATAATGTCTCTGTCAAGTTCTTAAATGGAGTCTGAGGTATCAGAGGATGAAATTTCCTAACTTTTTCCTGACGATATTTTAGGTCTGTTATTACTTTGTAGACGTCTACACAAACAGTTATGTGGAGGATCTACAACTTGCAACATCACATATCTAAATAAATTTACGGATGCCACAGAAAGTGGTTATTCTGAGCTTCAAAATAACGCAATTTTCACACTTTTCCATTTATTATTTTGGAGAAATAGGGGTAACTAAGTAGTCAATGAGTGTCAAACATCAGTTTGAAGCAAACTTACTTGTACATGTCACCAGTTCCTCTCACACTGATGACAAGTGGCAAAAAACAGTGAACTGTCACAAACAGTTTACAATGTACATTTATTCTACTTCAAAATTAAATATTTTTTTGTTCACATTCAGTATTGTACAATGATGAAAAGCAAGCCATGCAGGAACAATTATTCCATAGTTGTCATGTTACAGTATTAATACAGATAGAAAAAAATAATACCAATCTCAAATACACAAAACTAAATAAGTTTTTAATAACTTCAAATATTCCCCAATTAGCTGACTGCAAAGTGATGCATTCATGAACAACGAAAGAACATATGGTTAATCATGGTAGCATGGTGGGCCCAAAGTTCATGCACCTATTAGGAATTAAATTTTTCTTTTTGAAAAAAAAATTGTTTTCATTGCCAGCAATATAAATAAATTCTTTGGATTTCTCCTCTTTTTATCCATGATAAATTCACATCATATTTTACTTATCAAGATATTCATCAAAGAAAAAAGAAGTTTAGTTTGTTTCAGCAAAATCGTGAATACCCCGAGTTCGTGCACCAATGTTAAATCTATGCAACTTTCGGCAGCTGTAACAGTAAAGAGTGAAAAAAGCTTGAACAAAGATACAGGAACAAAACATTGAAAAATATTCATTTCCAAAGCCCGTATTCATTAAAAATATACCCAGTTGTATTTAAAATTCCTCAAATTAGCAGGTGAAATCTTGAATTTCATATTATTTTTTGCGAAGATGGAGAAATATTGGGGTGCACGAACTTCTCGCCCGCACGAACTTTGGGCCACTTACTATACACTATACAGTATAACAAAATGTTATTAACTTTGGTTATATTATATGACAAATTTGAACATTTGTCATGGTATTAGTGATACACTATATCATACAAATGTAGCCTTTTATCAATTTTCAATTAAGAAGGTTGATTGTATCTCACCATCTTGTGCCAATATTCATTAAAAATGATCAAATTTATAGAAACATCCTTTCTTCAGACACTGCATAAAATTAATCTTCTGCTTTTATTACAATTTGCTGCAATTGGTGGAATTTTTTGGTCCAAATATTATTGGTCCAGGAGGGATATAGCAGGCCTGGCATATAGTACTCGATGTTGTCCATGGGAACAACGTAACAAATACCTTTACACCATGTCAAACAGAGGTTGTGTAAATTTGGACCATTTTAAAAATTCATACCAGTTTGTGGTCTGGACAACTTTATTTTCAGAATTTGCTGCATTTACAAATTACAGCCCACTACTACTGTAGGTAGAGTTTATGACCTCAATTTTTTAGAATTAGGCCTATGAACAATTTTGTTACTCCCGTCATTTCCTGATGGCATCAGTAGTTTTGTGAATATTGAACTTCCTGCCCATAATTTCATTTGCATGATTGGCTGCAGTGCTTGGGCCAACCACCCATCCACCAAATTTTCAGATGACATAGGCCTAACGTTAGGGGGCCTAGGCCTACATTACACCTACTGTGCCTATCAGTTATATCCCACAATACACTTTTTGACATACTGGTGGCGTGTACAGTGGGTTATTACACTTTCCATACATAAAGGTGAAGGTGTGTTGAATGTTAGGCTACCAAACTTAGTCCATGGTCAATGGGACGAAATTCGCTCCAAGCTTGCTATCTTACCATATTATGTACCTCTCTTGCTTCAATTCTAAGTAATATGTAGTTCTTTTAAGTTGTTTTAGAGCTTAAAAAGACAAAATTAGACCCCTTATGCTTGTTTTGACAAAATAGTGTTTCCTAGTCGGAGCTTCAAAATTTCTGTCACTCGTAATTGTTATGTTCGATGTCATATTACATCTATGCTTGTCATATAGCTGATTGACTAACAACTCAAGCACATTTTAAATAGATTCAACTAACAAGTAAACATTTTTGTGGAACTTCGACCTCATGAATAATCAACAAAATTTAGTTCTGCTGTTGAAGTAATGGCTAAATAGTTGTTCGCATTGCGAAGAGAAGACTCGTAGAAAGTAGATCAATTCTACCACTTCCTAAAAGTTTTAAACGGCAGGATTTTGTGGATAAACAATAAACCTGTTGTGAACCTAGTGATAAAAGATTTTAAATATTTTAGTGAAGAATATTCTTAGGGCAGTTGTGTAAAGTTAAAAAAAGTTCTGCCAAAAAATGTTGTCATTCATCTCCAATGGCGTGCATTTAAAAAAAAACATAGCCTTCTTGAGGCCGCAGATCAGTAAACAACAGCAATCACACAATGTCAGCATACAGAAACAGGTCAAAGTGAAAGAAATTACAGCCAAACGATGGTAAATGATTCCATAACTACATTACACCATTAAGATGCTATTTGGATCTCCATGGTTACACTCAGCTTTTGTGGATTTGAAACAGTTGTCACATTGATAACTGGACTTCATTGAATCATAGCAGAAAGTCTTTTTCAAAGTCACTTTAATACATAATATTACTACAAACTGCATGATTTACAGTAGGCCTAGATCAATCTGTTTCCTATTAATAAATACTTACGATTGACAGAATTGCCACTGTTGTGTCTATCCCGCACCAAAACAACTGATCGAGATCTTTCCCTCATTTTGGCAATTTTTGCTTCGTAGTAAGGATTTTCCAGCTCTAGTACAACTTTCCTGAGAGGCTTTCAGCACTGTTTTAATGTCACTAATTAATTATGTCTGCTGTTCACATTACAATGATCTGATTAAGACACCTAATGTTAATCCTACCATAATTTAGGTCTAGGCGGGCCCTAGCAAAATATCCAAACTTCAGAGCACCAATAAATTTGACCTCACAGTCCTCACTACAAGTTAATCCAGGAAGTAGCTACTTAAACCACTTCTTGAGGAATAAAACTTCACAGCCTTTACAGTTACAGTATGCACTGTCTTCCAATCCTGGAAAATCCAGACTGCAAACAAATTAAATGCCACATCACAGCTGTCTGGCTTTAGCCTATGCCTTTATCTGACTAAGCCTATGTGATGCACTGCATGCACTGCACGTAAACTATACAGTCCCTGATATATGCCTAAAAATATCAACAGCTGGACAGTGTACAAAATTAAAAACAATCTTTCTAGGAAAAAACCTTTAGTATAAATTAAATTATCTTGTCAAATTATTTCCTCCTTAAAATATTCTACTTTACAGCTTTATCCCACTTTTTGCACCCATTAATTTGTTCTGGTATCTTTCCAACATAGATAACTAACTGAACTCCATAACAAAAATTCAAATCTTATATTACAAGAATTAAATAAAATATTATCTTATAAATATAAACAAGAAACCACATTTACAGCAGCTACATTAGCCTTGTACTTGATATGTATAAACAGGCTTGTCATACGTTCAGCCAATCAGCATGCTTGTTTTCCCACCTACCCACAGACACACCCTTTTCTCTTTTGTTTTGCAAGGTCACTTTCAGGCAAGCTATTTTGTGCTGATTTCTATTAAAGGTGTTTAAAGAGAATAGCTGGGCCAGCATAATACAGAGTGGTGGGGTAGTTCAATTCAATGGTAAACTGGGCCAATCTGAATAGGTTAAGTTGGCGAAAATCCTTCTAGAGGACATGAACGCCAACCGAGTGTAGCAAAAGTATGAGGAAAAAAAATCAATTAACAAGCTTAGCAAGTTTAGCTTTGAAACAGTCTAGACTTGGTGCATGTACAATGTCCATAGTAAAGCATTCCAATCTTTTAGTGTTTGAGAAAAAAAGGAGTATTTATAAACATTCTTTTTAGCATAACAAATGTGGAAAATCAGATCATGGTTATCTTTTGTATCAATTCTTGCGTTTGGGATCAGGTTATCATTATCAATGGCAACAAGGCTATCATTGATTTTATATAGCATTTTAAGACAGGTGTTCCTTCTTCTTGTTGATAGCAAAGGCCAATCTAATTTATGAAGCATGCTAGTGACGCTGGATTTATAAGAGTAGTCTGCCATACAGAACCTGTCTGCTCTCTGTTGAATTGATTCAAGCTTATCTACATCACACTGGTGATGGGGGTTCCAAACTGCTGATGCATACTCAAGTACTGGCCTATTAACTAGAGCTTTATATGCAGTGATTAAACGTCAGTGGGCAGTTTGAGAGGTTATGTCTTAATAGATGTAAAGAGTTTGCTTTGTTGGTGATGTTGTGTATATGTTTATCCAATCTGAGTTTATTATCAATTTTAACACCTAGGCAGGGTGGGAGTTGACATGTTTTAGCGGCTGGTTGCACAAGGTATAAACTGGTGATTTATATCATTTTCTAGGAGATATTGAGAGGATTTAGCATTTAGAGGGCTTGAAATTCATTTGCCATTTATTTTGCCATTGTTCAAGTTCATTTAGATCATCTTGGAGGATTTGTTGGCCAGAGGGTTTATTTGTTGGCCAGAGGGTTTATTACTTGTTCTATACACAAGACAATCATCAGCAAACAGTCTAACTGTGCTGTTTATATTATAAGGGATGGCATTAACATATAAAAGGAAGAGTAAAGGACCTAAAACGGTCCCTTGTGGTACACCAGATAGAACTTGTGTAGGATTTGAGATTTTGCAATCACAGACAACACGCTGAATGCGATTGCTGAGGAAGGATGCAAACCAGGCCAGTAGATTTCCATCAATGCCATATGCGGAAAGTTTGGATAACAGACGTTGGTGTGGGACTTTATCGAATGCTTTAAGAAGTCGAGTATAGCCATAGAGATGGTACTGTTTTGGTCAATTTGTTTAAAAATATCATTTATTGTTATTAAAGAGAACTTGTGTTTCAGTTAATAATTTTGCTCGAAAGCCATGTTGGAGATCAGTTAGGATATTATGCTCATCAAGGAATTTCATCACATGTGAGTGGATTATATGCTCAAAGATTTACTACACACGTAGGTATAAAGGAGACTGGTCTGTACTTAGCTGGGTCATGTTTATCACCTTTTTTAAAAACGCTACATATGTTTGCTTCTTTCCACTTGTTTGGGATAGCACCGTTATCTACAGAGGTTTGGGGGAGATCAGTTAGGATTTCATAAAGGTCTTCTGCATGTGTTTTTAAGAACCATGGTGGTATATGGTCAGGACCTGACGCTTTGTTTGGGTTTAGGTTTTGCAGTTGCTTTTTGAAACTTTCTGGAGTGATTGTAAGTTGGTTTATTTTGTTGGTGGTGAGTGGTTTTGTTACAGGGATTTCCTAAACAGATAATAGAACAAACAGTTAAACGGATAACCATCACACCCTTACTAGCAGCCTTGGGGTGCCCCATAGAATACTCCGGGGAGGGAAGAGGGGTGGGCGCACTTTCATATGTGAGGTATATGTATATGGGCTGCCCGAGCAGGTGTCTTTTTGTACCATTTCCGTAGTGCAGGTGTCTTTTTTTACTATAACAAAAACAAACGAACAAACAATTGTACTAAAAAGATATACATTTTTTTTTAAAGTAAAATAAATTGTATTTTTTCATCATTTTTGTACTGCTGCCATTTTTATAATATTTTCATTGAATACTCATACTGCAGGTATGAAAATTGATTTCTTTTATACTGCAGGTATCAAAATTGTATAAATTTATACTGCAGTTACCAAAAAGATTGTCATACTGAGGGTACGTTTTTCAGTTGCTGGGTTGCACAACCCTACCACTTTTAGTATGAAGTCCTTTTGGGAGCTTTAATCAAACAACTACATGGAATATCTTTTATTTAAAATACAAGTTTTATGACGCATACAAAAATATCGCTTGAGCCAGAATCTCAAGAGCATGACAGTTTAAACCTAGGAAATGCATTTTGACGCAAAACTTTGTACAGGCACATATGGGAGATTACGTACGATTAGACAAGCTCCACTCATTACACTCTGTGTAAAGAGAGTGGAGCTAAAAATGGTATTCATCATCTACGACATTTATATAACAATATGTATCAACCCTATCCACATAGTCGATGTTGTTATCTTCCGGTGTTTACATTAAGTTTCAATGTACTACAACGGAAACTAGCGATCAATTTTCTTTTATAGAAATTATTGAAATACATTACATAAGTTTTATCATAATTTTCACTCTTGAAAACTTATAAGTACGAAGCCTATCCATTAAACTAATATTTGAGATCCAATTTTGCCTATCTACATCTAGAAGCCTTTGTTTAAATAAATAAAGAAAAACGTTTTCATTACCTACACCTTGATAATACGAAGCATGCCCAAAGGCCAGGCTCAATAAAATAGCTTTTGTACAGAGATCCCCAAGAGAAAGTATCGTTGTCAGCAAGAACAACCTGATCACAATACCTCTTTCTAGAATACCTAGTCTCATCCGTGCTTCAGTAATTTTAACCAATAGGAGATTTGCTTGACAATAGTGAAATATTTTAAGGAAGGACACCAAGTTCACCAAGGGGGAAAATATTAACTGATTTCAGAGGCAACCACAGTATGTATTTAAGAAAATTATTACAAACACTCACAACACTATGGTAGGGGTTGGGTCACAACCCCAGATTTCTGCCCCTTATGTTAGAATTGGAGGAATTTTGTGATATATGACTTATGGGTAAATGTGCAAGTATTCTTTTCAAATTAAACAGCTTTTTTCGCAGAACAACTTAAATTAACCTGGGCGAGGTCCAAACCCTTTCGTGTCAACGTTAATCCTAAGTAATTAAATGATTGAAACAATTTCAAACGGTTTACCTTGAAAATAAAATCTTTGTTTTTAGCTAAATGGCCACCCTTTCTGAATACAATAGTTTTACTTTTATAGCTATTTACGATGAGATCATTTTCGGAACAATATGAATTAAATATATCTAAGAATTTACGTGAGTAAGCATTAACAGTAAGAATTACAAAATCGTCAGCATATAAGAGACTGCTGATATCCTTATTTTCAATCTTCCCACCATGGTAAGTAGATTCAGCCTGCACAATAATGTTCTAAATCATTTATGAACACCGAGAACAAAAGAGGTGATAAACTATCACCTTGTCTCACACCCTTAGTATACTTAACTAGAACATCAATGATGTAGTAGCTCAGCATATATTATGGGGCATTAACAAGCTTGTTTTTGTTGGTGACCTTCCCCCTCCCCCCCTCCTCCCCTACACACACACACTTTTGACTTTACCCCACTTTCGGTAGGCAAATACTGCCTTTGGGTTAGAGATTGGGGAGCCAGGACCAATGTTGACAATTATACCCATCGGGCTAATAGGTAAAAGTCTTCTTTGGATAATTGCTGCTTAGAAATAATTGGGAGAATCCCCCTCCCACCACGGCCCTCCGTGTCGGTACCCCTGGTAAAATGCTTTAATTGTGTCAAATGAATACTAAATGTATGTGACAACCTCTATGTATTATGTAGTATTTATGTGTGAATAACTATTTGTTTTCAAGCTTTAAGAATGACCTAGAATAAAAGGGCGCCTCGGGCCAGCTAACCAGTCCACCCTCAACGTTAAAAAAAAACACCTCCTTCTCCGTCTGCACATTTTCAAAAGGGCACCTTCTGCCCTTTTACTCTAGGGCCAAGGCAAGCCCCCCACCCCCCTCCGCCCCCACCCCCTATTTGCCGTGGTTGCACCATCGCTGCAGAGGCTAAAATCTCTACGGGCCCTAGGACTCTAGTTGTCCCACTGCATATTGGAACATTATTATCGTTTGAATATATGGAAACTGTTTTTCAAGTAAGCCTAACCGCAAATTTTTGTTAACAATGTTTGCTTTTGAGTGAAATTGAAATCATACTCACAGACATACACTAACAGCAAAATACTGTTGTATAAAATTAAGATAGATTTAACATTCTTGCAACAAGACATTATTTATATGTGGCATATTTATCTGATGTTGCTAATAAAATAGCCATTCTAAGCAAATAATTATCGCAATTAATTAATCACATTTAATCATTAATAGCATCCAACAAATACCCTTCCAAGTGGCAATCATTATAACAAAATACAACTAAAAAGATTTAACAAATTTCTTTTAAAGTCCTCTTTCATATGATGGACTTACTTGACCTCTGAACTAATTCTTTAAGCTCAACCCATTGGTGACCTAATGATGCATCAGTTATAACAGTCATTCACATCATCTTCACACGAACATAAACTTCTTGTGAATAGTATTACTTGTGTCAAGTCATGTGTGATGTGGAATGACTCATATGGATGCCTAGATTCAGGCTATTGAGGATAGCCTATTACAGCTAATTTATGAAAGCAGAGTTTTCTTTCCATCTGAGATATTCGTGGTATTTCCCGAGCCAATGTTATTATATAAGCTAAATTTGTTCGGATTGCGCAGAGCAAAATCCGAGTATCTAAAACATTTTTAGCGAATTTTGGAATGCAAAATTTGTTAAAACTATGCAACAGTATGAATTGTTATTGCATCATCATATCGATAGCAACACAGCAAATCATCCAAACAATGCTTAGGATATGATAAACGCTGCAAAAATCTGAACGTATCCAGGCCAGAACCTGGCCCTTGAGTAAGTGATTTCTTAAGATCAAATCCCTTAAAGGGATGTTAACTTAAAAACCGAAGTGGGACTATCTTTACATTTAGCAAATGCTTTAACATCACTGTAAAATTGTAATAGAATTCTCAAACAACATCCTCTCACACCCCCGTGTATATCATAAAGTTTCCTGCACATAATATTTTTATTTACATTATCGAACGCACCTTTGAAATCAATAAAAGCAGCATAAACTTTACCTTTTGTTTCACTTGGAACTTTAGAAATTATCGTCTGAATAACAAAACAGTTATCTAATGTTGAGGATTTACTCCTGAAACCTGTTTGTGCTGGCGTAATAATATGGTTATCATCACACCAGCAGGTAAGATGGTCAAATAATAAAATTTTGGTAAACAACTTACTTTTAACAGATCAAATAAGTTACTGGTCTGTAGTTACTAGGTGAATATTTGCACCCTTTTTTATACACTGGGTTAATTATACCCACTCGCCATTGATCAGGATAGACACCGGTGGTAAAACATTTATTGAGCGGTTACGCAGATATTTGCTTAAATATAGAAAGATCAAATTTTGGACTTCAGTGATGAGTTTACATTGTGCAGTACTTTTGTTGTGGGATGATAACTTAGCAAAGTGCATGCTGAGAGGCCTGTAAAAAGGTCTTCAGGAAGCATGGGAAGGTCTACTTAGCATAGCATAGCAAGATTTAACGTCCCGAAAGCATCCAGCATCCAGTACTGGACATTATAAGAAGACGGCCACGGCCTTTGATAATCAGTTGTGAACTCACTGGTTGCAGACCCACCGGGATTGACATCAGTTCACTTCATGATAAAAGTACAGATTTTTAACATCAGTTGAAATTTCAGTATTCTAAAGAAGAAACTGAGAAAACTCTGTTCCAAAACTGAATGGTACTGTACTACAAGAGCTTAGATTTTACCTGATTTGTTTAAAAGACTTAAAAATCGACTAAAATTTAGTTCAAAAATAAGAATTTTTAAAACTTTTTTACAAACCTCCGTGGTGGTGTAGTGGTTAGTGCTTTGTCCTCTCAACTCCACATCCTGGGTTTGAATCCCAGTAAGTCTGCAACCAGTGAGTTCACAACTGGTTATTAAAGGCCGTGGCCATCTTGATATAATGTCCAGCACTAGATGCTTTTGGGATGTTAACCCTTGCTATGCTATGCTATCTGAACCTTTACTAGAATTCATTACCTATCAAATGCCTTTTGCTTCATACAGGCAAAAATTTGATGATTTATTTTGTAAAATTTTCTCTCATTTAAAAACTTTGTAAAAGATGGTTGATGAAGCTTGAGGTTAACAATGATAAAAAACTACTGTATGAAAATAAAAATTACATTCAAGAGGATATATGCATATGTATTCAGTCTTTTTCTTAAACAAGATCAATATTCATCCAAATCCCTCAAAAAACTCTTGTTTTTACAGGAAAAAACATTGACAGGGCCAAAGACTTTGACAATTAAAATCCTGCCTTAAATTTTAAGTTAGCATATACTGACATCAATAATCCTAATAAATGTTAATCAACAGACCGAAGACAACAGGGCACAGATGCTTTAGAGACAATGCTCAGGCTCTCTTGTTAAAATGTTCAGAAATTTTCTTTAAAAAAAAACTTTGCAAAGGAGAGGAAAGTGACAAAGTTTTGTACTTCTAATACATTACAACATGTATATAATCACATGCATGCATATAATCACATGCATGTATATAATCACATGCATGCATATAATCACATGCATATATATAATCACATGCATGTATATAATCACATGCATGTATATAATCACATGCATGTATATAATCACATGCACGTATATAATCACATGCATGTATATAATCACATGCATAATCATATAATCACATGCATGTATATAATCACATGCATGTATATAATCACATGCATGTATAATCACATGCATGTATATAATCATGTAGATAATCACATGCATGTATATAATCACATGTATATGCATGCATATAATCACATGCATGTATATAATCACATATGTATATAATCACATGCATGTTTATAATCACATGCATGTATATAATC
Source organism: Chiridota heheva (assembly GCA_020152595.1). Classification (NCBI taxonomy): domain Eukaryota; kingdom Metazoa; phylum Echinodermata; class Holothuroidea; order Apodida; family Chiridotidae; genus Chiridota; species Chiridota heheva. The sequence continues at coordinate 697,525 of JAIGNY010003638.1, read as the reverse complement.
ACATGCATGTATATAATCACATGCATGTATATAATCACATGCATGTATATAATCACATGCATGTATATAATCACATGCATGTATATAATCACATGCATGTATATAATCACATATGTATATAATCACATGCATGTATATAATCACATGCATGTATATAATCACATGCATGTATATAATCACATGCATATATAATCACATGCATGTATATATATAATCACATGCATGTAATATATATAATCACATGCATGTATATAATCATGCATATATATAATCACATGCATATATAATCACATGCATGTATATAATCACATGCATGTATATAATCACATGCATGTATATAATCACATGCATGTATATAATCACATGCATGTATATAATCATGTATATAATCACATGCATGTATATAATCACATCACATGCATATAATCACATATAATCACATGCATGTATATAATCACATGCATGTATATAATCACATGCACATGTATATAATCACATGCACGGATATAATCACATGCATGTATATAATCACATGCATGTATATAATCACATGCATGTATATAATCACATGCATGTATATAATCACATGCATGTATATAATCACATGCATGTATATAATCACATGCATGTATATAATCACATGCATGTATATAATCACATGCATGTATATAATCACATGAATTTCTTGAAACTTCTACCACATTAATTATTTCCCACACTCCAGTAATTCAACTGGCCAACAGTGTCCTGTAACAGTATCCTGTTACTTTCTCAACCATTCATGTATATGATATGATAAGCGTGTGGCGCATTACAAAAATAAATTTGCACCACTTTATAAGCCAAAAGTTTCTTCCTAATAAGCACCCATGCTCCGGGGCCGATACAATCTGACCAAGGGAGCTGCTATTTTAGGCAGCTCTCTGGTCTGACAGTGTGCTAAATCGAACTGCATTGTGTGATATGGTTTTATACTAGTCTTAAAATAACCACCACAAAACATTGTGAGCGTCAGATGCAAAATAAGCAAATAATGTAACAAAACTTGACCTAAACTCTTCAAATTAATCAAATAAATTATGTTATCAGTCAAAAAATGTTGAGTGGGGGCTTATTTGAGCAGGGGCACTGAATATGGTAATTGTGTATTTTGCCCCAAATTTTTTGAGCCATCCATCCAATACATCCAAACAGCAGAAATGCATTTAAAAACACAATTAGCACTTTGCCTAAAGATATATGAACAAGTACAACAGGGATTCATGAAAAGAGCTTAAAATTCTGAACAAGCAAGGTCTTTAAATTACAATAACATTTGAAGAATTTTTAATGCATCCAAAATTTGTGATGAAAAGAAGACATATCACAGATCTACATTGCATAATTGGAAAAAAATAAACAATAGATTAACAGTTCCTTGTTTGCTTTTCAATATTTTCTGGTAAAAGATGGGCTTTCTTGATCATGAACACTAGTTCCTCAATCATTCTCATCATTATGTGGTTTGCACCTCAACACAAATGTTTCACCCCTCACCACTGCTTGAAATTGATTAATAACAAAGAGCCCCCTCATTACAGCTTTCTTTACAAGACTGATACCCAGGTGGTCAGATGTGACTTTGAGCAGTTTATACTATAGCCCTAGATATATCAGTCAACAGCACTACAAGCATGGAACTAATTACTTGCCCTTTTAAAACCTATGATGAAAGAATCAAGATTAGAGTCTCTTTTGCACCAAAAGTGTATATTTTTCAGATGATGCATCAATAGGGGTTGACCTGAAGCTTTGGCCCTCTTTTTTAGGCTGAAGTGAAGAGGTGTTATACACCCTCACCATATAACTCAAATTTTGGTGTGGGTCCTTGGTAAAATACTTCCCCATGAAACTTTTTCTGAAACAAATCTTGTCAAGTTTGGATATGCATAGTCAAGACCTATCCCTTCTCTACCATTCCTGAATTTTGTTTCATTATAAACAAATGTAGCTGATGATTTTAGCTCAGTTATTGCCAATATATTTTATCTTCATGGATAACATTATTCTAAATAGATTTAACTATAAAACTATTACTTAATTTAGCTAGACATCAATTTTAGTCATCGATATGATTTCAATTTTGGTCACAGTAAAATAAGGTGCTTTGCCCAACAAAATAAACCACCTTGGGTGAGAATATATACTTTTTAGGATGAAGAAGTATATATGGGTCATAAAACTCCATCAGATGAAAATGAGCAAAAGCTGGATCATATTTGCATATTTACCAACCTAGAAATCATTCTCATATCTTATGTCACTCCTTACTTTTAGGTAATTTACATACTAATTAGCATGCAAAATATAATAAACAACTGTATAATTATCACACAATTGATTTCCAACAACATATTGCATACAAGCAAGACTCCTTAACCACTGAGCCGCTGCACATCTTTGCAGGATATAGCTTGTCCTCAATCTTGCACAAATTGATAATCATAGATATAGATAAAAATAAGGCATTATTAACTAATTTGCATATTTTAATTGTTACTTCTTCCAAAAACATCAGGGAGTAGTATCATTAAAAAGGACTTATTATCAACATTTAATCAATTTTGTCAAAAATTCCACAAGTCTTTACAACTAGAAAGTACATAAATACAAAATTAGCCAGTTTTGTAAACTGGAATGCATATTAAATGAGCTAATTTGCACAAATTAACATACTCCAGTGTAAAAGTATGTATGTCAATGTAAAGATAGTTAACATATACTTGTAATGATAGTAAATGCAGGAAAATGAGGAAAAAACCATAATCTAAAATGTTTCCCAAAAATACAGTTTCTAATGGGATGGTCGGGTGTTCAGGGTTAAAACACACTTAGGCCTATACCCAGTATGTTATGGCTCACTGTTTAATAGGCAGTAAGCAAATATTTCAATCTTTAAAGCCGTCACTTCCAGTTAATTAAACAGAGAATACCAGTAAAGTACACTGTTATAACAGTATCCCTGGTGTCACAGGATTGGTCCACAAGATACCAGAGCACAACCTACAGCCACTGTCTTAATTGAGTAGATAATCAATTAGTTTGCTTACAGATAAGAGAAGAAGCTGGACAAATAAACAACTTATAGCACAAACTAGAATCAGTACAGGCCTAAGGTAATCCTTCCAAACAAGCAGGAAGAAAGTACAGTAATAACATTTGCATTTGGTTGCAATATTGCACCAAAATAATGTGGTTATAAAGGTAACCCTGCAAAAATACTTCCTTACTCATAACTAAGTAAGAAGCATGAGACTAAAGGGTCCTTGGGGGAGGGGGAGGTAAGTCATTTCTGGTTTTTCTTTATATTTCTTTCTCAAATCTCAAATTGCCTACTGCTAAATCTGGGTCAAGGTTATAATAACATCCAATTTCCTGTCACTACAGCCAACTTCTCTCATTCAATGAATTTGGCAAAAGGACCAAAAAAAAAACAATGAGTTAACATTAACAATTTTCCAGTAGTCCCATTCTTAGTTCAGAAAATTTGCATAAATTATGCTGATGCTGCTAAAATGCTGTAAATTGGACAATACTTAAGTGATTTTGATTGGATGTTTGATATGTGCATGGTTTTTAGTATATTTTCAGCTCAAGTTGTTGCAACATGAACCTGCCCATACACCTTTAACCCTTAAACGCCTCAGCCTCCCAATTAGAATCTGTATTTTTGGGAAACTTTTTAGATACATGTAATGCTTATTTTCCTTTCCTTCTCTATCATTACAAGTATGTGTTAACTAAAAGGTAATACTTTACAATGGCGCACATAAATTTTTACACTAAAATATGCAAATCTATACAAATTACCTGTTAAATATGCATGACCAGTGAACAAAACTGCCTAACTTTGTTTATGTACTCTCTTTTGGTAAGCAGTTGTTGCATTTTTGATAGAATTTATGAAATGTTGATGAAAAATTCTTTTCAAAGATACCACTCACGATTTTTTGGAAGTAAGGACAAATGGAATATGCACAATAGTTCATAATGTCACATTTTGACCTATATCATGACCCATTATTATAAATTTGTACAATATTGTTGGAAAACTACATGTAAACCTCCGGGTATATCAGGGATACTAAAAAATTGTAAACCTCCGGGTACATACTACTGTATATAAATTTTGGGTAACAGGACTAAAAATGAGACCCACCTAATTGCAGATATAATGATCCCAAACAGGTTGATTAATTGCCAATTCAATAGGTAAGAATATAAGACACAAAGAGGCTAAAATAATCCCACATATCAATGTAATCGATTCGAAGCTCAATTCAATCAGACTGGAAAATATCACCAACAGAATATTAAAGTCAAAATTCAATAGACCACAAGCACAAAAATAGTCCTTGACTTAATAATATCAATCAACAGTTACAATAACTATCCTTTACTATAACCTAACTAAACTTATTGGCCAATAAGAAATAGTTAACTTACAATTATTCACAACCTGCAACACACATCCTCACCCCACCAGTCCAGAAGCTTATCCTCTTTCAAACATACACAACTCCTTAAACAGTTTAATACAATGCCATGAAAGTTTTTGTTATTACGCCCAAAACATTATATTTTCAAACGCTACTGGCGCTTTAACTTACTACTATGACGTCACATGTAAACAAACCCAAAGTTGTGAATGAGACCTCATGAATAATCATAACATGGCATCATTTTGAGTTTGACCTGCCCTGACAACAACATACACTGTGTACAGTGTAACCTAATACTGGTATTACACTGACGGACAATCCCTGTGACTAGGCAATTTTCATTAAAACCATCGTACAAATATGGTGCAAAACAGCACTAAAAACATATCAAATTACTTGAACTGACACTTATATACATGACATCAGGTCGAATTGCGATCAACATCGGGAGAACTGGTAAGTGCAAGCAACTTTGGATGAAGCCTAAGCTTCAATGGTAAACTTCATGTTACCGTAGCCTAACACTCAAGTTAGTACTGTCTGACTGCAAAGCCTATGGCCTGCACTATGGCCTATTACATCTTTCCCCTCCATGTCCTTATGAATAGACAAGGAGAACATGCATAATGTAACATTGCAAATGAAGAACAGAGAACACCACCAATAAGAAGGAATAATAGTTTCAATGAAATGGTGAAATTGTCTCTGAAGGTTTTTTGAAATTGAAACACTAGAAAGTTGAATTGATTCCTGCCTGATAGATTTCCATCTTCTTGAAAGTTCTAATGCAACTATATATTCCAACTCCATGTTTGCACTTTATATCAGAAGTTGTTGTATTCCACTATTGCTTTCATGCTACTCTGCTTTTCCTTGCAAATTGTTTGTATTGTATACACTTTGTATCTGAACTTGTTGTATTGTTTATACTTTGTATCTGAACTTGTTGTATTGTTTATACTTTGTATCTGAACTTGTTGTATTGTTTATACTTTGTATTTGAATTTGTTGTATTGTTTATACTTTGTATCTGAGCTTGTTATATTGTTTATACTTTGTATTTGAACTTGTTGTATTGTTTATACTTTGTATCTGAACTTGTTGTATTGTTTATACTTTGTATCTAAACTTGTTGTATTGTTTATACTTTGTATTTGAACTTGTTGTATTGTTTATACTTTGTGTCTGGTCTTCTTGTATTGTTTATACTTTGTATTTGAACTTGTTGTATTGTTTGTACTTTGTATTTGAACTTGTTGTATCATTTATACTTTGTATCTGAACTTGTTGTATTGTTTATACTTTGTATCTGAACTTGTTGTATTCTTCATACTTTGTATCAGAACTTGTTGTATTGTTTATACTTTGTATTTGAACTTGTTGTATTGTTTATACTTTGAATCTGAACTTGTTGTATTGTTTATACTTTGTATCTGAACTTGTTGTATTGTTTATACTTTGTATCTAAACTTGTTATATTGTTTATACTTTGTATTTGAACTTGTTGTATTGTTTATACTTTGTGTCTGAACTTGTTGTATTGTTTATACTTTGTATCTGAACTTGTTGTATTGTTTGTACTTTGTATTTGAACTTGTTGTATCATTTATACTTTGTATCTGAACTTGTTGTGTTGTTTATACTTTGTATCTGAACTTGTTGTATTCTTTACACTTTGTATCAGAACTTGTTGTATTGTTTATACTTTGTATTTGAACTTGTTGTATTGTTTATACTTTGAATCTGAACTTGTTGTATTGTTTATACTTTGTATCTGAACGTGTTGTATTGTTTATACTTTGTATCTGAACTTGTTGTATTGTTTATACTTTGTATCTGAACTTGTTGTATTCTTTACACTTTGTATCAGAACTTGTTGTATTGTTTATACTTTGTATTTGAACTTGTTGTATTGTTTATACTTTGTATCTGAACTTGTTGTATTGTTTATACTTTGAATCTGAACTTGTTGTATTGTTTATACTTTGTATCTGAACAAGTTGTAGTGTTTATACTTTGTATCAGAACTTGTTGCATTATTTATACTTTGTATTTAAACTTGTTGTATTGTTTATACTTTATATCTGAACTTGTTGTATTCCTTTGATGCTAGCTTACATTCCTTTTCCAATGTTTGTTCTTTTCCATCTTGAAGCAAACCTTGTGTATACTCATTGACAATAATTGTTTATGTTATTTTAACATCCACTAGTTCTTCAGCTCTCAGGTTCAAACAGAGGCTATTTATTTTGCAAGAGTTGTAAACAAGTATTTCACTGTATGATCTTTCTTTCAAGTTAAAAGCTTGATCTTTTCCACCTCCACAAGTTCTTCAGCCATTGCAGAATATCGATACTACTTGTTTTTTGCGAAGGTTCTTATGAAGTACTGTAAGTTTTCTTTTACAGTAAGTATGGTCCTTTCTGGAATCAACACAGACTTTCAAAGATTCACTGTTTTTGCATGTTGTTCAATTTTTTTGCTGCTTGGACGTCACAACCATTTCTATTGTCAATCATCAGATTTCTTCTTTGCATCATTTTCTTTCATTAAATTCTTATCATTGTTGATTATCAGGTTTCTTTCCTTCGTTCAACATTAGTTTTCTTTCAATTAGTCGACATCAGTTTTCTTTTAATTGTTCAACATCAGTTTTCTTTTATTGTCGATCATTAGGTTTTCTTTCCATTGTTGACCACCACTAGTTTATAATATAGCATTTGACAACAATATTTGGCAAAAGTAAAATACAAAAGTAAAAAAACAAAGACTATTTAAAGAGATAAAAGAAGTAATGTTTTCTCTCTCTTCTTTCGCTTTTTTTTTTTTTTTTAAATCTACAGTATCAAATATTAAAGTGATAAACAGATTTCCATTGTTAATCTGCCAGAATTCCACCAATTTTGGTAAAAGTCCACTCTTTGTACAGTAAGTCAAATGTCCTTTTTGTTGACAATATTCTTTGTATTAATCAATTCACTTCTTATTACATAAGTAAATTCCAAAACAATAGTAAATGCACAGTACATTGTCTTTGTTTACTTTACATTCCTATCATCTCGACACAAGTCAAGTCTTAATACTCAATATACTTTATATAGCATTCTATTTATATTCAAAATTTAGTTACCATATGTGTATCACAGTGTAATTTACACTGCACTTGATTAAACAATAATTGGAACACCTCTTTTTAAACAAGCTTTTGTTTCCCAACAGGTCTCACTGTATAATTCCGCCATTCAGAAAAGTACTTCACTGAGCACTTGTTTCACAGCAGGCTTCACTGGAATTTCACACATCATATGTATACACAATGCGTACACTGTAGACTGATTAGAGTAATTAGAACACCTTTTTGAAAGAGTGACTCAATTAAGCCCCTATTTGACAGCAGGTCTAATTTCGCAATTCCAAAACAGGTACTGAGTAAGCATCTGTTTAACAGCAGGCCTCACTGCATCATTTTTGCATGCCATATAACTATAATTATACACTGTGTGCCACACTCTCTTTTTGATTATGAAAAAATTAAAAATAATAATAATGATAGAACGTCCATGAATTCTACCATTTTATCATTTATACCATTGCAAATTCTATACATGTTTCAGACTTGACATATAGGTCCAGATTTCTTAAGGAATGTGTGTACTATAAGCACTGAGTAATCACTAATTACAGGTCTTTAAATTACCTCTTCACTTAATTTCTTACCTCGTTAACTAGTTAATGAAATGAAGTATATCTTTTAGATGAATGCCTTTACTTTCCCTTGTAGAGCGACATACAAGTCCCTTCTTCATTATAACAACTAGTTTCTTGTTCCCCAACAATATCATTTCTTCTATCAGTTCCAATTCTATTTTCATTTCTACTTTCATTTTCAGAACTAACTTGATCAGAACCAGGTTCACCATCAGAATTTAACCAAGTTTGGTCTTCAGCATTCATAACAATGGCTAATAAGTTTCTCATATTAGGTTGATTGTCTTCACAATTATTTTCTTGTGATTCTTGAGATTTGTCTTTATTGTACAATCAAACAGGCATACTTTCAGATCATTCCTATGGAGTATTTTATCTTCTCCGTAACCATCTTCTGGGCATATCCTATACACGAGAATTCTTGTAAGGTTGCTCATGCACAATGTACGGTTTCTTTTTCCATTTGTTTTGAAATTTAGCTCTAACTCAGTTTCTCTTCTTCATCAATACTCACTCAACCCTATTGATTAGAAGTGCTTTTCTTTTACTGCTTCTTTTGTTTTTCATGGGCCATATTTCCCTTCACCCACTATCTCAAATGCACATTTCATTCTTAATTGTTACTGTATACCCAGTCAGATGATGTTGTTTCATCTCTACTAGTCTCAAAGATTAGGTCTATTGGAAATCTGTATGTCTATCCATCATTAAATAAAATGGAGCATAACCTGTTGTGCTGTACTTCGTGTTATTATAAATGTAGGTAAGTTCTGGGAAATATATTGGTCAATATTTCTTTTTCTCCTGTTAGTTTAATAATCATAGGCCTGAAGCAGACAATTCTTCTCAATTCTAAATATAAATCAATTCACTGCAAGAGAACAGGTACAATTTTATAAATTAAAACAATGATATGCATGAACTTCTGCCTAAAAATACACTATAAATTCACAGATTAATATGTTTATGATCTCTACCTAAAAAATCGACAAATCAATCAAGATCTCACTTTAGACTGCCCCACACCCTACTAGCAATTGTAAACCTGTGGGTATATCAGAGGATATTGAATAATTGTAAAGCTCAGGGTATATAGGGGTTACTACAGAATATAAATTTTGGGTAACAGGACTAAAAATGAAACCCACCTAATTGCAGATATGATCCCAAATAGGTTGAATAACTACCAATTCCATAGGTAAGAATATAAAACACAGAGAAGCTAAAATAGTTCCATAATGTAATCAATTCGAAGATCAATTCAGACTGGAAAATATCACCAACAGAATATTAAATTCAAAATTCAATACACCACAAGCATGAAAATGATCCTTGACTTAATAATATCAATCAACAATTACAATAACTATCCCTTACAATTTATTACCTAACTAACCTTATTGGCCAATAAGAAATGTTTAACTTGCAATTATTCACAAACTGCAACACACATCCTCACACCACCAGTTCAGAGATTCTCCTCTTTCAAACATACACAACTCCTTAAACATTTTATCATTGCCATTAACGTGTTTGTTATTATGCCCAAAACATTATATTTTTAATTTAAAACTTATGCTACGGGCGCTTAAACTTACTACTATGGCATCACATGTAAACAAACCTAAAGTTGTGAATAAAACCTCATGAATAATCATTACATGACATCATTTCCAGTTTAATCTGCCTGACAACAACATACACTGTGTACAGTGTAACCTAATACTGGTAGTAAGTACACTAACAGATTGACGGACAATCCCTGTAACTAGACAACTTTCACTGAAACCATTGTACAAATATGGTGCAAAACAGTACTAAAAACATCAAATCACTTAAACTGACACTTATATACATGACATCAGGTCAAGTTGCGATCAACATAGGGAGAACTGCACTGGTAAATGCAAGCAATTTTAGATAAATCCTAAGCTTTAATGGTAAACTTAATGTGACCGTAGCCTAACACTCAAGTCAGTACTGTCTGACTGCAAAGCCTATTGCCTGCCACTATGGCCTTTATTACATATAACCTGAAAATGATATTTTCTTGTTTGTGGACTCTTGAAAATCAATTGTATGATATTCATAAGGTTGTTAATTATATTTTGAACACTAATTAATATGCAAATTACCTCAAAATAAGGAATGAAATCAGATATGAGAATGATTTCATGGTTAAAAAAATGCAAATATCATCTCAACTTTTACTCATGTTCTTATAAAAATAAGTTTCATGACCCAGATAAACTTTTCATTCTAAAAAGTGTATATATTCCCACCCAAGATGGTCAATTTATTTGTGAAATAAGTAAAATATACTCTATTATTTACTGTAGAAATGTATAAATGCTGTGTATGGTCATGATTTCGCGCAACAGGTATAGGGGATTTACACGTACTAGTCAACAGGCCTGAAAAGAATTAAAAAAATGTACTGATTTAAAAGGATTTACTGATTGTCAACAGGCCTGAAAAGAATATAAAAAATGTACTGATTTACCTTTGAGACTGCCTACTTCAGTGTTCACCTCTTTCAAACTATTCTACATGTAGATCTTCAATAAGGTTTTTTACAGGATATTATTTAGTAAAAAATGTGTCTTTAACCCTTACTCTACCAGCACTCTTTTGAAAATGCGCTCGGGAGGCGGGGCCAAAGACGGGGCACCCAAAACGCGATAATATCGCCGTGGTAAAGGGTTAATCAAGGCGTGATTATTGAAGGGTCCTCTGTCTTCCAGACAGAAAAGTCGGGCCCGGAGCGCTCGGGGCCCGCTGGGCCCCACCGGGATCATGCTGCCTATATTTTCGGGTTGGCGCATATGTCGCGGGTTGATTAACCCTTACTCTACCAGCACTCTTTTGAAAATGCGCTCGGGAGGCGGGGCCAAAGACGGAGCACCCAAAACGGCGATAATATCGCCGCGTGGTAAGTAAGGGTTAATCAAGCGTGATTATTGAAGGGTCCTCTGTCTTCCAGGCAGAAAAGTCGGGCCCGGAAGCGCTCGGGGCCCGCTGGGCGCCCACGATCATGCTGCCTATATTTTCGGGTTGGCGCATATGTCAACCCTTACTCTACCAGCACTCTTTTGAAAATGCGCTCGGGAGGCGGGGCCAAAGACGGGGCACCCAAAACGGCGATAATATCGCCGCGTGGTAGAGTAAGGGTTAAGGTAAAGTCTTTCCGTCAACCAAAATCTTTGGAAAATTGCTTATCTTCGAAAAGTTGCAATGTTTTTTTTTTTTTTTTTTTAGGGGGCTATACATCAACATAGTAGCTCATTTAAAAGTTAGCTTTAAGGTCTATAAGATGGCATTCTAAAACATTCCGTTCTGATTTTCAAAATGTTGCTTTAAAATGGACCAAAATGATAAATATTAGTGTAAAATGCCCCAAAATTTCAAATTTGAAATAGGTTTTGGCAAAATTTTTTATTTTTTTTATCAGTATTTGATATTCATGAATGATTTCACCAAAAACATTTTTTTAGATCATTGTAAATATTGATCAATTTTTGGTAAATTTGGGTGAAAATATGAAAATTACTCATGTTTGGCTCTAAATCACAATATGACCCCCATCAAAAACGGTTAGAATTAAAAGGAGTTCTTACAAATGATATACAAATTACCTCCATATCAGTTTGGTATGGTCCCCAAATTATTGATTAAAAATTGCAATTCCAAATTGACAACAATTATGTCGATCTAGCATTTAAGGGTTAATCATGTATGCAAAGTTTGTGATGAATTTTTTTTTTTAAATCATAAATCTATTTACTTGGCTGGTTGATTGGTGGTATGCCAAAGATACAAAATCAATTAATTGTCAGAATCAGCTGCTCGTTTTCAGACAATCATGGCAGAGGACAAAAGTAATTTTAAATTTGATTTCACATCAAGACATATTTCATGTAAAACAATAAAAGTAACCATTTTGTACCCTTTTGTGTAGCCAAGAGCATAAGAAGTGGAGGAGCTGGGGATTTCCCCAGTCAAAAATGTGGGGAAGAAGTATGTTTCCACCTACCCCCACCCCCTTCCTTACACACACACACTTTTCAGGAAAGAAAACCCCTTATTAGGCTTATTTGTACCCTTTGTAAAATATATAAACAATTTCAGCGCTTGTTCTTCTGATTTATTCCATTATAATTTATAATACCTCGTTCTGATCCCGGGTCTGATTTTAGTTTCCCCAATTATAATCATTTGAATTGACCACACTTGGCCGTAAATGTAGCATTAAATCGTATACACCGATGTAGTGCCTGCATATGTGTAACACACAGCATGCAGTTAGTACGTGTACATGCAGGTGACAGGTCACTGCACTGCAAGCGTGTATGTGCTGCCACGTACGTCGTGTCTTATACTAACTTAATTGTCTATTCTTCTTTGTTGAAAAATTACCACAATCGTGTAAATAAATGGGACAAAAATGCCTTTGGAATAAGGATGGGGGTTGAGGTTTGTGGTGAATAAGCTTTTAGCCCCCTATCCCACCTCCCTCCCAAAACAAAAAATTGTTCCTATGCCTATGTAGCAACATTTTTTTTTTTGATCCTTATGCCCTAAATAATAATTCTAGGGTTGGTTCCATTTTGTTTTAATGTCCGGTTTAGCTGCCATTTTGAATTTTAAAATGGCCACCATTTTAAATTTCAAAATGGCCACCATTTAAAATTTCAAAATGGCCACCATTTTGAATTTCAAAATGGCCACCATTTTGAATTTCAAATTGGCCACCATTTTGAATTTCAAAATAGCCGCCATTTTGAATTTCAAAATGGCCGCCATTTTAAACGGTCATTTTGTGTGCAGAGCATTTAAAAGAAGCCATACTGTTGAAATTCTTGCACTGGCTAGTTGGATTTTCTTTACATCTCACAGAATATACCTGGGATCAATCTCACATATCAAAAGAAAACCTTCTTAATGGTCATTTTTAATATCAAAATGGCCACCATTAATATACCATTCAAAATGGCATTTTTATCCATGTACTTTAGAGACCATTCTGATTTTGATAACAGCTATTGCCTGTTATTGTGGGGTCTATTTTCACCTAAGACACTAAGATAGCAAATTTAGGATCAACTCTGGGGTTTACTTTCTTGATAAACCAAATGGCAGCCATCTTGAAATTAAAAACGAACACAATTTTATATTTTGAGCATATTTTCTCAGATCACAGAAAACGAATAGTTTTCCTTCTTAAGATATAAATTGCGCTGTATGTAAACTAAGTATCCGTTGCGGCTTATACCTGTACAGTGTACACACCATCAAAAATTGTGTGTGTGTGGGGGGTGGGGAAGGGGACCATACAAAATTGTGTGTGGGGTGTTGGGTGGGGGCGGGGTTCCAACGAAAGCTTTGTTGTCATGCCCTGAGCTATTTTGAAAAATTTGGGGTAAAAACAACCTAAATGAAACCAAATTAAAAAAGGCTCCTATGAAAGGTTCCTATGATTATTTTGATTTTTAGATTTGTAAATGGCAGCCATTGTGCATTGTTCAATTGATTATACCTCTGCACACACAGCATGTACTATTAAGCTATTCTGTAACTTCCAGGTAAATGTGCACTCTCTTTGTGAGGAAATGGGTTAAATTGTATGCCCAAATAAAACAAAATGATACATTAAGTTAAATTAGAAAAACAATCAAGTTATTTAGGCCCATGCAAAACTTAGTTAAATTTATCCTCCTTGCAAAATGTGTGAGATGTTCTGCCTCCCTCCATCAACCTCAGTTTAGCTGGTGAATTTTACCTGGTTCTTAGTACAAATTGTTTGGCATACTGTTTTGGTCCAAACTGACCCTTCCCACCTGATGTGTCAGCGTTTAATTATATTTTTCGGTAATTTGACAATCAATCTTGGCCTAGGTACTAGGGATGTTATCATTGTCCCAGATGCTCTTGATGATGTCATGAACTGCCTTTGTGATTGTATTGGGGTTAGCTTTAAAGATCTTTTTGGCTTTTCATGGATTTGATGACACTCCTAGCTTTGGCTTGCATAAGAGGCTGGTAAATTGGACTATGGAGGATTTAGCATTTTACGGAAGCATTGGACTGCAGGATACTGCAAAGGGTGACATAACCTGCATAATGCATATGTTTTCTGCTTGCTTTCCCTTCCTCTTAAATGTCTTTCTAGATTTGGTCTGGACCTTGTCAGGGTCATTTTTGCAAATCAGTGGTTCGTAGTATTGGTCATCAGATTACTATGATGACAGAGTGAATGCCAAGAAAATCTTGATTAAAGCAGCCAATGAAAGCCATTGACCACCAAAGCTGGTTCATTCCCTATTCTCTTGAATTTTAAGTCCAAGAGTGTGAAATGTAGCATATCTAGAGTAAATACAAAGTGATGGCTTATAATATTTTTATCTGAGCAATACCAACAATCATTGCACTTGCCCAAATTGGGAAACAATGTAGATGGCAGGATACAGCATCTACCATCAACTTAAAATGGAAGTTACTGTTACAGCTAATGACAATTACTTCTGACTTACTCAACAGGTAGGGTAGTTGGTACATCGTAAAACCATATTTTTATATGTCAGAAGCATACATTTTTTGAAGGTAAGTCTTTGTTGTGGATTCAATATAGTCTTAGCGGGATTGGTTGCAAGATATAGATGTAGCATATTGTCCTGTTTAACTGCCACCAGCATCTGCACAATGCTATAGAAGTTAGACAAGGCCTGAAAATGATCAGATTAAGAATCTGTAGCCAGTGCCCAAAATTTGAGGAAGGAGGTGTCCAAATCTGACGTTTGATGCCAATATCCAAAAGCTGGGGTTCTAAGAGATCTTGATGATGTTATCTGGAAAGTGAGGATGCGGACCCTTTCATTCCCTGAGAACTGTGGAAGAAGCGGTTGATTTTCCATCTGGTCCACCAGTCACTTTATTTGTGCCACCAATTTTATTGTAGTATATTTTACATGAGGGCATGACGAAACAAAATGAAAGTTTGTAGCAATTTTCATAAAATTTTGGGGAAATGTTACTTTCAAGGGTGCTTATCCATTTTTTCATCAAAATTTTCTTATTAAAAAAAGGTAAAGATATGTCTCTTCCCCCAACCCCAATTTGGTGGCGCCATGTCTGTTTTAGGAATTTACTGTCCACCGATGCCATTTGTTTTTAATTAATTGGCCCACCAGTGACAATTCCTTTAAAACCTATATACCACTGCTCTCTTCAACAAACATTCTATCACATCCTCATATCCCTAGACCCGGAACCATGTAATTGTCCATAGCTCAACATGTGACCAAGCCTCTATTCTGACACTGGGGTGAGCAATCAATAGTAACCTGTTTTGCAAAGTGTACACAATGAATGTTCATGCCCTGGTCTTTAGTGGTACAGCTGAATAAAGTTTATTGAATGAGAATTAATGCACTTTTGATTGATATAGATGTCAAGACAATTCTGATGGCTGGTTTGTTGATGTTTAAAGGATTAGTTCAGGAGTCAAGCAAGTCTATCTTATATGAAAAGAAGACTTCAAAAGAAACAAGATGGTGAAAAAGCATTCAAAAATTCTATTTCCGTTAAGAAGATATTTAAGTTTAAAGTTTGGTATCACATATGTAGAAACAACTGAAATCAGACTAGTTGTAATGTCATAGCCTTAGATTCCCAAAGTCTTTATGTATTCTATCATATTTTGTCCTGTGATTTTGTGGCTTAAAGGATTAGTTCAGTGGTCAAGCGTGTCCATCTTATATGAAAGAGGAATTTAAAAGAAACAAAATGGTGATGAA
The DNA here is from genome assembly GCA_020152595.1 of Chiridota heheva. NCBI lineage: Eukaryota > Metazoa > Echinodermata > Holothuroidea > Apodida > Chiridotidae > Chiridota > Chiridota heheva. The sequence goes on along the minus strand of JAIGNY010003638.1, from coordinate 681,543 downwards.
AGCATTCAAAATCTTATTCCATTAAGGAGATATTTAAGTTTAAAGTTTGGTATCATTTGTGTAGAAATGACTAAAATCAGACTAGTTGTGATGTAATAGCCTCAGATTCCTCAAAGTCTTTATGTATTCTATCATATTTTGTCCTGCAATTTTGTGGCTTAAAAACCATGGGATATGTCAAAAAAAGTAGTAAAACTGAATCTAGGAATGGTATTTATATCATACCACCTGAAGAAACTTTGAGGGGAAATTATTTTAATAGTCAATAAAAAAAATCATAAATTTTCTTTAAAATACCTATAGATTTTGAGGAAGAAAGGTAAGGCAGAGAAGGGAAGGAAAGGGAGGTTTAGATCAGGTGGAATAACTATTCCTTGCTTGTAGGACCACCTAAGGAGTACTACTATTATAAGAATACTCTCCAAAGATCCAACTTGATGTAAACCTCTCTAGTAACCACAGAGGACCTACACCAGAGGCAGCTTTAACAGGTAATTATCTAAAAACTGACTCTAAATAGACCTCCCTGGCCTACTTAATGTACTCAAGAAGAGCCCCAAACAACTATTGGTTCATTCCACACTTAACTGATATCAAGATCAGTGTTGCAGGTCACCTAACTTACATTGATACTAGACTGCAAGATCATAGTCAACATTATCAACAAACTGATATGAAGTCCGAAGCTATATCAAGGATAACTCTTAATGACAAAAACTTTTAATACCTTGGAAAACCCATCTCATATAAAACCTCTGTAATTGAAAAGAGTGGAACTTGCCAATCTACCTCTAATTATAATAACATCACAGATTTTTAAATATCTCTTATCTAACTGAAGATCAACTTATGAGGCATGTGCTTGCTGTGGGCTGTGATGAAACTCCAGCTCAACACAGAAACATTTTTACTTCCATGATTTCATTGTACATGTAAAACATGCAATCCTAAAGACTTCTGGTGAAACAGGGTGACACCCTGAATGAATCACCAATAGTAGTATTAATATGTAGAGTAATGTTTACTTAAACAGAAAGAAGATGTAAGACAACTGAACATGTACAGAAAATAAGTACCCTCTAAGTTAGTCCTGCTACTAACTTGTTACTTGAGTTTTGGTGATGGCTAAGCAATATATAAATACACTTACATGTAATGTCTGTTCTACTCAACTTAACAATTGCCAAGTCTGTGATAAAGACTTCATTCTCAAATATTTACCCCCTAAGTACAAGGGTGAGAACAAAACAAATAAAATATCATATCAGTGTCATACTGACTCGTCTTGACATTTGGGTACCAGTCTCAAAATGCCCAAAAGTTTGAATCCTCAAAACATGTTCCAAAACTTACTATAAAGGGGAAGGGGTGTGGTAACAGGGAGCATGCCCAAACCCAGTCTGCCTTCTACTGTGTGCATGCATGTAAACCTACTGTAGAAGCAAGCACTCTTTGATTTAATACTCCTTATCAAGCTGACCAATGTAATGTGTTATAACCAAGCCAATTCAACCACAAGGGTTGCATTTATTTACAGTGATAGTAACTAGTCAAACAAAATACTAACTTCACCTAATCTTGATTATGACAAAAATCAAACACCAAGCAAGATTTGACCAAGTTGAACAACTAGGTATCATACCAATAATCACAGCCTGTTTAGGGTATCATGAGGAAATAAGCATCTTTAGGAGGATTGGTCCATCAATCATTCATGTGTTTTGCACAGTCCTCTTAAGCATATAATGTATATTTATATTTAGGCTCAGCCAAGGACTAATCTTATTTGCCTCACTGCACAGCAGTTATGTGGCTTGAGCTCCAGATGTATGACCTATTGTGTACAGTGTACCGGTAGCTGGTTACTAACAAGCGAACTGTGAATAGACTACGAAGACGCTGTCAGTTTGAAGATATAGCCTGTGTTGAGTATGGTGTAACAATAGCTGGTTGCTAGTCAATGAATTGTGAACTCTCGGGTTGAATGGTGTGGATTACCCAGAAATCTGGTTCCGAATGTAAAGGAGAACTTGCTGTATAATATAACAAGCTACTTCACTTCCTTCCTTACATTACAATGTTCTCAGGCTCAGTAACCTGACCCAGGGAGTCTATTCCAACTCCCTGCCTGACCTAACATAGAAGCTCATAGACTTGTTTGGTTCTAAGGACCGGTACAGCGGTCATCCTTTATCAAGTATAACACTATAAAAACAAGAGCCATGCGCCTCCTTACAAGGTATCTGAAATAATTCCTATTGCTCCGATCATTGTTTAAAACCTTATCTATTCACTACATGTACCTTCAGAAGGTGTCAGATAGAATATATTCCACTCTCAGAAACTGGACTAAAGTTCCAGTAACTTTAAAACCTGTAGGTAGAACAGTGTAGGTCTCTACCCTACAGTAAGAGACAAGAGCTGTGCTAATTAATTACAGTAACCGGAGTGAAATGAACCATTCACGTCTCCATACGCTTCAGCAAAGCATCCAACCTTGCAAAAATCAATACATTTGATTATAATCTAGTGAAAGTCTCTCTGGTCCACACAGGAGCAATCAACAATGTACCTCCATGAAACTCTAGTACCACATTAGGAGTGATATTGGGGTGGACTAGCTACTAAAGCTGTCCATATACCCTGTCATAGAAATCCCTCTTACAAAAAAGCCAAACAGGGTGTATTTTGCTTAGAAAATTGAGTACCAGCGAAAACAGAAATGACCAAGATTGTTAAAAACTGTAGACATTTTACTGATGTAAAATAGTTATTAAGCAACAAAACTTACAAGCTACCAAGTAAACTAGAACATCAATGATGTAGTTCAACATGTATTTTAGGGTAGTTACAAGCCTTTTATTATATATGTACGGAGGAATAATATTTCGAATTTCGAGATGGTATAGAGAACATGCATGTATTAAGAACCTGGGACTATAGGGCATTCATTCATAGATGATATTATGCCTCAAGTATTGCCCCTGAACCCCACAAAATGTATAATAATAATGTCCATAATGTAGGATTGAGAATAGAATGACTAACCTTACTTACTACTGGTACATTTAATTAAAAATCACCATGGCAAGTACTTTGAAAATCTGGGTTCCAGCCAGAAAAAACCTGAAGAAACCGGCAAATAAGTGTACCTCATAAAAATTCTTCCTTTAGGCTTTAGAAAGAGGATTCAATCATCATTGCATGCCATCGACATTGCAACATGTATGCTCTATGAAGCTAGAGGAATCCCTCAGCAGCAGTTGTAGCTGAAGAAATTAAAAATGGACCACTCCACCATTTTCCCTTGTCAGTTGAACTCAAACCAGTGGGCATCAACACAAATATTATTTCTTTTTCCGCAGTCATGGCTAGTCAGTTGAGCTAAGCCCGATAGAGGAAACAACTTTACTTTCACAAGTTTTTATTCTACTTTTTCATTTTAAGTTTAACTCTAATTTCCACTGCCATGGTCAGTCAGTTGAGTAAGGACCAGAAGGCAGGACACAACATCATTTCCTTCCCCACTGTCATGGCTAGTCAGATGAGCTAAGCCAGCAGAGGGCGGATTCATTTCAATTCTAAGTTTCAAAAAACTTTTTCATTTCAAGTTACAATAACCATGGCTAATCAGTTGAGCTAAGCCAGCAGAGGACACTTTACTTCAATGCTCAAGTTTGAATCAACTTTTTCATTTAACTTCAAATTCAAGTTCAACTTCAGTTCCACTGCCATGGCTAGTCAGTTGAGCGAAGCCTGCAATGTGAGGAGACGATTCTTCCTTTTCTACAGCGCTAAGCTAGTCCATTGAACTAAGCTAAGCATGGAAAAGTGAGTAATACTAGGCAGACTAACAAGTAACATTAGGCCTTATTGTGTAAAACACAATAAAAACAAACTGAAAACTTTCCAGACTTGAGGTCATTACGAACACTGAAAATTTACTGGAGGGAAAAGGGTTTGAGGTGACGGGTGTTATGCCATAATTTTTCCAAATGGTTTTTAATTTCTATGGATCATATTCAAGGGCTGTGTTGAAGAGTGATTTATATTTACTTTTCCAAAAGTCCTTAAACATTTACTCACAAAGTTGGGCCAGTTGGGAATATTTTTTACCTGACATTTTCTCATGGGATGTATAAACCTTCTTAATTTCTTACTTTGATAAGTATCCTAAAGAACTAAAGAAACTATATTAGAAATGTCTTAGCCATCAAGTACATTGTCTTATCTAACACTTTCAACAGTTGTATTCCTATCAGGAAAGTGCCAAAATGACACTTTCCTGTTCCCACCCATCCAGCCACAAAATAGTTATAAGCCTCTAAGCTTTTAAAGGCTTTCAAAGATTGTTCAGGGTAGTATGACTGCATGTTAACAAGGTAGTTGTAAATGTCATAATAAGCAATGTCAGGAACTTCATGGATTCGAAACCTTAATCAGCTTGAACAAAGCTCCAGGCAAACTATAGGGATCCTGCACATCAAACCTTGAACGCTTACCTATATTTGCTTTGTGGTTCATCACTTGATGCTGCATGTACTTTGATAAAGATGCTATAAGAACTTGCCATTTTGATTTTATATGTCACATGTGTAATAGAACAGTGTGAGTACGGTATATAATACATGCAGGGTACTAGTTCTGCGAATTGATCCATCTTTTGCCGTCCAACATTGGGTCATAAACAAAAAGTTCACGTGATATGACGACATGCACCTCCTCTATATAGATGTGTAGCAGCATTTTTGGCTATATCTAAAAGCTATTAAAAACCAGGGTAGCACAAAATTCCATCAAATCTGTTAAAAATGATCTATTTAATAGGGTTTTGAGCTTTAAGGCATCATTATATGCAATTTGTGATGATACCAAATGACCTTATGTAAATCCTTTATATCTAATTGTCCTTTATAATCTTGATGCAGCATATTCTTACCAAAAAGTCTAACCTTATCTCTAATGACCCTAAAATAATTCTCATGAAGATGGCCAATTTTGAAAGAACTGCTGAATTCTCATGAGAAATTGGACAATTAACATGATAATTGTTCCTGTGATAACTGTTTGTCTTTTTTAGTGACTGAGCCCATTTCCCAGAGAAAAATAACACACAAAAAATGACGTATATTAATATTTTAACCAGTTGTGGTGCACCCAGGATTGAACTTGTGGTTTGTAGACCCAATCATACATCAACAAATTAGCATAAGTTATAAAAAAATAAAACATTTGGTGTCCATAGTCTGTATTTTCTGCCACTCATATTATCATGTAACACTGCAGTATACATTCTACCAGAAAACTCAATCTAATGGCATCAGTTACATCCTCACAGATTTGTAAAAATGTTGTCAAGTGCCACCACTTCAGAGAGCACCCAGATCATGGAAATGAGACTAACAGAATATATCAATATATTGTTGAGCTCCAGATAATTATTTATTGTCTTAATTTAATGAACTATAAAATAACTACAAGACATAACATCATCTAAGGGAAAATCCCATTTAAAACCCCAAAACAAATCTATAATGAACCTCATATCCTATGTTTTGAATACTAAATTCAAAGAAACTACAAAATAATAACTGCTACATTGAATTCAAGGCTATGTGTCAGGTCAACCTTTTATCTGCAAAAAAATATACAGTTGATATTCTGATTTAATTATGATATTATAATGTAATTGCTTGTTTTTTTGTGACCTATGATCTGATCAGCACCATAACATATGTAAATCATGCATTTCCTTGCACATAACATGTCCTTGCACATCACTCATTCCGATCATGACCATCATGTGACAACTCACAGCTTAAGGTAGCACAGAACTAATTATTTGCCCCATTGAAGCCTATAATGAAAAAGTCAAGTTCAGGGTCCTTTTTGTACAAGAATGTTATAGATTTGGGATCTTTTGTGATGTTTTCCAACAAAGTACCATCTAATATCTCTCGATGAGGGTACTTTCAATGAGGTCACTACAGTTTTGGCCCTTTTTTTTTAGGTTGAAGTGAAGAGGTGTTTACAATGTGTAATATATACACCCTCACCAAATCACTCAAATTTTAGTGTCGGTCTTAACAAAATCCTGCTGACATTGGGATTGTAAATGTGCATTTATAAAGATAGCAGATCAATGGAAAAAATTATGTTACCCATATATTAAATTCATGATAATGAAATCATAAATATACCTTGGATGTTTGTTTGTTTTTTGATGTTTAATGGCACTCAGGAGTCAAATGTGCCAAACATTCCATGTAACTTTATTTCCATATTTGAACCACCATAAGGCACTTCTGATGATTTTCAGTTCAAAAATCAAATACTACAACTCTAACAAAGATGCAATAACAATACACCACTGTCTTTTAAATCAAAATTTTAATTCCAATGAAACTACATGTATAATAAAATAATACCAAATCACTTTTAACTGAAAATAATTAGCAGTTTTCTTCCAATAACATCAAATTATGTATTCATAATTATATTGCACATATATACTATATGTAACCAATGAACTTCCCTGTATCACAACATCTGTGACTTCCCAAATAAAAAATATCTGTTATTGCAATATAAATGCATGATGCACCTGTCACTCACATCACATAAATTACCACTGCACAGCAACAGTAGAACATTCCACACAGGTCAATTAACTCAACTATATGTATATTAAAGTTGGATATGGTAACTACTCTCTTAAAGAAAACTCCCATTCCCATGTTGATTGTCATTGGGGTCAAACCAGCTATATACAGAAATTGGACAGTGTTTGAAGAATATACAGAACTAACAAACAAAATTGTAAACAAGATGGCAATCCATGGAGTTACTGACCTTATCGCCTCTGCCACATCAAATTTGGAAAAATTAACATTTTTTTATTCTCCAGAATACATGATATAAAATATATCATTTCATATCAATTACTTGACCTCTGACCTTTGAATGACATTATGTGTCAGACACAACACTACATCACCGTCCATCAACCCACCAAGTAACATTACTCACCAATATCACTGTTGGTTTTCCCAGGAAGCGCAAAACAAAATGTACTATTCTAATCAATAATTTGACCTCTGACCTTAAGCGACATGTTACATCTTTCCCGAGACACAACCTCTCATCATCCTTCATCAACCCACCAAGTAACAACCCAATTACACTTCTGAAATTTGCATAACAGGCAACCAACCAAAATTTACCATTTTAAATTACCTATATTTGACCTCTGACCTTTGAAAATGACCTATCCATTTTGCAAGGAACATAACCATACATCACCTTTCATCAACCCACCAAGTACCAAACCAATATCACTTACTGTTATCCCAAAAGCACAACACAAAATTTACCATTTTTAAATCAATTATTTGACCTCCTGAACATTCAAATGATATATTCCATTACAGGTGGGACATAACCTTGCATTACCCTGCACCAAGTAATAAACTCTGGACCCCAACCCATCGAGAATCAATATAATAGCAATTACATTTTTCCAATGACCTTTAAATGACCTTTCCCATTATGTTTGAGACATAATCTTGCATCACCCTCTACCAAACCACCAAGTAAGAACTGGACACCAACCCATCAAGGAACAATAAAATAGTAACTACATTTTTCCAATAAAATCAAATCTAAATTTATTATTATTATTTGACCTCTGACCTTTGGGCGACATGTTACAACTTTTTAGAGACACAACTTTACACCATCCTCCACCAACCCACCCAGTAACAACCTAATTGCACTTACAGCTTTTCCATAACATGTGATCGACAAACATTTACCATTTTAAATTAACTATTTGACCTTGACCTTCAAGTGACATCTTCAATTTTGTGCAGGATACAACCCTGCATCACCTTCCACCAACCTAGCAACCAATATCACTTATGGTTATTCCCACCCAGGAAGCGCAACACTAAATTTACCAATTTCAATCAATCATTTGACCTCTGACCTTTGACCTGACCAAATTGTGTGGGACACAAGTTCACCTCACCCTACACCCTCCCACCAAGTTCAACATGATAGCTTGTACAGTTTTCTCTGTAAATGAGAAACAAATTTTGTACATACACACACATACCCACGCACACACAAACCCAGGCACACATACTGTATACCCACCCACACACACACCCACCCACACTCACCCACCCAACAACACAAATAGTGAGTACAATATCTTATCGCCATATATACTATATGATGCGGTAAGGTAATAAATACCAGCAAAAACATTAAGCTACAAAATGGAAAATATGCTGATATGTATAAAGGAGCAGGAATCTTAATTCTTTGAACTTTCTACGATAGAATACATCACATTCACACTTTCTTTAAAGGATCCTTTGAACTTTCTACTATAGAATAACATCACATTGACACTTTCTTCAAAGGAGCTGGCGACCAAAGATTTAGTGAGGGGAGGCATATTTATCTTGAGTCTCAAGAATATTTGAACACAATTTTCGTGCACATGGTGGTACTGAAAACATATGAAACAAATGTTCAACTTAATTATTAATATTAGACCTGTGTTATTCAAAAATTTACTTGATTTACCGACATCTTAACTTTTAAGCTCTTTTGAAAATTGTTAATCATATGTGATATTGCAGGATAGCCCCATTATCACTAAAATTATTGAAAAAGTATAATTTCATTGTTATTGTAATTGTTTTAATCAGTTTCATATGAAATTCAAATGTAATTTGCACTCTGACATAGCATTGCTGGTCTTTACAAGTCCCTTCAGGAATTCAAGCCACAGTCAACACCACCCCCTTACCCCACCTCTCAGTTGTACTCTTGGAATTATTCCCACTAACTATGGTTGCCAGCTGTGACTCTCGGCCATGGTAAATTAAGTAAAAAGGGTCAACATCATCAACAAATTGGATATTTCAATAATGCAGAAAGAACTGCTAATTAAAGTTTCAATACCTAACTGTCTTGCTTATAAACTGCCATGCTAACGTGGTTCAATTTGTCAGTGCTCTCAACCACTGCTCTAGTGTTATCCTTATGCAAGAGAAGATGGATATGATAGTTAATTAATTGCTTTCAATCTGTTGTTTTAAAGGACACATGATCACATCAAGCATCCTACATTATAAGCCAAATAATAATACGTACAGTGCTAATACAGTGATTTCTACAAAGTGCATGAGCAAAGTACAAAATCCCATTCTGCAAATCACAAACGTGATGGTCACAATGAGTAAGAACACTTCACGGAATTTTCAAAAGGCAAGAAACCTTCAATCAAATTATCTTGCCCATTCAAATAAATACCTTTATATTGGCATGAATACTCAGTTCAGATACCAGATGATATTGCATGTGTGTTCTAGTTACTGTTGGGACAAATTGCTGTTAACTTGTGCTATAAAACAATACTGTAAATGAAAACCTCTTGATGTGTAAGGGAGTGGTCACCATCTTCACCATTTAACCTTTCTGGGTTTAATAATTGACAGCTTGTTTTAACCAATCACCACACGAATTTGCCTAGCAACAAAATCTGCATAACCTAGTGGGGGCAAACATCCTCTGCGGTACTAATACAGTACAGCTAGCTAGCTGCACGCACTGATGTAGTCAATGCAACTTACTGTACAAAACAAATTTCTGCACACAGACTGAGTGACGGCAAAATGGTGAACAAAAATGCGGGCTTTGTAAATCTGATTGCTGTTACCCAAAACAGTTAGCACACTGAATTTTGTTAATCTTATTTGCTAAAAACTCTAAAGATCTGGAGAAGTGTCATAAATGAATCAAAGCTTGCGGCAGGCCTTGCGATCACATCTAAGTTGGCTCAATGTCAACGTATTGGTAATGCACGATTGAGGGTTTGAGGTTTGTTTCCCCACATAGTTATCGTGTTGCTATGATGGGTGTGGCCTGTTTGGAAACCTGGAAAGGTTAATTGGGACAGTACTCAGCACATGATGTACTGCATGATTGTGGTGTCATATTACCTTGCTTCCCAAAAATTCTTTTTATAAATTTACATAAATTACCATAAGATGAGACATGTTCTTATAAGTTAAAGCTAGCAAGTGCACATGGTTGGCAACTTTTGACAGTGATTCTTCCTCCAGGATTTTAACAAGATTTGACCTCTGTCTGACAGTATGACAAAAACATTTCTTTTCCTACCAATTTTATTTATGCATGTGATGTGCATATAATAAATCATAGAGCAGAACTAACCAGATCATGTGGGACCTGGACAAACCAGTCTCACAGAGGTCAGGAGTTTTCTGTTTCTCATAGTACTAAAACACTGATGTTTTGGGACCAGCAGGAACTACTATATTAAAGGGCAAAGTCAAAATGGAATTTGGTCTTATAAGTGAGCTGATTAGTGATACTCCTTAGGGTTAAGAGTGCATATTGTTACATGTTAAGCATTAATCTTGCTGCAGAAAGAATTCAAATGACCAGGCAAAATGAAATATTTTCCCAAATCAGCAACTGCCATCTTACCAACTATGATCAACCAGTGAGTGTTTCAGATAAAGCAATTGTAAGTTACGGCCATTTTCAGATTTTGCACAGGAAAGTCAATGACATTTCCCCAGACTAGTAAAGAACTTACTATACATGTAAGTGGAATCTAAGGAACTTGTAGTTTTAAAAGGATTATTGACATCATTAGATAACAAATGGTAGGAAAGAACGAGCTATTCCCACTCACCTAGACCATGCATCACTGAATAATACATCTACTGTACTTTTACTACATTCAATCGTGGACTCCAGAACAAATATACATTTATATAAACATTAATACTGCAGCATGAAACATTTTATTCTCAGTATCACAAATGGTGCTGTATGTAGCCAGGGGCATACTGTAATAACACATAAAAGGAGATACACTGTAGGGTGGCTTCTCCCATGACCCTTGTGGGACATGTATCCTTACACCCATTGCAGCAATGCCATACAGACCACTAGCTTTGCTGTTTCACAAGGGTGGCCCACATGCCCCTCTGTGGGCCCGCCCTGCCCCTCATGAAAAAAAATGTTTATTTTGTTTTATTTTTTTTAAAAGATTTAATTTTGTTTAATTTTTTTAAAAGATTTAATTTTTTTTAAACTTTAATAATCTTAATTAGCCTTATAAATGAAATACTGTACCATACATGAATACAGAACACAAAATGATAGCATAGTAAGCAATTGTCCCTTATTGGTCAGAATAGCTTCATTCTGAGATGTATGATGATAGCTAAAATCCCAGAGCTTCTTCACCAGGGATTGAGCCTTTAGGGGGACTCCATGCTGAAAATATGCAGCTCTTCACACATACATTAATATGTTACACTGGGCAGGAAAAACTTAATTCATCATTGTACAGGCCATCTTAAAAATTTCAATATGAGCACAATGTTGTCGTTCTTTATTTTCATGCCTTGTGAGCAATATTAGCAAATGCAATCATTGAGATTTTAAATCCTGAAACATCATGTGTAATTCCTCAAAAGGAATATATGTACCAAATACCCAAATTCATGTTGAAAAGTGGAATTCATCCAAAAGACTAAAAGATGTTACTCATTATTTTGTCCATTTACATCAAAGTCTATAAATTAAGGCATAAGGAATTTTAATATTTTTTGATTGATCTTTTAAGAAAGAAAACATATAAAAAACAATTCCTTTTAGAATGATTGCTGTTTATTTGAAAACTTATGTACATATTTTCCAGATTATAATTTTTTTTGTGCTGTAGCAAGATTCACGAAATGGTCAATATAATTTCAATATGATGTCATTTAATTTTGTACTGTACATAATGTAGGTGCTAAGTTGCTTGTCATTTTGAGGGCAGCTTTGCGACTTCTATTTCTGTCAATCCTTGTCTGGTTTGGTGGCGCCATTCTAACATTCAGTATTGTTGCTATGGTTTTTTTGCGTCAGGAATGCTGACAGCCAGCACGGTATTTTTGAATTCGATTCCAATTTTACACCCTTTTTGTTTAATTTCGAGTGACAAGGAACTTTGCATCCCACCAGTCATTAGTGACTTGTGTTTGGAATGTTTAAGTTGCTACAGATTTAAGTGCAAAGTTGGTAAACTTCTATAAATACAAGCTGTGTTTAATCTTTGACTTGTTCTTACTAACTAACAATAGCACAGTATAACACTGAACAATTAAGGCTAGGCTTATGACCTTTCGAATATGAATCTTAACATGAACTTAGTCAGTTTTCCCGGCTCTGGCGTTCGGCAGACATACATAGTGATATTTTGATAATATAGTTATGTAATGCTTCTGGTGATATATTGATTTGGTCTGAAAGTCGATATTGATCAACTCTAATAATGGGTAATGCTAGTGAGAATAGCCAAAATGACTAGCCTAACATAAGAAAACAAAGGAAAGTCTGAAAATTGTCAATACTTGGGTTTTTCCTAAACTGTGCATAACCAGGGAGTTGTAAACTCCCTGACATAGACATAAGCATATTAATTGCTGTATTTATAGCCTACTGTATGGTAAATTTAACAGTAAACTTGCTTCTGATTTAATAATTAACAAAACATACAATAATCATCCAAAAAAATTTTTATCCCATATTGCTCTATCAGTAAACTGTATGTTACATTTGTTTTCCACATGTGATGGTCTATTTAGGGTCCCCAGTTAGGTCAAGTCCAGGGATGAACTCTACAAATCTGGGGTGAATCTTGTATAGCATGCCATGGTCAGTCTGTAGATTTCTCTTCTCTGCTGTAGAGAGTGCCCAGCAACTGAAGCCATGCTGGAATGGGTGCAGGATGTTGTTATCATCACCATGTCTCATAATGCTGCTAGCAATAATGAGTTTCATCAACATATAGAAGATCCAGGTAAGCGATTAGGACAATAATTTCCAGGATCTGTCTTGTCACCTTTCTTGTAGAAAGGGATAACTTTTTAGTCTTCAGGAATTTTACCTGTCTAATAATAGAGTTTGAAAATGGAGCAGAGTGAATGGGCCACCACAGTTGATAACTTCTTCAGGACTATACATTAAAGCCATCAGGTCCTGGGGCTGTGTGGTCCTTGAGCTTGTTCAGCATCTTCACAATGCCGTCCTCTGTTACGTTGATATCCAACATAGTGCTGCAGGTTGAGGTTGTTGGTAAGAGAGGGGAGGTACAGCGGTGAAGACTTGCTTCAGGTATGCATTAAGGATTTAGCCTTTTGAGCCGAGTCACTTACTTCTTTTCCTTCTGATTTCGGTACAGAGATACCACTGGAGTCAATTCTGTTGCTTTTCACAAACCTCCAGAATCTCTTTATGCCATCAAACTGGTTTTGATCACTAAGTTAGGCCTACAGTACTATAGTAAGATAAACACCTCACTAGTAGAGGCTTAACTTGTCAGGCAATACTTACATACTACTGAGTGAGACAATGCACAAGACACTCGTAACATTGAAAACCACTCAAACAATAAAAAACGTAATCATGAAATGTAAAACCTTTCTCAAAACTAACAAAAGTACTTCCGAGCTATGATTTTAATTTTATTAGCATCTTGAAACTTTAAAGCATCTTTTAAACTAAGTTACAAATGAAACGATGAACACTTCGCATGTAAAAAACATCTGAATTAAGGAAGAAGCGACATTCCCACCACTTTGTACTTCCCTCACTGTTGAAAACGCGTAGACAATTAGTGCAAATATCACCTGAGTGCACTGGCAACTGCTATTTTGAAAATGTTTGTCAGTAAAAGCATGCAGTGTTCAATTTAATGCTACACGCACGTTGACTTCACCGATGCTCTAATCATTGTTCGACAACTTTTCAACTAAATACATACTGTACATCCACCCAAGGAGCTGTTTAAAAAATAAGTCAGTATCAAAGGCTCTTGCACAAAATGCAACTTTTCTTCATTTAACCCACGCCCCCAAAATGTAAGTGCTAAACAAAACGTAAGTGAACCCAAACAGAAAAGAACAGCTCAATATAGTATGATTGAATAAATATTTTTTAGTATTACTTAAAAGTATTCCATGACGATAAAGGCATTGTCAAAAGTTGACCTGAGATCATCGTGGAAAGGTTAGGCCTAGGCTAGTTAGTACTCCCCGTAGTATCGTCGGACTGATGCCAGCCATCATTAGTATGGCTGCTGTTGGTAATGGCTGGCCGTCCGAGGGTACTACAAAATCCGATACCCTTCTGTACTGTTTTAAGCGAGGTGTTTAAGCACAGGAAAATATCAGTTTTAAGATCTTTATGAAAACGAAACCATTTTACATTTTTTTTTCCACCCACAATGATTAAAATCAATGTTTCAAGCCCATGAATGTCTTCAAAAATTATTTTAAAGGTGATTTTAATTACTTTTATCAAATTATTTTGGACTATTCTTTCCATAAAAATCGTCTGACGAGCTCTCTAAAGTATGGTCAAAGTTTAAAACACTGCCACTGGGTTATAACAATTTCAGGGGGGCAATATGTTTTAGATTATTTGAGGAAAAAAATTAAAATAATACCTATAAAGTACAATTATATAATCTAAACATTTCTTGATTTTCTATTTATTTGTTTTCGCACACAGTTTTTTTTTTTACCCAAAACTATTTAATAAAATTATATAAACAAAAAAATGTTGTCAGCAAAAAATCAACTTGCAGTTTAGTGGAACATTCAGTTTAGTAGAACATTCTAAAACTTTTTGCAGACATTGAATAATTAATCACAAACGTGCGGTGACTAAGAAAATGGTGACCAAAATATGAATCTTGGAGAATTTTATTCCGCCGTGGTGCTAAATAGGTAAATATTTAGGACAATTTTTTTTGGAAAAGTGTATTATTTAGATTAATTATTAATATAAGAATATCCAAAAAGTAAATTATTTTTTAATCCTCAATTTTCTACAACGTGAAAATTCTAAAAAACATAGGAATTATACCTAATGTATAACAACCCTCCTACGGCAATCCCAATGTCAACCCGTACTGAGGGATGTGTATAATAAGTAAGCCTAGGCCTATATAGCTTTTCCAAATAATAGAGTTCACCCGAAATGTGTTTTCAGCCATTCCGGGTGCAGGATTTTTTCCTTTGCTGAAATATCATGACAAATTGGACAACAATTATATATGTGGTAGTTTTAGTTAAGGTATGTGCAATTGTTGTCGAAATCACGAAAAATCGTGTTTTCTTCTATTGACCATAATGATGTCCCTAACGTCGTTATGGATTTTTATTTCGGGTTAGCCCTTGTTCAGTGTACTTTACTTTAGTGCCCATGTTTAACCCAAATTTCCTATTTTCTCAACAACAAAAATATGACTGAATGGGTCTTAGGCTATACGAATTTTGTAATTTTGTTCAGAAAATCGAGGGACTTCAAAACCTGCAGCACCAATTTCATTGTTGTTTCCAAATAAAATAAAATTTATTTTATTTTCGCGTAACTAACATTAGTGTTACACTAACTTAATATAGGTCTACCGGCAAAAAAAAATTCATTACTAACCTGGTCCTGGAATTTGTCTTAAACGGGCAGAAGGTATCCTTTCTTTACATTTTCTTGCTGGTACGACATCTGGATTCGTTGAAGATCTTCCATACAACTGTGAATCGTGCGTTTCTTCAGGTTTTTCTGCCATTTTATCTCAATGTTCGATGCATTTTCAATCCTTTTGTTTTGTACAGTCTAAGCGTTAGTCTAGTCTAACGTACGTAACAGCACAGTTATATGTATTAATTATGCAGTCAGCTAGCTAGATCGTGACTTATTTGCTCTGATTAAAATCCCGACCGTCGCCCAGTAAAGTGCATGTGCCGGTCTGCCTGTCTGCACACAGTTTCGTCGTGATCATGTGAAAAACTGTCCTTTGAACTTTTGAAACAACTGTTGCCAAGTGTTGCTTACATTTAGAATCGATCCGGATTTTCTATCCAGGTTCCATCATCATATGATCATATGGCATAGGCGGCCGGAAGGGAGAGAAAGGGGTGGGGGAGGGAAATATTTTTTTCGGTGGGCCTTCAATTTTCCCGATATTTTTCCTAAAAACGTTGATAAAACGTTGACAAAAAGAAGCAAGGTAAGCCGTTATTTTCGGACCGATATGAGTTACAGTTTTTCGGGTCTGTCATTGGCGGGGATGGGGAGGGGGAGGGGGGGTAATACGGACCCGTAGTTAGCTTTTAGAAAATTTATGGGGAGGGGGGGTGGAAGTGAAAGTATTACAAATTATGCACGTTACAATTTTTTGCTTACATTAGTTTGGGGGAGGGGTAGAAATATTTTTGGAGGGAATTGCCCTCAAATGCCCCCAGTGGCTACGATTCCGGGGTGATAAATGCCCCTAAAGCTATAATGCTGTCGTAGATGCTAAAAACACCTCAGTCGAAAAGTGTCCCTCAATCTTCACATATTAAATCCTCTTCCGTCGCCCCTGCTTGAAGCACATCGAGATTGGCATTCTTTCACATTTTGTTTTAATAATTGGTTTTGAATTACCCAACTAACATGATAATGGGTTTATGGAATTTTAATCTTAAATTACGAATCATTTATAAACGTTCACCAGCAACGGTTTTTAAGCGGAAATATGTTGAAGGCAGGGCGGCGCGAATAGGTATTTAACTTATTTTTATCTCTTCTTTAGATGTTTTTTTTTTTTTTTTAGAATAAGAACACTCGAGAATATGTGCATGTATGCAGTGGCGTAGCCAGAAGAGGTGAGGAACGACCCCCCCCCTCCCTTCCCCTCCCTTAATATTTCAATCCGACGGTATAGATCTTATTCCGTCGGTTCGGATTGGTGCTTGTTATGTTTTCAGATTTCAAAAGGGCACTTTCTCAGAAAATAGTGTATTATAGCTCTCTTTGACGTGATTTTTACTTGTATAATATACCTTTCATACATGCGTTGTGAAATACATTTTTGCCCTTGGAATGTCAATTTTACGAGAGCTTCCTGGGGCTTCGTCCCTGAACCCCTACCAAGGCTTCGCCCCTGGATCCCACCTGGACCCCATGCCGACAAGTCGAGAGCTTTGCGCTTTGATTTTGTGTTTTGTATGTGGTGTATTATAGCTCCCTTTGACATGAATTTTGACTTGTATAATACACCTTCTTACTATGCGTTGTGACATACTTTTTGCCCTTGAAATGTCAATTTTACGAGAGTTTTCGAGTGCTTCCCCCCGGATCCCTACCGGGGCCTCGCCCCTGGATCCCACAAGGGGCCCTTCATCGGGCTCCTGGACCCCACGCCGACAAGTCGAGCGCTTTGCGCTCGAAGTGACACCTTCAGTGTCACCTAAACTACACCACTAATTGTCGTGTCGGTTCGATTCAATCATTCCCCTGTCCCCCATGAGTATGAAAATTCTGGCTACGCCACTGCCTGTATGTGTACCCTATACATAAAAGATACTTGGCGCTCTTGCCTTTTTACTTTAAAGGTAATCATATTCAGAAATAAATACCATCAATTTGAGATTGTCTCGCAATAGAACACGCTATACGTCAGTACGTACATCTTTTACATTAGGTGCACCAGGCAGTTTTCTTCTCCTGGGCCTGGTTGCAATCAAGTTGCCGCTAGTTTTGCACAGGGGGTATTCAAAATCAGAATTGCTTACCTATGGTAACTAAGCGTGTGTTTTTTTTTCTCAATTTTTTTAACCTCATTCCGTTGTAATGATCAGTAAGAGGTTAAAGTTACATATACTAATATAAGAGAAAATATAATTAGGAATTTTTGAAAATATATACTCATATAATTACAAAATCGACACGAAAAGAGTTACCATAGCTCCCAAAGTATCGTCTAGGCTGCAGGATAGGCCTAATAGAGGGGAGGAGCGGGGTTGGTTTTTTGATTAATTAATGATAGCGAAATTCGAAAATACATAATACAATTAATTTGGTTAATTTTTGTGAAACAAGGCCTAGAAACTAATGCTTTTAGACGCTGAGGCTTAGTTTTTGCTCAACTTTTATTTAAAAATATGGACCGTAATCTAGCAGAATATAGGCAGATAGGTGAAATGTTTTAAAGATGTAATTAAAGAAGAATGAAGCGATTTTTAATACATAAAAGTATATAAGGCAATTAAATGCTTGTAAATATACTCTTAAAAGGGGAGAGGGGTTCGTTGCCCCTTTACCTTCTTTGGGGCCCGCCTTATAGGAAGACGCCCGTTTTTAAATACCAACTTACTTCCCCTGAGTCCCAGCCGCCCGTGTTTGGAGGAATAAAGAATTAAGTTAAGTTACAAAACTCCTGTAACAAGAGAACAAACTATACAAAATTAAAACAAAAATCTTATTATTATATTTCAATTGCTTTATTGTTCCATATTTACTTATTTATATAGCTTACCTTTTTCATAGAAAGTGTAGACACTGAGAAATGTCGTGTATACCATGGCATAAAGAGCAAATTCCATTTCAACACAGCGTGAATACTATGTGTACACTCAGCCTATCTCCACTCATTTAATTATTAGACACTTTGAATATAGGTAGAGGCAACTTTAGCTACATTTATATCAAATCATCCAAACCGGTTAAAAATGTGGTTATGTTACAGCTTTTTGAAAGAAATTGTTTTACTTTTGTGATTGAATAAACGGGACACATAGTCTCTAAATTCTTGTGTAAATCCACTGTTTTTAAACCCTCTTCCACTTCTCTTTGAAAAAGAATTATGATGAAGAGGGTCTTTACCGTACTCAAACCAATCTCAAGCTGGAGAAGGCATTTTCTACATTTTCAAGGTCTGAAATTAAGGGGAGAAATATAAAGAAAAACAAAAGCATTTTGAGGTGTTTTCCTGTTCATACATCACATTTCAATATACTAAACAATTCGAAACTTTGATTACTCATAATTTGAAAACTACACTTTTTATTTTCAAAATACAAAGACTATTAAACTGTTAAACTCTGAATTGAATGCTCTTTTCGGTACGTGTTTTGTCAGTTTGTACCTGTCCATGTAGCTTCAACATTAAATTGAATATTTAAACGGATTAGGATTGACAGTAATTCCTGATGGGAAGGGAGTAGTAGCACTAAGGAAGATTAAGACAAATGTTGGGGGTAATATCCCCGTCCCTCTTCCACGCTCGCCACGCAAGATTAGATGACTTTACAAGGAGCACACGCCTGCACACACACGTGTTTACCATTACATTTTACCATACCATTTGAATCTCAATGCGTAATGCTTTTAGATATCAAACATTTTTGCTAAAACAATGTGAATACCATCAAATATACATTTTGTCATTGTTTTTTGGAGCGAAGTCAGTGTTCTCATGCGCAGGGACAGATGAAATGAACACTGGCTTTTCAATATATCATTATATGAAATTAAAATTGCAACACTGAAAAACTTCTTGGTAACGATGGCGCACGTCTAGTACTTTATTTAAAACAGGATGAGGAGGGCTACATCAATTATGTCAAATTGCAGCACTATATTGTAGAAATTGCAGCACAAAAAAAATCAAGTCGGGGATGGAAACGGAGCAGTATTTCAAGTGAGTGGAGGAAGGAGGGAGGGGGGGGGGGAACGCACGTTTGGAAACGACTGATCTGAAAGACAGAAATACAAAATCAGGGAATTGGTCAATAATTCATTTTTGCGGTTCCTTTCTAACTTAGGCCTAACTTAGGCCTCCCTCCCCCACCCATGCCCGTAGCCAGGGGGTTCATCCAAGCAAACCAACCCCCTTTTGTTGAGAAAGTCTCCTTTTGAAATCTAAAAGAATGATAAGCACCTAAAATTTCAAAGTTTGTTGCCTTTTTATACGAAAAACGAAGCCCCTTTCAAATTCCTGGCTACTAGTTTAAAGAAGAGAACGTCCCCTGCCCCACCCCCTATGCGCTTATTGTTTTTAACTGAATTTTGACTGGATGACAAATATTGGATCGCAGACAGGACTGGCAGATTGGGAAAAGAAAAAATACAGTACTGAAAATTTGATTGCATGAAAGTAACACTAAAGAAAATCATTTGTTGGAAATTGCCCCTGACGCCAGTTTTACAGTTTGCGAGGTTCTTTGCTTTGATATTGGATATGGTTCAAACAGGGGCGTTACTTGACTGAGGCAAAGGGGTGTAAGTCAAATTTTCCCGACGAAAATTTTCATTTGCCCGACTTATTAAAAAAGATATACATGTGTCTATCACACAATATAGAACAGTTGGGGACAGATCAACCACCTCCTCCTCCCACTAATGCGGTCGAACTGAATGAAGTATTAAACGTAACAAGATGTGCCCGCTTACTGGCCCCTGGCGAGGCTTATAGGGCGAAGCCTTGGTTGGAGTCCTTGTTTTGAATGCTCCAAAATGGCTGAAAATCAATGCAAAAATTCGATAATTTGATTGATGAAATGAAGACAATTTTTATTCTAATACTAAAATATACTTAGATAATTATAATTAAAGAAACTTCCCAAAATTGAAATTTCCGCAAATGAAGGAAATTTCCAGAAAATTGAAGGAAACTGCCCAAACATTAAAAAAATATATCGCACGATTTTCCGCAAAATGAAGAAAATTTTCCAAAAATTAAAAAAGAAAATATTTTAAAACGGAAGAAAATTTTACAAAAATGGAAACAAATTTCATGAAAATGAAAGAATTTTCCCGAAAACGAAGGAAATTTTTCGAAAATTGAAGAAAAAATGGAAAAAATGGAAGAAGATTTTCTGAAATTGCAGAAGATTTTCCGAGGAAAATAAATTCGTAACACGTTCATATTATGGGGGAGGAGGGGAAGGGGGGGGGGGGAGGGGTTACATCTAGTAAGTGAAGCTGCTGAAGGGGCGCTGAGGGGCGAAACCCCCGGAATCCTTGCATTTATCACGATTTTCAGAGCATAAAATTGCTTAATGTTGTGTCAAATCCAGGATCGACGTCCTAGTCGCCGATGGGGCGAAGCCCCAGGAAGCTAATAACGTTTTTGGTCAGTTGAGCACTTGACGCCCTCTTGGGCACTTGACGCCCTCTTGGGCACTTGGCGCCCTCTTGGGATCTTGGCGCCCTCTTGGGCACTTGGCGCCCTCTCAGAAAGCTTCGCTGGGGTTGTTCCCCCTTGGCCCCCTGCCACCACACAACTGGGGGAGGGGCATGGCCCTAATAATTTTCTTCAAAGCAATGGTTTTCAAATAGGCCTTAATTGTGTTAATTATTTTTTTTTAAATTTGCATCGGTCTTTACCCCCCTCCCCCCCATCCTCCCCTCTACCCTCCCTCCATATGAAACCTGTTTCGGTTTTAAAATTTGTGAGTTATGGCTGATCAAAGTTTGATTAGTTGTTAATGTTATGGTGGTTTTAAGGAGATTCTAAAAGCAATTTAGCTAAATACCTTTACAGAAAGTAACACAAATATCGCCCTATTTAAAATCAATTTCACCCATCATATTTCATTAGTGAGACATCTTGAAATTAGGGTCCGGAAAAAAAAAACTTACAATGGCGATACTTGTCACGTACTCACTGAGTGTGAATTTAGGCTGTCTGTCTTATATCATTTTCAGCAAAAATGACTTATCCTGAAGGACTTCTAATTTGCCTTTCACATTATATAAAATATTCCTATTCATGATAAAATGCAGGGTTTTTAAAGGAATTTCCAACGGTGAGCCAATTGATGACGAAAATAACATTGATAGTGAAACCCTTAAGCAGAAACGGCACCGTTCGATTAATGGAGGGTGAAAGTATGTGAGAGATAGATTTTCCACTCCCCCTCCCCGCCTCTAAATAATATCAAAATTGGAAATGCACCTTATTTACTTTTTATTTTGCTCGCCATGCCCTCATGTAAAATATGCAGATTGGCCAACCATTACCACAATTGAACAAGTTGTGGGCCAAATAAAAATAAAAATTTATTAAACATGATTTAAATCTTTCCGATTTTGAGACACATGATCTATAAATATTCATGTCTGCAAAGTAAAAAAAAAAAAAAAAGGAAAAAGGTCACTAGTAATTTTCGAACAAATTAAAGTTTAGAATCACCTGGTGGGGTGCGATGGGGATTAAGGGGTTACAGGGAGAGGGTTGTCCGTAAAGGTATTATGTTGTCGTACATTCTTTGGAATCCCTCAAATCCTGTGCCCCCCTCCCTCCCCCTTCATAATCGAACATCTTCGCCACCCCTTTCCGAAGTGCTGTAAAATGTTATTTTGACAAAATTACAAACTGTCTTAGGTCACCAACATTTTATCTCCCAAAAGGCTGGCTACACCCATGGATTATATACAGGACTGGGGTCGGGGCATGTCCAGCATAACCTTTTTTTAATGATATCACTTATATGGGATGTAATATTATGTTTAGGCAGATAGGATTTTTGCTCAGCAAGTTTCTGCAATAGCGCTCTCTCATAATGAAACCTTTTCTCCGTTGGAATAAAAGTATTGGACTTGCGCCCTCGTTTAAGATTTTATTTTTTTAGTGCTGTTCTTATTTCTCGATGTTTTAGGTCCGTTCAGGACATTACTCAGCGAAGACACAGGAAGTAGAAAAGAAAGGCTATGACCCAAAATATTCTAATCGATGAAATTTTCAAAATTTCTTGTCCAGAAATGTAACAAGAGGGACTCAGTCCTATTGCTATGAAAAAAGTTACATAATTACAAAATGTATTCACATGAATCAATAGGAATTCATGTTTAATTTCTTTTTAAACAACAATTGGAAAAATGTAGGGCACAGTTATAAGATTCTGCTCCAGTTTCCAGGAGTAAAAGTTTTATTTTTTTAGTGGATGAACCTTTCATGACGTAGCAGTTGATAACCAGCACCGCAGAGAAGTGAATCTTATTGCAAATCAGGCAAAACTTATTGAAAATAGTCGCCTATTTTTATTATATACTAACGCACATTTCTGATTATTTTCTTAAGGGCCCTGTGGGTAGGTGACCTCGTCTTATTGATTATGGTATAATGAAGACAAGTTTCCAACAGCTGAAAATAAAGATCATAGGGGGGTGAGATGATAGTCAGAAAGGGATATATTTGGGCCATAAAATCATGTGTGAAGCAAATTACCACTGAAACATTTTGGGAGTATTTGTTTAATGGAAAATATAAGTAGAAAACATTTAAAAGAAATTAAAGCTGGGTTCTTTTTGACAACCTTGCTTGAATTCCAGACTTTAATATTGGTCAGCCCAGGAATTTAGCCAAATCAATGTCATCCAGGCCTGATCCAAGAAAGGGGATTAGGGGACTGATTGAAGAGGCCTTTCTACGTTATGATCCAAATACTTCAAGCCTATCATCATTCAGGCCAATAGCCTGTGGTCAGTCTTCCCCCTCTCCTTCATATATTTTTATGCAAATGATCTGACAGAGGAGGGATGACCTCTATTTTGGAAACCAACAGAACTGGTGTAACATGATAACCCCTCTCGATTTCCTATACACATAACAAGGGTTAAGCATTCATGCATAAGGCCAATTATTTTAATCAGCATGCATATGATTATATTCTTCATGGCAAACATCATGTGTAGCTTTAACAACTTCTCTTTTTTTTAGGAGGGTGAGGGGGAGGCAAAGGGATTTCAAAGGCACTGAAAACCTGAGTTGTTAAGGAGGGGGTAAATGGATTGTTTGATGCCTGGAGGGTTGCTGATTGGCAGACAGTTGAATGATTAGTTAGTCTATCTAACAAAGGGGCTTGTGTATTGATTAATTTGATGGGTCATTTGATTGGGTTTGACAATAAGAGGGTGAAGGTTGGCTGGCACAGAACAATGTGTGTTCAGATGAGATGGAAACCTTTGTCTAACTCAATCATTCGACTACGAGTTATAGGAGTGGCATAATAACATGGCAAATTCACCAGTTTTCCATTTGTAGGAAGTACAGAGCTAAAATCAAAATACTACTTTACTTCCCTGATGACCAATCATATGGTCATCATCTGCAAAGATAGAGAAGTTAAATAATATGTAAAAATATATAAAGACAAACAAAAGAATAATAATTTAAAAGATTAGAAGACAAAGAAGCATTATTTTCCATTCCTTTTTTATTTAAAAATCTCTTGTTTTCATATCAAAAAAGAGTACCTGTTTCTGTTTCAACCGAAACACCATTGCGTTCTTGTACATGTGAAATAATGCATTGTGCTATGCTACTCCCATTGCTTAATATTTCATATTTTGTATCATTGCTACATTTTGACATAACTCATTCAAATGCTTCAGAAATATTGTAAAATATCATATATATATATATATATATATATATATATATATATATATATATATATATATATATATATATATATATATATATATATATATATATATATATATATATATATATATATATATATATATATATATATATATATATATATATATATATATATATATATATATATATATGAAGATATATATATGAAGATATATATGTATATGTAGATATTGATATGTTTATGATATGCCAAAACTCATCAAATGGAAATTTCACTAAGGCAGTTATCTTTGTGAAAATCTTTGATCCCAAATAAAAGTTTTTTTTTTTTTTTTAATAACAATTACATGATGGAAACAACAGCATCAAAGTGTGTATCAAATGTACAAAATTAAAAAGAAATAATAGCCAATGATGCACATGAAAGTAAAAGAAATTATACAATTTCAAATTCAAAGGCTCAGGTAATGATTCCTTATTTTCTGCTTTTTTTAAAAACAAAAATTAAAAAACTATCTCCAGCAAAGAAATTCATACCAACAAATCATTTAACAAATTTCTCATAAGTTAGTACAAAGCCTCTCCCCCGCAATGTTGCAAACCCAAAAAATGATTAACTTTCCTTAAAGCTCATATAAATAGTTTTCAACGAATACAATGTGCTAAACAAATGAAAACAAAGCTTAATAAAATCATGAGTAACTGAATTTTTCGTTTCTGAACATGGACTCTATATATGTGGAATGTAAGTAAAATAAATATAATTAATCTAAGATTCTTTTCTCTACAATTTTGGCAAACATATTTCATATTAACTTCAACCATCAAAAGCCCCCTCCCCCCCCTCCCCTTTTTATATTATATAATAATTTGAGTTCACAATCTCATACTGTTACTCACTGATTTTCCTCACAAACAATTAGCTATAAAGTTAAACCACCAACATATGTAAATTGCCAGCTTCACGAATGCTCTTTTTTTTACCAGAAAAGAAAATTTCAAACTTAAAATAAAAAAATAATGAATTTAATTCATGTTATAACGTGACTTTGGTAGTAATGTTCATTATCTATGATACTGAGTTAAGTTCAAATCTTATCAGTGATACATATTACCAAATGTCACATACCTGACACTAATAAGTGTTGCAGTAACATAATGCCAAGGCCTCAATTAGTCCATAAATATTTCAAGTAACTTTCATATCTTTCTACTCTCTTTTATACATCATGAAATGATTTCCAAGAACCCTCAATACTGAATTCATAATCCAGACCATAAAATGAACTCCATTAAATGAGAAAATACTAAGATTATTACAAATTGTGGCCAGAATGTCTACAGCTATTTTGAACTACTTAAAATATCCTGTGGCTTCCTCAGCCATGTGAGATTAATGACACGATTATAATCAAGGCTCCAACTAAATGGGTCAATGACATGTAAAGTCTGCAGAAATTTAGTCTCAGTCCAAAGTGCTGTAATTTTTGCAGAATTTTTTACTTCATATCCATGGGAGGTCATCCAGCGAGATGTGGCTCACATTAAATAAATGTTAACATTAATTAGTGCTTGAAATGAAGATAAACCGTGTTTCTTAGAAATATATAGTGTGAGAAAAATTGAAACGTCAATGAACGGCAGAGCTTTGTGGTAAAAGTAGCAGGTGGTTTTAGACCTATTTCACCCAATCTTAATTTGAGATGGTGACATAATCATACATAGAGTCAATAGACACGATACCATAATGAAATACAACTAAATACTGATGCAGTTAAATACTGGATCATTCATGAACATTGCTTCTTATTTCTCCCTCCTCACCATTCAACTTTCCAAACAAAACAATGTACTTTTTGACAAGATATCAACATCCTCTCAATCATTCAACTGGCACTTCTTCCTATTAAGCCACACCCTTTGAAATAATGTACATCAATCTGACAACTTTTTCCTCATAATGAAGATCAAATTACAAAAATTTTGACTCCAAAAAAAAAAAAAAAAAAAAAAAATCCTTTTTCACCCAAAGGTTTCTATAAATGTCAGTACATATTAATGATATTATTCATTCTACTGTTTTAGATTTTGTAGAAACAAAGCACTAATTTTTAAGTGCCTTTTTGAGGATGATATCAAATTCTTCCATTAGTGTGTAGTAACAACACCTTTATTTGGAATGAAAACTTCCTTCCATGTACTCTACATGCTTGAGTACCAGATAATGATTTCAAAAACAAGCTATTCTGAAAACAGGCAAATCAATTTCATTTTATCCCTCAAAAGAAAATAATCTCCAACGTAATAGCTTTTGTGGAAAATTGTCTATGATAAATATGAAAATCAAGTTGACCTTATTTAAATTCCATACAAAACACCAAAATATATATCTTTTGCATAACAAGAAATTTTTGGTAATTTTTGTAAAAAGATTTTCGCTACATTACAATACTCATATCGTCCACGACCCTTATCACAAGCAGTCGTTTTAAATAATCCCTTCAGGCAGGACCCAACTTTGTTTGACCACACCATCCTAGCCTTCGTCAAGAGTGACCCTGGTGTCAAAGCTGCAAACTTGATCTCCCGACTCGAAATCAAAGTGTCCTCTCGGCTACCCATGTCAAGAATTAATTTCTTCGGGTTTTCCTACCGCAAATCAACTTCTGTAAAATCTGTCATCCAAGTAGTTGGTATTGGTTAACACCTGAACACTAACCCCTTGAATGACGAAAAGATCGTGATTACGCGATTTCTTTCACTGCAGCACTGCTGATGGCGCCCTTAATGGACTGCATCCACTGCTTTTTGTCGTGTTCGTCGGTCGTGATGAACAAAAAGGACTGGGTAAGAGATGGATCGGTGGAGCGCACCCTGAAAGCGTGTTTGTTCCCTGATTGACCATACGTGAAAGCACCGCGGAATGAGCCAGTCTTTATTTCTCCATCGCTTACATCTTCCAAAATCATCTGCTTCACAGGAATGGGCTGGCGAGTGACCTGGTAGGATTTCTTGCCGTTTCTTGTGGCCATTCTGGTGACGACAAGGATATCGTCAAACAGGAATGTGTGCAACTTCTGTGAAATGAAAAATACAAAACATTTAGCAAATAAATATTGGATATGAACATGAAACTTTGTCTTCTGCACACCTGTTGCACAGAAACACCACAGCCATCCATATCATACTCCCAAAATCAAGAAATAAATTGAGCGTACCTCCCCCTCATTTCTTGTTTTCATTGAACACTATTCAATTGTGTTTCTGACATTTCGATGGGAAGTGGGAACAACCACTTCCCTCCAAAACAAAAACAAAATACAAAAGAGGAAGCAATCAATGGGGAAATAACATTCACAAAGGCTGATAAAATATTGGGGTTGTTTTACCTTCACCGGATCAAACCATCAATTACAATGCGACACAATTGGAATAGGTGATTAATGGGAGGATAATCAACTTGCGTTGTTTCCGATTTTTTTTTACTTTCAATTGCTGTCTTGATATGAACTTTGACCAAGATAAGAAACGACCAGAGACAATTCAATATTACATTTAAATCAGATACTAAAGTTCAATACACTTAAAAAGAAAACCAAGAAATATTTGAAAGTGAAATTTTCTAGAGCTCTTTTATTCAGGATTTTATGAGAGCAAAAATATTTTTTGTTCAAATGTGAAAATGATAATATCTATATCAATTTGAAAATGATGATATCTATATCAATTTGAAAATGATATTATCTATATCAATTTGAAAATGTTATCTATATCAATTTGAAAATGATGATATCTATATCAATTTGAAAATGATGATATCTATATCAATTTGAAAATTATGATATCTATATCAATTTGAAAATTATGATATCTATATCAATTTGAAAAATATGATATTTATATCAATTTGAAAATGATGATATCTATATCAATTTGAAAAATATGATATCTATATCAATTTCAAAATGATGATATCTATATCAATTTGAAAATTATGATATCTATATCAATTTGAAAATTATGATATCTATAACAATTTGAAAAATATGATATCTATATCAATTTGAAAATTATGATATCTATATCAATTTGAAAAATATGATATCTATATCAATTTGAAAAATATTATATCTATAAAAATAATCTAAAAATGATATGAGGTAAAAGAATAATACTTACAGATCCTTTATTGTTCCTCAGAGGTCCCATACACTCAAGCGATGTTTGCTCTTCAATAAGTGGGTGTTTCTGGTTGTCGTTCAAGTATTCCAGTTGCTCGATGTAAAACTGACACTTCTTCTCACCAGTATTTCTGTCTACTTCTTTGATAACGCTGTCTGCAAGATCGATCTGAGAAGAATAAAACAAGGAGAATAATAAGTATCTTTCCAAAATTGATTTCTTTCTACAATTTGAAATTAAATACTTTCAATAGGTAGCTCAGTTGGCAGAGCGCACGGCTGAGATGCTGGAGGTCTCGGGTTAAAGCCTCGATCCGGTCTAACTTAATTTTTCCACAGCTATGCAGACAGATACACCTAACATCAAAGCGGTAGTATTTCGGCGCACACCGTCTCTTAGAGGGGACATTAGGCTGTCGGTCCTTACAGCAGGGGAGTCACCCCTGCCCGGTTCTCTGAACACTATTCGAGAAGAGAAGTGTAAAAACACAGTGTTCATTCACTTTCCCTTTCAAGTACTAAGTTCATGTGCGCCCATAGGCAGCCGGAGAACTAGTCTGTTAGTTGAAGAGTGCATTTGAATAATTCTTTAAACTAGAAAATGCGTCATATAAATTCCATATATCATATCATATATTATGATCCAAATAAAAAAACAATGTTGATGAAAACAATACAATATGATATTTAAGAATTATGCAAAAATGTTCATATCATCATAAGTAAATATCAAAAGTAGGTTCATAGAAACCTATTTTAGCAATCAATACCTATTACATTTTCATAAATGAAAAAAAAAATTGTTGGACCAATTAAAATGTTGATCTATGATATTGGACTAGCATATGCTACATAGTTCACAAATGACCCCCCTTTCAGGTAAGTCTTCACTTGTGTTTTGTTTGAGATTTTGAAAAGAGAAATTTGAAACACTTACAGCTCTAGTCAGACTTTCTCTATCTTCGTGCTCAATGGCCGTGAGCTTCAAGATGTTCTTCAGCATAAGTGGGTACTTGACGAGCCTGCTACGAGGTACGTCCAAAAAGTTCCACAGGTCAAGTTTGCGGCTGAATGGTGATTCCTGACATCTCTCCAAAAAATCGTGGACCCTTTTTTCTTGTTTTTTCTCATCCAAGAGTGCCTTGGCAGCGAGCTGGTTGATGCAGTAGGCAGAATAACTTTCAGTCAGCTCTGGAATCTGTGAAGAATAAATAATAGGAACATAAGGAATCTGATCACAAATAGTCAACCTGGAACAAAAATAATTAAATTTATAAGAGCAAATGTGATCAAGCTCTCTTAAAAATTTCCTTGAAATGTTTCTTGAATTAAAAACTGGCATACAGTTTACTATTCCAAATTGCTTGCATTTTCTTAGCTGTGGTCCAATTTAACCAAATTTCACCCTCTTCTGCACCAGTAGTCCTAATTTTCTGATGTTCAAACTTTTTCATTTTTTATTTGCAGCTACAAATTCTATTCGATCAAATAACATTCAACAATAAGGGATGTTACTCACCCATTCTAATACCTCCTTTCCAATGCATTCAGTCCTTCCATCTACTTGTCTCAATCTTTCTAGCCTCTCAACAAGTTCTTTAAGAAAAGAAAAGAAAAGAAAAATTATTTTAAATGATCATTTTTTAATATCTTCTAAAAACAGCTTCTACTTTCAAAATGGATTTCTATTGTCAAAATGGACTGGAATAAAGCCTTCACCTTACCATTATACTCCTTTTTTGGTACCTAATAAAGTCTGTACCAGAAAAGCAAACACAAATTTTGCAAGCTATTATGATACAGAGTTTATTAAAGTACCAACAAAGGAGTATAATGGTAATGTGAAGGCTTTATTCCTGTCCATTTTGACAATATAAATCCATTTTGAAAATAGAAGATGTTTAAACATAACCACACAAAGAAGACATCAAATGAGCACATAATTGTGAACATAAATTTTCTTCAATCATTTTTGAGAGGTAAACAATAGATAAACCCATTTCTTATCCTTTATTCAGTAAATATATATTTCATTTAACATCTGAGAATAAGAGAAAAATTTACCTTCATGCAGGGGCACAATATCTTCTAGCCTTCCAAATATTGTTGACAATTCTTCTTGGTTGAGAATTCCCAGAGATTTCATGGAGTCATGGTATGTCTTTAAGATCAACTTCAAATCCTGCACCAAGTCAATTTCTCCTTGATAAAGCTCAAAGATCGCCTGTGAAATAGAAGCATGGAATGATGTGATTAATGAAATGAGATCAAATAATCACTGCAATAGAAATCAAATAATCTGTATTACAATGTTATTATATGGTCATTCCAGTATATCAGTTTTTCTAACATAGTTTTTAACATTTACACAAAAACAAAGTACCAGTTGCAACAATACAAATAAAATCCTTGAGCTAAACATTTATTTTCCTTTTGAGCCCTCACCCCATCTCTCTGCTCTAAAACCCAAAATATGAAAGTAAAAGAATTCAAAATGTATGCAATATTATTACAAAATCATCAAAGCTATAAAATGTTGTCATATGAGTTTGTGCTAGTCATTCCCTCTTTGTATACACAATATTTCATTCAGTATGCAATTAATGAAGGGCCCCAATATATTTAAGACTTGATTTACTACCAAAAATATAGTAAACAAATATTTTTGAATTTCAGCAAAAAAAAAACCCAAAACATAAAAGTATGAACAATGGTTTCTGTATCTTATAATTTATTAAAGCAAGTTCCACAAAAATAAATTATTCTTACCTCTTGTCTCTTGATTTCCATCTTTGTTAGACTCTCGTTGATGTTATCGACCGTCTGAGACCATAGTTTGCTGTCCCTCATTTTCGTTGGGGTGGCCACAGGCTTCGTGTATGGCTTGATGTAGATGCTTGGTGAATGAGAGGAACGAAAGCTCATTGAGCGCTGCAAAAACAAATCAAAACCAATGAGTATTCATTTCCCAACAAAATGTTCAATTTTTCTGATATTTGAATAAGTTTCTGGTTTGGTGAAACAATCCAATGGATTTTCACACAAACAAAAAATTTAGAGAAAAACAACTGGCATGTTAATTATTTTCCAAAGCTTTTACATCAAACTGTTATAATTGTTTTCTTTTTTTGCTTCTACTTTAATATTTGTCTGAAAGTTGATTGCATTGCTACACTGTTGAAAATGAAACATTACAATTTTGTATGTCATGCGGAAAACAGGAGCAATAACTTGAGAAAAGGTATAAACAGAGTCTCCATTGTACTGCTTAATGTTAAATATTAAATATCTACAATATGATAATAATAAATGACAATTACAAAACTATTTTTTTCTTTCTTGATTACAAATATTTGTTACAAACCTCCATAAAAGCGGTTATTACTGATGGTGCCATTCCTAATTCCAACTTTTTTGAAAGCAAAATGTTGTGAAGACAAAATAAAACCTGGCACAAGAAATATTGCACTAAAAGAAGAATATCTTTGGTAAACTCTCCTGCACAGATAAGTTAAATATATAAAAATCCTGTGAATGGTTTAAATCCAAATTCAAATATGATAAGGAACGGTAGATATTCACTACTCAGAGATCAAGGTGTTTGTGTCTCCTGCTACAATCCAACTTGGGTATATACCTACACATACAGAGAATCCAACAGTATGTCAATACACTGAGAAGAGCACCTCCTCACAGACTCTGCGAACCAATCAGAGCACAGCTCCGCAGTTGCATAGAACTAATGTGCGTTGACTTGCAAATTAATTTGCTGCAGATTTTGAGATACTGATTTGGCTTGTGCGTAGAGTTCAGGTTAGAAACCACAAGATAATAGGTGCCAATGGGTCTCTGTTTGTCAGTCAGTTGTTTGTCTCAAACAGAACAGTCACTATTTTTCTGTTGCTTCTGAGGAACATCAAAATTTGAATATGACATCTGTGAACTTTGTAGAAATAATTGGTTATTTTTCCATAGCTGAGTAAAGTTTGACAATTTTTTTAATTTTTGATGGAAAAATTGTATGGGTAAGACAATTCAAAGTATATAATTTTTGTTAAATATCAGTCAATGAATTTCTAGTCACCGTCTGTAACAGTTCAACAATGACAGGAACTTTTAAAGGAAAAGTATTAATTGGGGATTGATTAACTGTTATCTCTTTCTCCAAGAAACTGTTCATAAAGAATACTTATTTGCATAAGAAAAAGGAGAATGGTTACTCTTACAACAATTTCCAAATTGTATTTCATAATTCAGACTGAAAATTCAACAAAAAAATTAAATAAAATAAAAAATGTGCTTTGAACTGTCATTTTTTTATATAAGATTTTGTTGCCAATAGGTGCCACTACAATATTTTGATGCTACGGAGTTGACTTTGAATTTGTAGTGTTAAATGAATTTCTTTTAAAGGCATATGGACAGGCAAAGGCAACATTAGCAAGATTTAATCAAAATCCACTGAAAAACATGAAAATTGGCCATTTAACACTTTTTTACTCAAGTATGGGCAAATATGCAAATTTTGATTACTCATAACTTGAAAACTACACATGCTATTTTCAAAAATCAAAGACGATTAAACTTAGACTGAATGTATTGCTCGTCAATAATTGGTTGAACATAAATTTTTTGTACCTGTCCATACATGTATAAATTCAAAGAAATATTGGAATAGCTATCTTTCTAAAGAACTAAAGTAGTGTTGTTACTAAATAAACTTCATTCTTACTTCAGGATTTTTTGTAACTATACTCACCCAATATACATATATCCTATTAAAGTATTTCACATAATAAGAGCCTGGGGCCTTTACAAAAATGTGAGCACAGTGCAGTGCGAATTCATCAAAATAAAAGGAAAGATAACCCTATTCTAAGTAATTACCACAAATTTATTCTCTCCATATTAATCTGTTCATAGGGATTTAGGCTAGCTTACAAAAAAAAAAAAGGTATGTCAACAAAAATATATATAAATATATAAACAGCATTCATTATTTATTGATGTTGGGATACATTATCAGTCAAAAAATGTTGGGTGGGCGCTTATTCCAGCAGGTGCACTTAATACGTCAAATACAGTATGTGTATATTTTAAAAATGGGACAAAATATTCAATCAAACTGTTTATATATATATATATATATATATATATATATATATATATATATATATATATATATATATATATATATATATATATATATATATATAAATATATATATATATATATGTATATATATATATATATATATATATACATATATATAAATATATATATATATATATACATACATACATACATACATACATACATACATATATATACATATACAAAATGGAACAAAATATTCAATCAAACTTTGTTGTCCACAAACAAAATATATATTTATATATACACATACATACATATTTATACATACATATTTATACATATGTATGTATATATATATATATATATATATATATATATATATATATATATATATATATACATATATATATATATATATATATATATATATATATATATATATATATATATATATATATATATATATAATATATATATATATATATATATATATATATATATATATA
>JAIGNY010003638.1:360000-642500 GCA_020152595.1 Chiridota heheva | reverse complement strand
AACTCTTCTTTCTTTCTTCGAAATTGAAATCTTAAGATATTGAATCTTTTTTGTTTTTAAAATAACAAACTTCATGCAATGGGTTGAATGTATGTTATTGTAGTATGCAGTCTGTGTATGAACAAGCAAAGGGTAATGCAGTTACACATGTTTACATAAATGATGATTGTATCAATCTTGTTTTCCTGGGAATTTGGATGAATTTCTTTGCTTTCTCTCATTTATTCTGTTTGTTGTTTATTTCTGCGAATTGAGGCATTGTTGTGACATAATTTAGAAATGCACTGGCTAGAATTTGAGATTTTGCTAAGTTCCAGTTCTGGCCAGAACTCGGTGAAAATGTTGTACCGAAACTGAAACTTCACAAATGTTTTGTTAGAAAATATTCTCCACAAATTTGTGTTAGCTATTCTGGTACAGAGTTTATTAAATACCAAAAAAGGAGTATAATGGAAATGTGAAGGCTTTATTCCACTCCATTTTGACAATAGAAATCCATTTTGGAAATAGAAGCTGTTAACAGTATATTTTTAATGCCCAAACGTTTAATTGTCTTGGCTTAAACTGTATGTGCTTCAGCTACAGAAAAGATCAAAACAAGCACCCAAAACTAATTGGGCCGTATTTTAATTTTCACCATTCCTAAGGTAGGTCATACATTTGCATATCCAAAACATTAACGATCATTTTTCAAAGAAAAGATATTAGTATACTATCTATTGAAAAGGCTCATTATAACAAATAGTGAAAACAATGTCAAAAATAGAAAATTAGTAACAAACAAATTAGAAGATTCCAAGAAATCCCTATCAAAACTAGGGGTGCTAAAATAGGTTTATAAAAAAAGGTACAACAAACCCACATAGAAACAAAACAGATAAGGAAATAATACAGTGATAATATCCAAAACCAACTGACTCACTATACCAAGTAGAAGGCTATATGTTAATAAGGACACAAAGGCATGTATTTCCCATGATTTTGTGCTGATTTCATTTCATCCCATAAACAAGCATGGAAATATCATGTTTAGGGTTTCATCACAGTTTTAGGATTATACATGCAATACTTGACATGTAGGAAAGGGCAAAACTTGATGTAATTCTTTTAATTTCTTTTCTGTACTTCAGGTCATTGAAAACCATGCGAATACCATAGCAATATGGCTGCTGATTGGGGTAAGATAGAAATCAGAATTTGTTATTGCACTTACATGTATTAAACAGATGTGTATGCTCTTTTGCTTCAAAGAAAACAGCTGAATCAACTGTTTCCTTTCAAAGAAATGTGACACAAGATACAAAATATAGATTGGGATATCAAATACAGAAAAGTTCATCCATGAAAAAATCAGAAACATGTTTAGAAATTTGCACATTAAAGGTTTAGTTCAGTCGTTAAGCAAAATCGTCTTATATGAAAGAGGACTACAAAACAAAATGATGAGAAATGCATTCGAAAATCATTTCCTATAGCTGTTAAGGAGATATGTTAGTTTAAATTTCCGTATCATTGGTGTAGAAACGACTGAAATCAAGTCTACTGTAGTTGTGATGTCACATCCTCACATTCTTCAAAGTCTTTATGCATTCTATCATATTTTTTATAGTTAAACAGAATCAAGGGGTAATTTTACTTTACCACTTAAAGAAAGTTTAAGGAAATATAAATTAATCAGCAAAAATGCTGAATCAATTTTCTTTGAAATACAAGAACAACTATTAAGAAAGTGAGGAGGAGAGCGCCCTTCCATGGTAGACTTACTATACTAGCCATTTCTACACAGATAAGACAAAACTTGAAACTTTCTTAACAGAACAATTTCAAGTGGTTTCTTCACCAAAACTGATCTGCTCAGGTTTTACTGCTCTTTCCAGCAACATAAAAATGGCTACATGTCCACACTTAGACCTTTAGGGGAGAGCGCCCTTCCATGGTAGACTTACAATACCAGTCATTTCTACACAGATAAGACAAAACTTGAAACTTCCTTAACAGAACAATTTCAAGTGGTTTCTTCACCAAAACTGATCTGCTCAGGTTTTACTGCTCTTTCCAGCAACATAAAAATGGCTACATGTCCACACTTAGACCTTTAGGGGAGAACGCCCTTCCATGGTAGACTTACTATACCAGTCATTTCTACACAGATAAGACAAAACTTGAAACTTCCTTAACAGAACAATTTCAAGTGGTTTCTTCACCAAAACTGATCTGCTCAGGTTTTACTGCTCTTTCCAGCAACATAAAAATGGCTACATGTCCACACTTAGACCTTTAGGGGAGAGCGCCCTTCCATGGTAGACTTACTATACCAGTCATTTCTACACAGATAAGACAAAACTTGAAACTTCCTTAACAGAACAATTTCAAGTGGTTTCTTCACCAAAACTGATCTGCTCAGGTTTTACTGCTCTTTCCAACAACATAGAAATGGCTACATGTCCACACTGAGACCTTTAAAATAACGCCTTACTAAGAGAAAGGTTGACATGACCATGAACACAATTATTAAATGAGGGGAAATATTCCTATCCGTATTGTCATAGCAGGAACAAGGAAATATCAAATCAAAATGGTGCTCATCCATCCCATGTGTCACTGGTAAAAAGAAGTTTTGCTCATATGATAGAACATCTAACATGCTTTATTTCAATTATGAAAAGTGCAGTTATCCTATCAAAATTGGTCCATAATTATCAAAATTGGTCCGTAATTAATCGATCCATAATTATTAAAATCGGTCCATAAATATCAAAATCGGTTCATAATTATCAAAATCAGTCCATAAATATCAATATCGGTCCATAATTATCAAAATCGATCCATAAAGAACATATGTATGTGGGCTTTGTAGGGAAATTTGATACCATTACATTAAAAGTGTTGCAGGCCATTTCAGAGTAATATATTTTCAACCTTGTACACATCATCACCAATATAATTGGCTCTTGTCTCGAACTGCATATGCCCGGGTTAGTTGTAATCAGAGTGGCGGCTAATTAGCAGTGATGGCTATGATTGCTAAGTCCAATCTTTGAATGGCAGTCTTTGCCATAGTTGCTGCACTGTGACCTGAAAATGTGTCCAACAAATGGGGTAATTCTCCTGAATTTGAAGGTTGAAGCCTAGAAAAGTGCACCACGATTCTCCATTTCATCATGATAATAAGTTCTTTGAACACTGCATGGATTTCTTACACAAGAATGGGTAATTGGAAGGTTGGTTCAAACTTTAGTAATTACCATAGAACATCAATTTATTCACATTTTGACATAGTGATGTTAATACACAATGTCAGTGATGGTAATACACAATGATAGGGGAAAATAATTTCTCAAAGACAGTGGCTGGATTTGAGTTATTTAGAAAACACCTTCCTGATTTGAGGTAAACATTACATGCATGCATGACTTGTGTTGCTTCTGGCCAATCTCATATTTTACAACCACACTATCCGCAGATTACTAAGACGCATATTACAGCCATTAATTAAAGGGGCAAAATCGTCATATGGACACAGTGTTTAGAACTCTATTCTTTGAGGGGTTGAATTGCTGCACGATTCGTTGGCCCTTATTTCACAGTATATATTAAATAAAATCCCTAATATAAATTATAGCTTGATATAATCCAGTTGGTTAAGGCGATTGAGTTCGGATTTTCTTCAAACCAACAGTTGTCAAATCCTGCCAGAACTATTTTTCTCGAATTTAGCTTCTTCTTTTTTCTTCGCTCATTGTAATTTTCGTCTGGTGACCGCTATTGTAGTATTATCCTACTAATCTTTTACTTTCCCTTTTTACCCCTAACAAATATGTTGAAAAAACAAGTTTCTCATAGATTGTTATGACGTTATGCACGTAACGATTGAATCTTCACACACACAATACTATGTATGCACATGTACAACTGGAAGTAACGTAAAAGTTCCGCAACCCCCTTCCAATGTTACAGAGACCAATAATGTACAAACTGAGATGAGCTCCCTTGTTAAGAAAAACAATTTAACTCAATAGAACACTGGACTATGAAAACCATGTCTCACAAAACCACAGTTATGAATCCCATAGACACATAGGAACTTATATATTGTTTAAAACTGTATTAAAATCTGAGCAGATCAGTGCTTGAATTTTGAATAAAGCATTAATATAGTTTTTGGTTATAAAGTTGATCAAAGTTAGAGTTTGATCAGTTATGTTAAACACCATGTGAAAAACTAAAAGAAAGATTTCCAATTATCAGTAAAATGTTGAAGAAATACAAAAAGAAAATATGATGGAAATATTGATCTCTCCATTTAGATGAACTAGACAAGTCACTAATAAAGACTGCAGCTTCTCTCTTTATTTCCTATTAAAATAAGCTTAACCCTTACTCTACCCGCACATTTTTGAAAATGTAAAAGATGGGGAATCCAAAATGGCGATAATATCACCGTGTGGTAGAGTACGGGTTTTTCAGGGTCTTTTTATTGAAAGGTCCTGTCTTCCAAGCAGCAGAGTCGGGCTTGTTCCGCTTCAATGACCCACTGGGCCGCCCACAGGGATCATACTGCTTATATTTTCGAGTTGGCACACTTGTCAAGGGTTCCTTAACCCTTACTCTACCAGCACTTTTTTGAAAATGCATTCGGGAGGCAGAGTCAAAGATAAGGAACCAAAGAAGGCGATAATATTGCTGCGTGGTAGAGTAAGGGTTAAAATTCTCAGTTAAAAAAAGTACCATATTGAGTTTTTTGATTCACAACTGATCCAAGTTTGAGGAATTTAATTTGTGATGTATGATTGGGAAAGACAGCCAATTTTCTATATGATTTTTATACGATTCTTTCCTAATTTAAGTGTTTTAAAATGATGAGAATGTTTGTCGTCTCCACCATGATATTGAGTATATATAGGCTAAACTTGAAAATTACTTGAAAAACAACAACTTACAAGTACAAAGTCTCCTTCCGGTAATTTTGATTAAAATAACAAGGATTTACATAAAGAAAAATAGAGTTGTGGTTCATACAATACAGATTTGCATATTAACACCCAGAAATTCAAAACTTTTTCTTTAACTATACTCTATAGTTCACAACTGGTTATCAAAGGCCGTGGCCATCTTGATATAAGGTCCAGCACTGAATGCTTTCGGGAGTTAAACCTTGCTATGCCACATGACTTGTCCTTCTCCTTAAAAATTTGTTCCAGCAAATCCTAACCACAAGCTTACTGTAGCAATTAGTGAGACCACTTTATCTTAATTGAAATAATCACACAATAAGGACTTCATCCATTGCTAATATGATACTCAGCACCGACTTCCACAACAACTAAGGTTTTCAGAATAAAGAAAATAAAGAGGACAAATCTGACCCGACCTGGTTATTTATCAGGTCGGGTCTGACTGTTTAAAACTTTAAGGAGCAGAACAACTAATGATACTATATGAAATGCACACATGTACTATGTTTGTGCACAGGAATATTAGTTAAATAGATTAAGAGAAACAGTATGCTACCTGAAAGTTGTTTCTTTTTGAGATTCAGCAAGGGTGTACATCACCGCACACTTCGATCTGGGATTTTCCCTTTAAATTGACTAAATTAATCAAGCAAACCTTATCAAACTAGTACTAATTTGTTGTTCACGTTCATGCAAAATCTCAAGATATCAGATCCGTGTTTTAGTAATGCATCTTATTCCCTCTGACTGGATCGAGGGTCGGACAAACTAGTTGTCCCTCTTTTGATGATTACATTTTACATTAAGCATTTAACATTCAATAAATCCCTTTACCCTGGGATATAACTTGAAGGTTAATAAACAAAACGTAGCTTATATTACAGGAGTTGTTGTGACATGTTATAGTGTACAGGATTCGTTTAGTGGTGAAGAAGTTTCATCTCATATGAAAGAGGGAGGGCTTTAAAAGAAAGAATATGCAGAAGAAACTACTTCAATATTTCATTCCATTAAAGATATTAACTTAACAATTTTTTACAATTGAAAAAGTCTTAATAAATAAACCAGAACCAAAAGATTCTGTGGTTCCGATGCTTTTTTTTCATGCTGATTGATTTTGTATTAACTGTTATGTCATCGCACAATGCATATCATGAAGTATTTTACATGACATGAATCGTTCTTGAGATATCGTGTTTACAAGCTCTTTTCAGCAAAATCATACTAAGCCCCGCCTTCTATACATTGATCAAATTCAATAATTATAAAAATATATAAAATGAACACGTACAAACTAGCTAACAACATAATTTACAAAATGTGAAACAAAACAGACATGTGATTGTTAAAATATGAGCATTTAAAAAATTTTACATTAGGCCCCACCTACTCATTAATGTGCATGACATCACCACAAAAAACAAAAAAGTACATCTACAGATCATGGGCTATTTGTGTACCACATACAGTATAAAATAATTCGAGGTTACCGTTCTTGAGATATCGTGCTTACAAGCTCTTTTCAACAAAATCATGTTAAGCCCCGCCCACTATGCATATTAATGAAATTCAACATTTTAGTACCATGAACACTTGCTAACAACATAAGTACACCAAATATGATACACAGTAGACATGCGGTTGTAAAAAATGAGCATTTCAAGATATTTACATTAAACCCCACCCACTCATTAATATGCATAACATCACCACCAAAAACAAACAAAAACAATAGGGCACATCTACTGATTATGGGCAATCTGTGTACCACATATGACATGAATCCGGTGTATGGTACTTGAGATATTGTGCTTACTGTCTTGCTGTCACAGACACACATACATATACACATCAGCATGACTTCATAGGGCCCTTATGCTATTAGCAACGGAATAAAAAATGACACTGACCAACCAAACTTTAGAAACTATTTAGGCTTTCCGCAGTCCGTGAGGTATGTCCCATTTTAAGGAATCTGTAAAACACCAAGATTATAGACATCATGCAATTGTTTTGATCAAATTTTGCGATAAAGTTGTATAAAAGACGAATAAATGTAAGATTTTGATATGTGTACTTTCATCTTTAAGAATGTGCAATCTTAAAGACAATTGAATTTTCAAAATGACAGCTTTCTGCCAAAAAACCAAGTGTCTTTGACTGATTTCCAAAACAGCAATGGGTGAACTAAATAAAAAAGAGTGGATAATAATACTCTGTCATGAGCATATATGGAATATCACCACATTTTTTGTGGCCTCCATGTAATGAAAAAATTTTTCCATAGAAACTTATTTTAGATCCTAATGTTTCCCTTGGTGGACAGCTCCTAGTAAAAGCTATAAATGTTTATGTGTGGAACTAAAGCAAGCAGTTTTACCTGGTTGGTTTCAATCCTAACTTGGAGTGCAGGGGAGGAAAATTATCTTCCCCCCAAAATGGTTTATTTTCATGCACACTTACAGACAAGATTTGGGCAAAGCTATTCTTGGGCTAGTGTCAGAAACATTATATTTTCAAAAACAAAATTGAGTACCTGCGTCTACGGTTTCAACAAGCTTTTTTATTTTCCAAGCACAACATTTTGCATAAAAATCTTTTTTGAGGCTTTTATTAAA
This sequence comes from Chiridota heheva, assembly GCA_020152595.1. Taxonomy (NCBI): domain Eukaryota; kingdom Metazoa; phylum Echinodermata; class Holothuroidea; order Apodida; family Chiridotidae; genus Chiridota; species Chiridota heheva. The sequence goes on along the minus strand of JAIGNY010003638.1, from coordinate 634,927 downwards.
AAGACATGTCCGCTATTAAAACTCTTTTCTGATATATAATGCACTTGATACAAAAGGAAAAACTGAATTAAACTTCCGCCAAATCCGATTTTCTTCAATCATTGAAATAAACTTACTCTGACCTCTTTTGAATGATAAATATGTCCTAAAGTTTAAGAAAATTGGAATATTGTTACTTTTAAATGAATAATACGCTATCGCCAACACATACTTACCACAAGAGTGTTCAAAATAGGTCTTGTGTTTACAGGTCCAGTATAAGATCCTGGTAACATCCAGTAGTTTGTAATCATCATATGTCCCACATATGACAGATCAGGTGCAATTATCAGCACATTATGTGGATACATTTGTGTAATTATTCCGAATTTGCTCTTTTCTGGCAAGAAATAAGGTTCCTTACCTTTCTAGCTATACTTTGTGTAATGTCTAACTGAGATGGTAGATGATAACAAACAGATATGACTTTTGTATTAAATCTATTAATAAATTAAGCCAATCACAACTCAAGAAAACTTTACTAATCTACGATTTATTTAAATATATTGTCACTGTAAGGTTCAGTAACCTTAAGCCACTCACAAACAAGCTTATGCAAGATTACAATCAAAATCTTGAAAACAACAAAAAAATATAAAAAGGAATTATTTTTCACAAAAAGGTCATCTCAAAAATCAAAAGGATGAATCCCATTCTATTCAAGTAAAGATGAGGTAAAGTCTTTTAAGTCAAATCAATTCAATTAAAAATAAATAATCAGCAGAAAAACAGATACACCACACCATTCAAGGTCCTTCTTTGAATTTGTGTTTGCCCAGTTGCTTCATTTAGATAACAAAAAACATTTTTTTAATAGCACGTTTTGCAGACGTTTTATAACCAAGGAACAATAAGCACTTAAAAGACATGTGAACTTCCTTTGAACCCTTTTATGAACCCTTTTGGTTTGATGGTTTAACTCTACGTGCAAACTAAACAAAACATTTATAGAAATTGATTAGACAAATCTTGTTTTTGAAGATAAATAAACAGAAATAGTTTTCCTTCTTACAAAAGAAAATAAATACATGTTTACACCATTTAAGACCACAAAAACATGACGACATTCATCACGCTTCACTTTTTGACATGATGAACATTCCCGAGGGGATGTACTTAATGTTCGTTTCCAAAGAGGAAAAGAAGGCATTGTCGCAATCTTAAAATTGCAAATATCATTTAGCGGATAATTGTCACATTTGTTGATCCGACAATATAATTTAATACATGAAATTTGTCGCAGGAATTCTTTCTAAAAACATACAAATTCCAAGAAGCATTTGAGTAAAAGAATTTAGCTTAGCGGTTTAGAGGTCAATAGATAGAGAACAACAGGAAACAAAGAATAGTTTACTGAAGTAAGCATACAATTTCCCTAAAACAAAAATACTGGGGGAAGGGGAGGGGGGGGGGGTGCCATGATTTTCCTTTCTTAGACCCAAGCTACATAATTTGAAAGTAGAAGGTTTGGTTTGGTTTGTTGATGTTTAATGGCACTGCAACAGTCAGAGTCAAATCTGCCAAGAGGGTGTTAAAATTTAAGGTGCAAGAGTTAGGATGGAGTTGGTTGGGTGAGGGAGAGGGGATAGGAAGGAGAGAAAGACAAACAATAAAAGTAATAACAAGGAAAGACGGATAGGAAGGTAAGATAGAAAATGGGGGTGTGGGTGAGGATTAGATCAGGTTGAATAAGATGCTATTGTGGAGGAAGGTAATGACGTTGGTGGGGGAAGGGGGGGAGCAAATTATTCTTGAAGCGGTCAGAATTAGAGGCAGTTGAAAACAACCAAAAGCATTAGAAAAAAGGTAATCAACATAACTTAGTGGTAGGTTGTTGTAGCATGTTTCATACTGCAAGTGAATACAAATACTGCAAACTTTCAAAAAACTATTAAAACACTCTTAATTGCCACATTAAAAACTGTTGGGCCTGTACACTAAAGCTGTTTAAACATGTAGTATGTTTAAACTGGTTGTCCCAAAGCTTCGAAAATCACCTAAACCTGAAGCATATGTTAGCATGCTGAGACAACTCTAAATGGGACCTAGAAATTTATTCCGTGTGGGCCCTAGCTTTTTGTCATCGTGGGCCTTCCTGCAGCATGATTTGCTGGGTTAAAAGATGATTGTTGTCAAACATTCGCTGTCCTTAAACATGTCCGCATGGCCACCACACCCCTAATCTGAAATGGTGGACAATAAGACAAACCAAAACATTTCTATGGAGGCAACAGATTTTGTTTGAAAGCAACATACTGAACAAACATCATTTCATTCAAACGAATTTCATTTTCATTACGCTACATTTAACATGTACGATATATTCTCTTTCTGCTTCACATACGACAAGTCTCTCTCTCTCTAAAAGCACTTCAAGAATCCATTTCTGCCTCACCTACATAAGAACATCTTCATCTTCTGAACAACCTGTCGAAACCTTTGAATGAATTCAACAGAATGATTCAATGAATCAGACAGAAAGTTCAGGGTTCGATTAGAGTCTGGTATTCAAAGAAAATAATCGCTTCGTCCCGAAGAAATGCATGTCTCTTGTCATGAAAGCTCCCACAAATTGGAGAAAGATCTCGTTAACAAGCAAATGTACAAATTGCATCTACGATTTGTTCTGCACGTCCAAGTGAGTAAATTGGCGAGTTTGACGTCATTATTGATCTGCTACATGCAGCAATGACTACACACTAACTCCCTGCAGACTCCCTGCAGTAAGAATATTCCACACTTATAAAGTGCTGTTGGTTGAAATTGCTAAGTCTAAATTAGCTTAGACAGGGTTCAAGTGGATATAAGTGCACGATTGCAAAGTAATATCTAAGTAATATGATTCATAAAAGCACAATTATGGAACAAGAAAATGCAGCAGAGAAAGCAGAACATGTCAAGGCTATTAAGATTTTTTTCAAATTTTTACAGACACAAAATACTGATAAGAATTGCTTAGTTTCTTGAATGCTACTTTAAAGATATGGTAATCACTAAAAATGTATCTCCTTTATATATACTTTTGTGTAGAAGTTAACACAAACTGTGTCAGGTTGGGCTCTTGTTTGCATTATTGTCTGTAAAAATTTATCTCCTTGAACAACATTAACGTCACTGTCATAATTTTGACAAACATTTGGCAAAAATCATTGAGAAGGGGAGGGGGAAAAAGTATTTAATGAACCCTGCTAAACATACATTTTCAAAGAAAAATAATTTGTTTGTTTATTTGTTTGATGAGGTCTCAACGCAATGGAAATCACAATAAAATAGTTTTATTTGTGAATAATTTCTGCATGCCCTTTCTTAATTAAGTCAGTGCCAACTACACCACAGTTGAGGGACGATCTAGCCGATCAAAATGTAACACACTCTTTCATTAAAAAATTGCAAGTTACGATGTGAAACAATTAGAAGACTGAAGCTAACCCTAGCTGCCTTCCATCAAAAGTGGCACAGATGTTGGTTGGACAAAGAGGTTTACCTCCTGTCAGTTTCAATCTGCGAAGTTCAAAACAAAAAGTTCCCAACTGTGGCAGACACCCTCCAAGAAAGGAATTCATAACAAAACACCAGGTGACTTTGAAAAGAAACTGGGCGCAATGAAAACAAGGAGTCTTCCCTCCAGGGTCTACAGGTAAAATCCCACACGGTGGAACTGTGAAGCTATTATGAGTTTTGGTTGTATGCAGGGGTTTGCGATGGTATGCGCTATATGATTCTAAATCGGCATATCGTATCTGGATTGGTCAATTTAAGGGAGCTGGCGGCTGAAAAGCGAGGGCGTTTTAGAGTTGAGTCTCACACTAAATTTAATACCTTTGTGGTACGGTATATTCTAAACATTACTAAATCCCTACCCGAGTACTCAAAATTTGTACATGTTTTCCCATTGACTTTTTGGAATTTTTTCGCTTCCACGCGATGGGTGAAAATTCATGAAAAAAGCAGACCGTGTGATACGACTTCTATTGGTTAAAATCTACATAATTTGGGAAAAACTACACCCTCACTTTTCAGCCACCAGCTCCTTTAAGGGACTGCCCCTAGAGGCAGTATCTCGATTGGCGGTTTCAAAATCCATTGAAAGAAGGAAAACTGCAAAAAATCCCACTTATATCAGTAAAGATTGATTTTTTGACTTTTTTCAAACAGCAAATTATTTGCTAATTATCCAGAACATCTGCAAAATTAAATAATTCCCATCATAATGGTTATGTATGAACTATTTTACAGCATTTTAAATCTTCAGACAAATTATTTATGTAATTTTGAGATGTTACAATGGGAAAGTTGTTTTGTCATTTTCAATGACTTTGGAGAAAAATAATGAAAGCCTATTCAACAGTAGATGTCCATAGCTGTTTAATGTTTTTCCTACTATGTTACCAATAAAGGCAATTCTTTAATAATAAAAGACATTTATGTACATAAATGCCATTTCATAGTGGGAACTACCCATAAAATTAGCTGAAATTACTTTCCACCACATGATCAGCAACTTGCTTGTCATTTGTGTATAATATTAATGGATTAGTTTCAAAATATCATGTTTCATTAGCTAATAGCAGAACCACAACCAGGGAATTAAAGGATTAGTTCAGGGGTCCAGCATGTTTATCTTATGTGAAAGAGGACTTAAAAAGAAACAAAATGGTGAAGAAAGCATTGAAAAATCTTATTCCGTCAAGGAGATATTTAAGTTTAGAGTTTGGTATCATTTGTGCAGAAATGACTGAAATCAGACTAGTTGTGATGTCATAACCTCAAATTCTTCAAAGTCTTTGCATTCTATCATATTTTGTCCTGTGATTTTGTGGCTTAAAAACCATAGGATATGTCAAAAAAGTAGTAAAACTGAATCTAAGACGGGTATTTTTAATATGCCTCCTGAAGAAAGTTTGAAGAAAAATATTTTCAATAGTGAAAAAATTAAATAAACTTTCTTTAAAATACCTAGGTACTTTGAGGAATCTGGGGCAGTGACATCACATCTAGTCTGTTTTCAGTCGTTTCTACAAAAATGATACCAAACTTTAAACTTGAATATCTCCTTGACGGAATAAGATTTTTGAATGCTTCCTGCACTATTTTGTTTCTTTTGAAGTCCTCTTTCATATAAGATAAACATGCTTGACCACTAAACTAATCCTTTAATGACTTTTCTAGAACGTTGGTGTGACAAATGACTATAAAAGATATTGTAAGAAGCATTTGACAAAAGGTACACAATGCACTCTTCAGTAAATATAATACGGAGAAAGGAACATGACGAAGGATATCGCCCGGGGCTTTTTCCTCACAGCAATGACACTAGTGAAAGTGAAAGCATCATCAAGGGAGACATGAGAAAACTTAAATATCTATGGACATAGTTTAGTAACTATTAAAGTTTAATGGAAAGAAAAAAAGCTACAAACTATGAAAATAAGAAAAAGTTTTACTGATATCAGTTAAAAATGTACAAATGTTCATCCTTTAAAATGATAATTTCATCATTTTAAATGATCATTTTCATCCTTTGAAATGATCATTTTCATAATTTTAAAGTTCATATTCTTTACTATAATAGAATGAATTTGCAAATGCAAATTTTGTATGTAATTTTTTGGATCAGAAAGAATAAATTTATAAAATTCCTTATGCTCACTTTTCATTTTTCAAGTTTAATTCACCAATAGTATTTGTATTTGAACAACATTTGAATCTCTATCATACCTTTCATCATAATTTAGCAGGAGGAAACAGCTACAGTAGTCTGATCATTTTCATAAACTGAAAGAAATTTAAAGATCCAAATTTACACTCGTGACAGGTGATGTCATTTTAGGATGCAATGTGTCCTTTAACCTATAATTACTCAGAATTTTTAAGTTGCAAAGTAACCAATATTTTTCTCCAAATAAAACTGGAAAATTTAGAGGTATTTTCAATTATGTGAAGCTTTATTCTTTGTTACTGAAAAGAGACAATTCTGTATTGTGAGAAGAGTTTTTTTTGTTTGCATTCAAATGAAGAATTGTATTTCTGTATATAACAATACATAGATGGGAATATATCTAAGGGAGACAATCACATGTCAATAACAAACATCAGGAAGTCAACACCAAAGACTGGAACTAAACCCACCATACCTCTGTTTTTACACTAACACTATGACGTCAAACGGAGTCTGTATGAGTTGTCAACAGTCTTGATTCTTTCTGACTAATACTTCTGAAATACATCCCATTTTTCACAAATATGACGAGTTCAGGACCATGCAATGATATCATAAAAACCTGAGGTATTAATTGTGCTATTGCAGCAGCAGTTCTTGACCACAAAAAAATCTTACAGCGTCAGGAAACAATCAAACATAGAAGAACACAGTGAGGTGCTCTATATCATTGCATGTTAAATACCTAATGGTGATATCAATTACTTCCCTCCTTTGGTAGTAAATGCGTTTAATGACCTTTCCTTTGACAGGGTATGGCCCGGTTGTCCATATGGGTGAATGGTAGCTCAGCAACCACTGTGGCGTCACATGTCTGGGTGGTGAAGAAGGGACTCCAGACTAGGTTCAGTGACTTGAAAGAAAATGTGTTGGGTGGTTTGGTTGCTAGGGTAATTACAATGTTTGGAGGGCCCATGGGGTCAAGTTTAAAGAGAAATGAAGTTCAAAGACCGAGAAGTGAATAGTTTGATGCAACATTGTTCAAGAACCCAAAAATGATTTATTTACGGCTTGTTTCTGAGAAAGCCACTGAATTATTTTAAGTCTAAATATCATTCAAAATAAATATATTTACATTTTGATAAAACAACAATAAGATTTGTGTACACATATTACCCATGTGGCTGTATGACTACAGTTGGGAGTACATACAGTTGAGAGTACATCTTTAAATGTTGATTAAAATAGTAGGCAAATACACAACATTTAGATTGCTTAAAAGTATCTTGGAAATCATGGCAATTATCACATTTGGGCATAACGTCCCATCACGTTTCGCCCCAACGTTCCACCATGGTTGGCCAGAACCTCCCATCACGTTTGGGCATAATGTCCCATCACGTTTTGGCATAACGTCCCATCACGTTTGGGCATAACGTCCCATCACGTTTGGGCATAATGTCCTATCACGTTTGGTCATAATGTCCCATCACGTTTGGGCATAACGTCCCATCACGTTTGGCCATAACGTCTCATCACGGTTGGGCATAACGTCCCATCACGTTTGGCCATAATGTCCCATCACGTTTGGCCATGCAGCCCATCATGTTTGGCCATAACGTCCCATCACGTTTGGGCATAATGTCCTGTCACGTTTAAGCATAATGTCCCATCACGTTTGGCCATAATGTCCCATCACATTTGGCCATAACATCCCATCATGTTTGGCCATAACGTCCCATCACCTTCGGGCATAATGTCCTGTCACGTTTAAGTAGAATGTCCCATCACGTTTGGCCATAATGTCCCATCATGTTTAGCCATAACGTTCCATCACGTTTGGGGATAACGTGCCATCACGTTTAGGCATAATTCCCACCACGTTTGGCCATAATGTCCCATTTGGTTTGGTCCTAACATCCCATCACGTTTGGGCATAACGTCCCATCACGTTTGGGCATAATATCCCATCACGTTTGGGCATAACGTCTTATCACGTTCGGCCACAACGTCCCATCACGTTTAGGCATAACATCCCATCATGTTTGGGCATAATGTCCCATCACGTTTAGGCATAACGTCCCATCACGTTTGGCCATAACGTCCCATCATGTTTGGGCATAACGTCCCATCATGTTTAAGCATAACGTCCCATCACGTTTGGCCATAACGTCCCATCACGTTTGGGCATAACATCCCATCACGTTTGGGCATGTCCCATCACGTTTGGGCATAACATCCCATCACGTTTGGGCATGACTACATGTCAGCTTTTACTTTTCTTAAAATCACAAATGTTTGATCCCCTAATGATTTGTTTAGCTCTCAGTTATATTCTCATATTGCTGATGAGATTTCTTACGGTGGTATTTTACTATTTTAAAAAAACATGAAGGCTGTCTAAGTCCCTATTCAATAAGCAAATGGGACCGGCTGGGGCCCAAATGCTGAAACAAATGGGCAAAATGGATAGAAATAATTGAACAGTAAGGGCATCGAACAGGACCCAAAGTGTGTCAAAAGAGAAACCAGCATCAAAAGGTTATGTGGTTCCAATGCTTTTTCATAAGCTGACTGATTTGCAAAATTTGTATCAACTGTCATTATTCGTAAGCCACATCCAACATGCAGATCAATACAAATTGTTGACCACATTAGCATTTGCACAATAATTAACAACATCATCAAAGCAAGTATGATGCAAAAACGATTGCTCATTTATCCTATTGCAAGAATTTTTCAGCAAGCCCCACCTACTCATTAGCATTCATTACATCACTACCACAACATTAGAACATACGCACAGACCATGACCCATCTGTGTACCACATATGGCATAAATCTGACATATCATTTATGGTGTTTACATCAGTTAGCACTTTCTCGCTAAGCCACATCCACCATGCATATTAATGACACCTATTGATAACATTAGCATGTACACAACCAACAAAATTATCGTGCCCAATATGACGCAAAATGGGTATCACTTTTTCCAAATTTTGACTTTAGGCTCCGCCCACTTAGTAATATGCATGAAATCACCACCACAAACATTAGGCCATATCTGCAGACCATGGGCTATCTGTGTACCATATAATAAATTACTCCAGTTTACTGTTCTTGAAATACTGTGTTTACAAGCTCTTTTCAGCAAAATCATATTAAGCTCCGCCCACTATGTACATTAATGAAATTCAATGTTTTTACATCAAGAATATGTACACACCAGCTAATATCATAATTATACCACACATGAAACAAAACAGACAGACATGTGGTTGTTAAGAAATAAACATTTCAAGATTTTCACTTTAAGCCATGCCTACTCATTAATATGCATGACATCTTCATCAAAAACAATTAGGTACATCTACCGACCATAAGCTATCTGTGTACCACATATGACAATACTCCAGTTTACCCTTCTTAAAACACTGTGTTTACAAGCTCTTTTCAGCAAAATCATATTAAGCTCCGCCCACTATGCATATTAATGAAATTTAACATTATTACATCATAAACATGTACACACCAACTAATATCATAACTAAGCCAAACATGAAACAAAACAAACATGTGGTTGTTAAAATACAAAGGTAAATACCGTCATGGTTCGCATGCCCATGCAAATTGACACCCATATTATATGACCCAGCCAATTATTAAAATGCCATCTCACACTAAGTCCCACATGGCCTCTCATGTCCCACATGGCATCCCACCCCATGTCCCGCATAACATTCCATTCCATCCCTTGTCCTGCATGGCATCACATCCCATGTCCCTTTATATATACCGTAAACTAAGGGCCAACGAATTGTACAGCAATTGAGTGAAATTTTAACCAATCAAACAATTTGAATCAAGTTCTAAACATTCGTGTCCATATGATGATTTTGACTCTTTAAAGACTTTTAGTTGTCTTCTCTTCCATACATCACAGCTACTGCATACATTAAAAAACCTCAAATTCAAACTGGTGTTTATGTCCGTGCCATTTCTGTTAGGAATGTAAACCTCTCTCTGGAGAATACAAACCTCTCTCTGGAGAATACAAAAGTCAAGGCTGAGAACATAAATACATAACTTGACATATTTCTGTAAGAATTGAAACAATGAGCAATATTCATGAGCTGCATATAATACATGCCACAGAATGCGAAGACTATGCATATATAAGTTTACATCACATCAATAAGTGTACAACCACACATGTACAGTACTTCACATGAGAAAGAAAAAAAAAAAAAAGTAATAAAAAGCCAACGTTATGACTAAAGTAGAGGCACAATAAATAGTTAATGTAATTCGAATGTCATATGAGTATCTGAAGCATCCGCAAATATCCTCGTATGAAAAAAGGAATTCCACGAAAAAGATTTCAAATTGATCAAAGACAGTGTTATCTCCATTTATCTCCATTTCCGATTCAATGATACACATCACTTGCCACAAGGGGCCATATGGTTACCTCCATGTTTCTAATAGCCAGCAGAAACTGTCATGCAAACTTCATAGTTTGAAAAGACTGGGTTTAATGAAGAGTTAATTGTTTTGCTCTGTTGCTTTCTGCAGAAAAGGGATTAAATTCTAAATAAAACAGTTCTAAAATTCTAAGACAGCCTCAGTTATTTCTGCAAAGTACGTGATCAATGTTTAAAGGATTTGCAATACATCATAATCTGTAAATATTTAAATGTTAGAGCCAACTTTAAGGCCAAATATCATGTTACCATGGAGATAAAAAGTATGATAATATCCAAGGTTTCTGATTGGTAGAGATGTTTACACTTTCACTGACAAGTCAATCAATTAATGCTGCGGAAGTGACATTTAAGTTTGCATCGGATTTATTACTGATGTGTGTAGCAAACTTCTTGAGACGAGATTCCCTCTTTAAATAATTCTAAATGACAGTTTCTTCAGATCCAATAGTCTTTTCTACGCAATCTTCACACTGTTTTTCGTCAACAATGATGACATTCAGACCAATCAATCTCTGACTCCAATTTTGATGCTTTGGCATTTAAATTTAATCACATAACATATGCCCTTTGAAATACGGACTTGGGCACAAGCTAGGCTATCTGTGAATTTCCGGAATGATATGTTCATTAGTATACCCTTCAACACCATTTTCAACACTCTTTTGGATGACAAATAAATAGAAAAAATTCAAACAATTTAATATGCTTAAATGTCAATTGCGACGGTGGTGATGTCTCATGAAACCTTATTAAACATCAGCTTCTCTTATTTTGAACTAACACAGTAAATACCGTCATGGTTCGCATGCCCATGCAAATTGACATCAATATCATATGACCTACCCAATTTTAAAAATAGTATCACAGACTAAGTCCCACATGGCATCCTATGTCCCACATGGCATCCTATGTCCCATATGGCATCCCATGTCCCATATGATATCCCATGTCCCATGATATCCCATGTCCCATATGGCATCCCATGTCCCCTATGGCATCCCATGTCCCCTATGGCATCCCATGTCCCACATGGCATCCCACCCCATGTCCTACATGACATTTCATCACATTTCTTGTCCCACATGGTATTCCACCATATCTCCCACATGGCATTCCACCATATGTCCCACATGAAATTCCACCATGTCAAACATGGTATCCCACCAAATGACCCACATGGCATCCCATCCTATGTTCCACGTTATATCCAACCATATACCTCACATGACATCCCTCCCTATGTCTCACATGGCATCCCTCCCTGTGTCCCACATGGCACCCCTCTCTATGTCCCTCATGGCATCCCACCTCATGTCCAGCATCAGTATGGCATCCCAACTTACGTCCTACATTGGATACCACCATATATTCCACATGATATCCCTCTCCATGTCCCAATGACATCCCACTATATGTCCCACATGGCATTACATCCCATGTCCCCATGGCCTCCTGACCGATGTACCAAAATGCCTCCTACCCTATGTCACACATGGCATCCCAATCTATGTCACACTCTGTGTTACTCGTGGCATTCCACCCAATGTTACGCATGACATCCTATCCCATCCCATGTCCCACATGGCATTCCACCCTATGTCCCATATGGTATTCCACCATATATCTTACATGGCATCTCACCCTGTTTCACATGGCACTCCATCCTATCATGTTCCACATGGCCTCCCATCCTATGTCTCACATATCCAACCATATATCCAACATTGCATCCCACCCCATGTCCCACATGACATCCCATAGGCTACATTATAAGCAGTCTCGTCCTAGCTATCACAGCATACTAAGTATGAAAGTCTCAGTTCATTAAACTTCTGCAAACTGTTGAATAAGACAATAAAGGCGGAGTCCAATAATCATGCCTGATATAGCCCTTGGTGCATACCACATGGTATATATTATATCCTATGTCCCGCATGGCCCCATCCATGTCCCACATGGCCCCATTCATGTCCCACATGGCCCCATCCATGTCCCACATGGTATCCCTCCCTAAGTCCATATGCAGTCACATCCTGTCACACTCCCTGACTGAGCATACCAAGTGTAAGTCTTGTCAGTTCCTATACTGTAAGAACTTTATGCAAATGAACACAATAATAAAGGCAGAGTTTAATAATCATGCCTGATACAGCCATTGATGCACAAATATTTTGAAGAAATTGAAGGGTTTTAAACCTCCAGTATTAAGAGAGACACTTGAGGATCTCTGAAGAATATTGGAAAATTATATCATCTTACAGCTTTTTTTTTCTATTCCAACTCCCTGGAAAAACTAACATTTTGTAAGAGAATTCCTTCCTTCCATGAGGATATCTGAAGAAACTTTAACTTTTTTTGAGGCACTCTGAAGAAACTAACATTTTCTGAGGAAATCTCAGGAAAAACTGTGGCTGGACTAATAAAATCGCCATTACATAGGCTCGCATTATGCTTCGCATGTTCACCCAAAATAACCAGAAGCCTCATAGTTTAATCCTGTGAAACCCATCTGGCTAAAGCAAGTTAAAAAGAAAGCAAAAGTGGACTGCATTGATATAATAATTTACAAAATATTTCTCTGATTTTGCAGAACACACAGAAATATCGCTTTAACTGCCATTATTATTTTCATACGCCACTGATAAGAAATTATGTACGCTTATTATCTTAACACGAATAACCTTACAGAAATAGATGTTTCGAAGTATAACTTATTTTCATATGCGAAAAATATGTACTGATGTTATCTCAAAGTGAACTATTTCCGATATCATCAGGCATGCGAATAGCAAGTTGCCAAATAAACTGAAAAATTGACTGTTGCTTTATGATGCCAGAGTGCACAACGAGCCCTGATACACACCCTTTAGTATGGAGTTCAAGGACTCACTTAAATTTCAAAGTTTCAACATTTTTGGAACCTGAGGCAAGTTACACAAAAGACTAAATTGATGATTTTTTACCACAAAAATTATAACCAAACGCATCAAAATGTATAATTATTCTATATATGGGAAACAGTCTAGAAAAAAAGGAATTGCTATTAGAAATAAAATGCATTTCCTGGAAACAGGGAAGAAAAAACGGAGGTGTAAATTCTCTGCATCATGAGGATAATAAACATTATAAAAAAATGATTTGAAAATGTCAACCTGCCTCTTAATGTGTGAAGTCAGTTTGATGGGTAGCACCACACAAAGATTTAAACACTGCATGTAGGAGGCATCTCTAAAAGGTAATTCTTGATATTTTGATCCTTATGTTTTTGAGTTTCAACCCCAAAAAATGACATTTCACTCCCAAATATAAATAGTCATCATGACTTTGCTACTGAAAAGCTGCTATCAAAACCTTAGTTAATTACAAGCTCAGCATGTGGTAATTTCCTCTCCTATGACAAACTTCAACATTGATTTTAATACAGAAGTTTTTGAGGGAGTTCAAGACATTTTCTACGGGGCATGTACCCCTTTACTTTATGTCCATGCGACACAAACCAACCAAAGAAATACTTTGTCAACACATAGACAATGATGTATATATTGTGCCAGAGAGGTAAGGAACACAAGATGCTTTCAGAGAGAGACTAAACTAAGAGGTGCAGTAGCAGATGAAGAACTTGGAGGCGTCACTTTTAGTGTGGAAAGCATCCCATGGGGATGGATGATCCAGTTGTAATTCATATGATGAATAAAGGACATAACATTTGAGGGAGATGGAAGAGTTCTGTGATCATTTCTGAGGGAGTGATGGTGAGGTGAAGTTGAATAGAGGACAGCCTACAAGGATGTGTTTGGCATGGAGGTGTTCTTTGTACGCACACATAGTGGAGGGTGAGAGTCAAGTAACAGTATGAGAAACAGGTGTGGTCTGATCTTAGGTGGGTCACAGCTACATCTTTTGGGAGATTGGTGGTCGCTGGGTTTGGCCAATGTAGTGGGTTGGATATTGTGGAGTATCTGGGTTGATTGGGGGTCCCAGTCTGTAGGGAAGAGGAAGAAAGAATTTCCCTCACCTTGTGAAAGGAATTTAAGTTGTAATTTTGAAACAAGCTCGTCTAAGTGGAACCCTTATGAAATTGCAATTTTAAAATAAGCTCAACATTGGAACCTTGGAAAAATCCTAGTATAGCGGTAAATCGCGTGATGACCGTAAAAATTGGTGACCAATTTTTTTCAAACTCTCAGAATTGATAAAGGAAAGATTGAAAAATCCTTAAATATTTATTTTAGTAAGCAATCTAGGAATTTTGAAGAATATTTCTTATATATATTTCAAATGGAAAAAAAAAATTAGGTTTCTAGAAAATCATGCATCTTCTTTTTGAAATATTTCTTACCTTTTTTCAGTAATTTTACTGTTCTTTATCTTCCCATTATTCCTAAATAATTTCAAATTTATATCATTTTGTGCAAATTTCGTTTAAAAAGGATTATAAATCACGAGCTCACAAATTCTGCATTCTTGTCAGCCATTTTGAACGAAACTAATGAAGAAAAAAAAAGCTGAATAACAGTGCGGAGGAATTTTAATGTCAACAATGTCAAAAACCTAAAACCTAATCCTAAACCCTAATCCTAAAACCTAATCCTAAAACCTAACCTGAAAATGAAGATCTACATTAGTTATGCGCACTTTTTTTCAAATTTTAGTTTAACCGGCAAAACAGCTTTCGGACTCCTCTTGAACGAAACTGACTTAGTTAAATGACTGGGTTCCACAGCTGCAGGCCGTGCTACAAAGTCTAACAAAAATTATACAAGCGCAAAAAATGAACGAGGAATGAGCACGGATAAGGGTAGCCAAAGGCCACACGAGAAAACAAAAACCTGACATCAGCCAGGGGACACACAAGTAAACGTGAACACAAAGGAGTCGTTTCAGAGCCACCCCACCCCAGGAAAACTACAAATGGTAACTATAAATAAACACCATACCAACAATTCCCAGGGTGGAACATAGGAATAACACCAAATAGAATAAAAATATAAGAAGAATGACTAGGCTAGGCCAAGGGAAACTAAATGAGAGTCACCGAAAACGGGCCTTTAACGCTAGGCTCAATGAAATTCGAGAGGATCAACTGTTCTTCAAAAATACAGGTTTTTATAAAGTGATTATCAGTTTCTAAGCGGTTTTTACAGTGATTTTTAAGAAGTGAATCAATCCGTGATTGAACGCTGGGAAGAGAGTGAAGATCAATAAGTACAATTGGTGAAACCCAACGAGGTATGTGGAAAATAATTTTTAGAGCATTAATTTAAATTTGCTCTAATTTACAACGGTTACTTTTGGAGAGTAGAGGGAAAACAATAAATGAGTAATCAATGAGTGAACAAATAAGACTAGTGTATAAAATGAAGGTTGAAGACGATGGAGCTCTTGGATTATAAGCTGTCCCACAAACAGTAAAAATTGGGAAGTGCGGATTTTTAGCTCCTTAATCAAACTTTCAAAATGCGGCTTAAAATTAAATCTAGTATCAAACGTGATACCCAAGAACTTAACTGAATTATAGTTTGGAATTACGGTATCGTTAAAAACTAAGATTGGGATTAAAACAGGATGGCGACGAGAGAAAACAATAGATTGTGATTTAGAAGGGTTAAGGTCTCCTCTCGTCAATACAAGACAGTAGGCTAGCATAATAGTATACACACTAATGAGTTAAAGTTTTGACCGGAAAGCCAAAACGTAAGAACTATTCCTCTTTTTAAACAATTTTAGCATAGTTTCTACTTAAAAGACCCAACTCTAAAAAGGAAAATAATTAAAATACATAAATACAACAGAATAAAACCAAAATTAAAAAGAAAAAGCAAAAATCCTTATATAGAAATTTATCGCTATACTAGGATTCCAACGGAACCAAAGTGGAGTTTGTTTGAAACTATAAAAAGCTCTCTCAAATGCTGCAAGTGAGAATAAGCCCATCGAGTTAAAAGTTACAAGCTAATGAAGAGCTCATATCAGCTAACAGCAAGCTCCACATCAAGCTCACAGCGAGCTCACAAAAGTTCATGAAAGTTACATTTTGAGTAGAACTTAAACTAACATACCTGAAGAGCTTGCCCAACTTTCTTGACTGAGGAGACAGGTGAGATGAGGTTGGCAAAGGAACGATTCCTCTTTAAGCTGTTGTTGTAGCCCTGTGAGACAACGAAGAAAAGAAACCCAATGAAACCTGATCAGTACTAGCTACTAGGCTTGTGAAGTGAAGTTTCATATGGACAAACTCAGCATTCAAAAATAAACAGAGGGAGATGCCATTTCCACTTGACAAAATCTAGTAAAAATAATGAAAAATGGATAAATGCAAATTTATACGAAACAGGCTATACCTGTCTATTACCATTATCTTCAAATCAATTGCTGAATTAGGAGGGTAACTGATTCTGACAAAAATGTTTTGGATCTAATCTAGCCATACAACCAATTAATATCTAAGTGTTGTTGACATGTTCATTATTTTCAGAGAGACTGCAGCTAAAAACAGTAATATACATGATGAAATAATTCTCTTCAGGAAAAATGGTCTATTAATCATTCATAGGCATTGCGCAAATTCTTCCAGGCATACAATGCATATTTATCTTTAGGGTCTGCCAAGGACTAATCTGATCCACGTACATACGTAGTTAACTGTGGAAAGGCTCTGGGGTTGAAAGATGTGGATTACCCCTGATTTTGAGAAAGGAGAAAGTCAGGGCTGTCAGGTTGGAGGGGTTCAAGGGACAAAAATTCTTATTGAAAAAAGAACTGCCCTCCATTTCATTCATCATTATTTCATCACAGGTTTCAAAATCATTAAACTTGGAACAGCCATATGGCCATAAGCAGGATTTGAGAAGGGGGTGGGGCACTTGCCCCCCCACTTTTTTTCTAAATTTGTATCTTTTGTATGATGATTTAAAAAAAATCTTAGCATGATTTGGTGGTTTTGCCTTAAAATCCCTGAGCTTTTTCACCATGGGATTGAGCCCCTGGACTCTATGCCGAAAAGATGCAGCAGTTCGTGCGGACATTAATGTTCCCCTCAACAAGCAGACCTGCCAACCTTAAGGATTACCAAATTGTATTCTGGAACTATGAAAGTTGTATTTTTGATAACAAAAACTGTACTCTTCAAACAAAATGTACAAAACAAAGGTTTACTGTGGCTAAAAAAAATTACCATTATCAAAGCCATATTTAAACATTAATATCACTCACAAAATTACGGCCCAATACAAATTACAATTTACACATGTAACGCTAATTACCGGACCACATGTTTCGTTTGTATATAGGCACCATGACAATCATTCATCTCTCGTATGCAACGTTCTGATTGGCTACACTTAGACAAAAAATTATTGTTTACATCCCATGCACCAATCACGGATGCCCTAGCTTAAGGTAGGTTGCCTTATGCATAATTAACTTGTAGTCTACACTTTTTGGCGGCAGCCGCAAATGAATCTGAATCTGAATCGCTTAAGTCGGCAAAAATCCTTCAAGAGGACATGAATGCCAACCGAGCATAAAAAGTAAAAAAAAAAAAAAAAAAAAAAAATAATAATAAGAAAAAATAACAACAAGAAAAAAAAGAACAACACAAAACAATAATAATAATAATAATAATAATAATAATAATAATAATAATAATAATAATGATAATGATTATAATAATAATAACAATAATAATAATAACAATAATAATAATAATAATAATAACAACAATAACAAGAACAATAACAATAACAATAAGAAGAACAATAACAATAACAACAACAACAACAACAAGAACAACAACAATAACAATAATAATAACAACAACAACAAGAACAACAATAATAATAATAATAATAATAATAATAATAATAATAATAATAAAAATTAAAATAAATAAATCGTATTCTGGTGCCAAAAAATGTACAATCGTATTCTCAACATTTTGCCGTATTAAATACAGCAAAATCGTACTACTGTAGTTGGCAGGTCTGAACAAGTCTAGCACCCTGCCCTTTTTATATCAAGCTAGGAGGTCTGCTGTGTATTTTAGTTGATGTGTATTTGCAACTGATGTGTTTAAAGCAATTCTGAAAATCCCCACATATAAAATTATGATATAAAAGAAATTAATGTATTTCATAACAAATTATTGTTATTAATGGAAACTCATAGTTCAAATATTCATAATTTCAAAAGCATTAAAATTATCTTTTTTTTTTCTTTCTTGAATTGACAATCACTTTGAAGAATTTTTTTGCAAAAAAAGAAGTTCATGTTTTCTGTGTTCTACACGAGTTTGCGAATTTGATATAGTTTCACTTGAGTATATGGAGTAATAAATCACACAGGAGATCTACTTCAATTAGGATTAGTCATACAAGTTTTCATTAATTAAAGAGGGAATCTCGTCTGAGTAAAATTACAATGTTCATATCTTTCACGTCACATCAAAGCAGACACGTTGACTGTTGTTGTATACTACTGTCCATGTTAACACGATGATATCTGGCCTTTATTGAAACACAAGCAATTCCCTCACACAATAAAGATAGCAAAGATTTCTCAAATCCAAATCTTCTAAATTTTCTGATATTGAGTGTAATTTAAATCCTTAACAAAAACAGTTGAAAAACACCTCAATGAACCTAACTACTGGATCTTGACTTTAAGCAATGTAAATGAATACCTCAAAATATCTGTCTGCCAAATTATATTTATCTTGATTTCTGATATCCTACATGCTCATTTAGACTATTCATTCCGAACACTGATAGAAAAAACCCAAAAACCTCAATGAACCTAACCAACTTGACTTTAAGCGATGTAAATAAATACCTCAAATATATATCTGCCAAATTATATTTATCTTGATTTCTGATATCCTACATGCTCATCCAAACTATTCATTCTGAACAATGATAGGGAAAAAAAAAAAAAAAAAACCAAATCTCTTGAAACATTTTGGGGTAAACTTATCAAGTTGATATCCATCTCATTCTTTTTTGACATGTCAGGATTAAAATTCCAAGAATCGATAAGAAGGGTTTGTCGCATCCATCAATCAACTTTATATTCCTTCAACCAAAAATATATCAATTGGAGGCAGGAAGCTAGGGGAATTAAACTTTATCTTAAACATCAAAAACATGAAAAATTACACTTTTAAATTCCCTCCAAATTAATTCGTGTTGAGCAATTTTACTGTTAATTTGAAGTAGTACTTATACGCAAGCAAACTAGAAGGGGAAATACCTCCAGATTTCTTTCCGTTTTATGTCAGTGCGTCTATATCCTTGGCAATAATATCTGAATTTTTTTTTGGTTGATACACCTCAAAACAACAAATAACATATATATATATCAGAACAATAAATAGATCCTTAACATCCATTTATATTTCCTAAGATATTTCCTGCCGACGCATATCAATAAATCTAATCAATCGGCTATATTTTGAAAACTAACTATAACCTTGCCATAGTTTTCATATTTCAAGACTTAATTGCACAAAGCAATGCCAAAATTTTTTCTACATTCCCCTCAATTCCATTGTTGTGTAAACAATTTTAGTTAATCATTCAATTAAGTCTTCAACATGATAATTTGTAATTCCAGCCAAGAAAATTCGCATCAGGATTTGTATAATTTTCCTTCTTTTTTTGTGTTTGTTTTTCAAACACTTCAGACACAAAAGTATAGCAGGCTTAGTCTTTACGTCCATAAAGATCATCAGTTTTCCTATTCCCTTTGGATGGAGGCTTAGTTCAAAAGGATTATCTTTTCTTTTCTAAACAATTTTTAAAACTGTGCTCAAAGGTATATGGACAAGTAGAAGCACCATTTACTAAATTGCTTTTGATGCCTGTCATATTTTCATTGAAGTGGTGCAGCAAACTCTGACCAAAAGATGGATGTCAAGTCTTTGCCATGCCCCCAACAAAATTATAGCACAAATAGACTTTCTCATCATTTTTAGTGACTAAGATTGATACATTTAGAAAAAGAATTACGTAAAGATTTAGGTGTCCACTTATAGTCATTCATTACAAATTTTGCATAAATTAAAATCTGGTCCAAATTTGAAACAGCCATAACTCTAAAATTGAGTGCTATTTTCATAATTCAAAAACTGAGGAGAATAGGTAGCTCAGTTGGCAGAGCGCCCGACTGAGATTCTGGAGGTTCTGGGTTCAAGCCTCGGTGAGGTCTTACTCGATTTTTCCACAGCTATGCAGACATAAACGCCAACATCAAAGCGGAAGCATTTAGTCTGCAGCTCCTACTCCACATTCAGTTGTTGGATGGTGCACACCGTCCTTTGAAGGTCCCGACTGCAGGAGAGTCTGGTTCTCTAAACACTATTCGAGATGAGAAGCGTGAAAACGCTGTGTTCATTCACTTTCCCTTTCAAGTACTAAGTTCATGTGTGCCCATAGACAGCCGGAGATCTAGTCTGTTAATTATAGAGTGCATTTGAATAGTTCTTTAAAACTAAAAATGCGCCATATAAATTCCATATATCATATCATACTCAGATTGTATCAATCTTTCAACCAATATATAATTTGCTACATGTCAGGCTTGAAGTGTAAATAATCTGGATGAGAATCAGTAGGCTCTCTTTCAAGAAAGCAATTTATGAGACAACCTTGCAGTCAACATGTTTTGTCCATTTGTAATACAGACCCAGTAGTTTTTACTTTTTTGAAATGATATGAATGTTATGATGTCACAAGTACTGTTTCATACTAGCTGGTTTTACACAATTCTATCACAGATGCAAACTTTTAACTCCTTGTAGGAAAAAGATATAATTAACCAAGGATTTTTTTCTCATCAATGAAATAACAATGTTTGACAATGGGAATATGTGCACAATCATTAAAAGATTTTCACCTTTGTACAATCTTCATAACTTCAAAATTATTACAAAAATGCAGAAACTTATATAACAATTGGTTAGGTACAAAATGCAAACTTTATTCAAATCTTCCTAGAAATGTGTTTTCCCCAGGACAGTTTACAATTCACATCCCCATATCAAACAACAGTCTTTCTTAAACTCGCAGAGTATGCTTACTACGAATTCACAAATCCTAAAAACGTCAAGTTTCCATTCTAAAAGCGTCAAGTTTCTATCCTAGAAGCGTCAAGTTTTCATCCTAGAAGCGTCAAGTTTCCATCCTAAAAGCGTCAAGTTTCCATCCTAAAAGCGTCAAGTTTCCATCCTAAAAACGTCAAGTTTCCATCCTAAAAGCGTCAAGTTTTCATCCTAAGAGCATCAAGTTTTCATCCTAACAGCGTCAAGTTTCCATCATAAAAGTGTCAAGTTTCCAACCTAAAAGCATCAAGTTTCCATTTTGTAAATCTGAGCAGTTGATGTAATACTGATGCAGTTTAGGATAATATATCCTTTAAACATATTTTTCGGTGAACTCAGAGGATCTCAGTCAATTCTCAAACTTTGTTTAAAGGCCATCTATCGTGATTAAAATGTAAAGGCATACATATCTTTCCAAAACATGTCTGATTGGCCTATCACACTGTAAGTGTCACAATTTCGACCAATCAAAACACACGAATTGAAATCTATTTACCTTGAACATTGGAGACAACAACTGGCCTTTAATGATCAGTTGATATTCATCATTCAAATGGAATAAAACTAATTTGTGTACACCGTTATGATCCTTCAAATGCTATAACTTTACAAACAGCAATATTGGATTTCATATTCCCATGTTTTTTTGTAACCTTTCATAAGAAAGCAATTTTTTTAGAAACAATTAGTACAAAATCATGTTGATATGTTATTCCTACCAGGTGATATTCAATTTTTAAGGTTCACAAAAAATGCCAATAAACAAATAGGAAAAGGCTCAATATGACATCACAGCAACACATTCTCCCACAAAGTTGATGTATTTCATTAAAATCTATCATCCTTTTTTGTTAGTAAAATCAGCTGAAAAAAAAAAAAAATTGATGAAAGTTAGAATATACATTGCCAAATATACCCTACTCCAATACCTTTGGGGAAGATTGTTTTAATCATACAGAAATAACCAATTAACGTTCAAATACACTGCAATGGAATCGTCTCTATGACATCATCAAACACAAATTCATCATACAGTACAAAAACTTTAAAATGCAATTGGGAAATCTTTAAAAATCCATATCTCCTGAACAGAATATGATATCAACCTGATTTTTGTACCAAACTGGCTCTAAAAGTATGCTCTTTCAAATTCATTTTTTTTTAACCCATGGGAATATTCCTCTAAAAAACTGAGTTATTGAAAACATCATTTATCCAACGTCATGAACTCGAAAGAAAAAAAAAACCCAAAAACCTACAATGACTGATGACTTTCAATGAATTGTTACTTAAGTAGTTATACATCAATATGATGAACATTTTTGAAGACTGAATTATTCAACTTATGATTGTCTTGAAACAAAACACTAGATTTATCTAACGCTAAACCAGGGAGCTGTTATAGGACACTTTAGAGCTAATATGAGCAAAAGAACTAGAACAATAAATACATGGCATTCCACCATAAGTCCCACATGGCATTCCACCATATGTCCCACATGGCATCCCACCCTATGAGCCACATGGCATCACAGCCTATATCCCACATGGATCACATCCTACATGTATGTCCTACATTAATCCAACCATAAGTACCATTTGACATCCTACCTATGTCCCACATGACATCCCTCCATGTGTCCCACATGGCATCTCTCCTGATGTCCCCCATGGCATCCACCATATGTCCCGCATCAGTGGCTTCCAACTGATGTCCCACATGGCATCCCACCTTATGTCCCACATTGAATCCTACAATATGTTCCACATGGTATCCCTCCCAATGACATTCTACTTTATGTCCCACCTGGCATCAGATCCCATGTCCCCATGGCCTCCTATCCTATGTCCCACATAGCCTTCTACCCTATCTCACACATGGCATCCCAACCTATGTCACACTGTGTTACTCGTGGCATCCCATCCCATGTCCCACATGACATCCCACCCCATGTCCCACATGGCATCCCACCCCATGTCCCACATCACATCCCACCCCATGTCCACATGGCATCCCACCCCATGTCCCACATGGCATCCTACCCCATGTCTCAAATGACATCCCATGTCCCACATGACATCCCATCTCATGGCATTCCACCATATGTCCCGCATGGCATTCCACCATATATCCTACATGGCATTCCACCCTGTTCCACATGGCATCCCACCACATGTCCCCCATAGGCTCCATAAGAAGTCTTATCCTAGCTATCACAATCCCTGATTGAGCATACTATGTATGAAAGTGTCAGTTCATATAATAACTTATATGCAAATGACTAGTTGAATAATAGAAAAAAGGAGTCAAATAATTATGCCTGATATCAACCTTGGTGTATACCACATGGTATATATCATATCATGTCCCGCATGGCCCCATCCCTGTTCCACATGGCATCCCTCCCTATGTCTATATGCAGTCACATCCTGTCACACTCCCTGACTGAGCATACTAAATTAAAAGTCTTGTCAGTTCATATACTGTAGCATCTTTATGCAAATGAACACAATAATAAAGGCCGAGTTTAATAATCATGCCTGATATAACCGTTGGTGCCCAAATGTTTTAAAGAATTTTAAGTATTTTAATCTCCAGTGCTACGAGAGAGACACTTGAGGATCTCTGAAGAATATTGGAAAATTATACCATTTTACAGTTATCTTCTAAGGAAATATCAAATGTTTTGTAGACTTCTTAAGACATTCTTCAATCTTGTCTTAAGTGTCTCTGAAAAAACTTTAGGATTTTGTAAGAAAATTCTAATCTTCCAAAAGGATATCTGAAGAAACTTATAACTCTTTTTAAGGAAATCTGCAAAAACTTTAATATTTTCTGAGGAATTCTCCAAATACTTTTAACACGGACAAATGGACGGACGAAATTGCCATTACATAGGTTCGCATTATACTTCGCATGCAAACTAAAAAGTTAAAAATAATAATAAAGGGTAGGGATTTTTTAAAATTAAAAGAAAACAAAAACTTTATTTAAAAATGCCAACTCTACTTTTTGGTGAATTAGGAGTGGCAGAGGACAGCAAACAAACAACTTTTTTGAGGCCTTATATTACAAAATAAATTATCATGCAACTTACTCTAAGCTAGTCACAACCCCCTCCCCCTTCCCTTCTCCCTTTGTACTTATTAAACAGATACTATGTAATGTTTCATATCAACGTATTCTCACTTGGTGCAAGCTTGCAATCAGATCCACTGTAAGCCTTTAGGTCTACAGATATGTTGCTGTGAGAACAATCAACGGATCTGATTGCAGTTGAAATGATCCTGTGGGATCATGATCTGAGCTGCCAAAGAATAATGTGGATACAAAGTCACCTGCCCCAGTCATCCGCGAGCAACATAAAAAAAACATTGCAATGATCCAGCACTTAACAATCTGGCTTGCTCAAGCCTTGCATTCACACCTGCAGGGGGTCAGTGACACCCTGAGCTAATGTACTCTAGACAAAAACTTGTGAATGTCTTAAATTTAATGCACCAAGCAAATTAATTTATCATTGGGAATCATGATCTGTGGATCTAGTGAGAACACAGTCAGACACAGACACATCATCTTCACTAAGATCGTTAACAGCATGATATTTTGTTGAACAGCTGTTTATTTCTTCGAGAAATTATTTAAAACATTTCAGGAAGTTTTGAATTATTCAAGGGAAATTACTGTTTAATCATTTGGATAAAACATAGCACACATGAATGAAATTATCAGAATGATGATCTCCTTCATTGTTAATGACCACCAGGGAAGAGGGAATTAACATAAATAGACCCTATAATAGACTGCATTAAACAAGTACAATTATACAGCAAACTGCACAGTTTAGATATGACAGGCTAATTTATCACTGCAGTAATTGGGAAATGAAACTTGTTTTAAGCTTTATAGTAATTTTGAATTGAAGTCTAAAGAAATAATCTTTCTTCTAAATATGGTTGAGAAAAATGCCTAAAACAATAATATGCCAAATTTCTTTTAAATAGCTAGGTTTTTCCATCTCCTGCAAAGAAAGTGAAACTGTATTATGCCATACAATTTGCAGAATGATATTTTTTACAAGCAATACAGCAAACCAGAATTTGTTCCTAATAACTGATAACAAATCCCTGAGCAAATTAACATGTGATTGGGAATAGAATGTACAAATATAGACATGAGTGACTCCCTCTAAGAATAATAATCATGAATTTTGAGAGACTTTCAATTAATTTCTTTGTCATAAGTCTTGATTATTTTGTCAAAACATATATGTTCATTAATATATATATATAAATATATATATATAAATATATATATATATATATATATATATATATATATATATATATATATATATATATATATATATATATATATATATATATATATATATATATATATATACATATATATATATATATATATATATATATATATATATATACAGTATATATATATATATATATATATATATATATATATATATATATATATATATATATATATATATATAAACATATATAATATATATAATATATATATATATATATATATATATATATATATATATATATATATATATATATATATATATATATATATATATATATATATATTTATATACATAGATATATAGATATATATATATGTTATGGTCTCTTTAGGTGTTATATAGAATGCATCAACATAGAGCACACTTTGCAACAGTAAGGACTAAATCATTATCAATCTGAGACTGTCTACCAAATGACACTTGTATTTTCTTTAAGCATGAACAACAGTGCAGTATAGTAGGAGTATAGGTCTGTAGCCAGCATGGGGTATGGTGGGGAGGTGGGGGGGGGTGGAATTATGAATCCTCTCCCTTGTAAAGATTTGCTCTATTGTATAAAATCTAAACAAAGAAGAATATAACAAGGGTATAATGGAGAATCCCCGTAAGGGCTCCCTCAGTCTTGAAGTGTTTGTGCTCCCCCTTAAAAAGGCCCTGGTTACGGGCCTAAGAATCTTTCATTGGCAAGCATTGTGATTTGGTTTGAATTTAATTGAACAAATATGCAAATTTTCTGTACTGATATTTAATAAGTTCTTTTTTACCAATCTGAAACCGCATATGTCATTCCATAAGTATAATTCTGACAATAAACAATGCGTCAACTGTTTTGTACTCCTTTATTCTTCATCTGAAGTCTCTAAGCTATCTGGTGATTGAGTTTTCGCTTAAAAAACCTGAACAAAAAGTGTTTTGAACCAGATTTTTGGGAAAATATAATCCGATATTGATATTAACTTATAATTTTAGCCCAAGGTAAGAAACGATGGGTATCAACAAGCTGTTGACTAAGGAAAATTTGATAACTTACAAGAAAAAATCAAACTTTTTTGATCAATGTTCTTGGTAAAACGGACAAGATAGTACAGGGGGAGGTTAGAAGCTTAATTCCCCTTTTCTTGTAACTGAGAAATGGATATTTGGATGGAACAAACAGGCAAAATAAAACCTTATAATAAACATTCCTTCATTTATGAATGTTGAGAATGGTTTGAAATTGACCTTTATCTCTCATTTGCCCTTTAGGTGTAAACCAATCTTTACCAGGAGGTCTGTATCATGCCTTCTCACAGGAGCAGGTATGCTACTCGCGACTTCAATTAAGCACGTCCATGAATGGGACCCTGCAGATACTATTTGGGAAAAATAGTATCTCCATAATGGGACACACAAGACCTCTTAGGGTTGAGCAAAAACATAATTCTGTAAAATAAGAAATATTTTTAGCAAGCTTGGTGCCCTAGGAATGTTGTTTGTTGATGTTTAACGCCACTGCAACAGTCAGAGTCAATGTGTCAAGAGGGTCTTAAAAATATAGGGTGCAAGAGTTAGAACAGGAGCGAATAGAGATAAGAAAAGGGGAGGAAGGATAGGATGATAGAAAAGAGGAGGGGGTAAGGATAAGAATGTATTATGGGATACAAATGAGATATGCTAACTGTTCTGAAAAAGCTGTGAATGGAATACCATCTTGTCCATTTTGGACACTTTATCAGATTTGAAGGAAAAAAACAAGCCACTGTATTCAGGGGAGAGGTTCATGGCCCTCACTTTTCAGGATATCAAGCTTTAGACCCGCCCCAATGTTCACATTCACACAAAATCACAACAAAGATATCAAGATAATCATAAACTTATCTCAGGGTGCCACCCTTAGCCCTCACTTTAATAGATTTTAAATGATTTTAAGCATTTCAAAATGTGATATGAGAATAAGCTTCACTTACTGTTCATTCTGAATTATAGATAACATCAGATAACAAAGTTTCTCCACAAGATAATCCTGTGCTTATTTAATGTGGTCCTGCCATGGGGGTCGGAACTTACGATAAATATGTTAATTGATTTGCAAAAATATAACTTTTTCTGTACAAAACCCAATCAATTGCAAGAAAATCGCCAAAGAAAAATGCATTTTTTATCACCTTGACAACAAATTCAGAATGACGTCATTTTGGGAACGCCTGTATGTAAACAATGCATCAATGCCACGTATAACGTGAGTCCCCCATTAAAATTTCACAACTAGTATCAATAACATCTCTGTTTGTTCTTCTAAAATATTACATTTTCCAAGCTAATATGCCACAGCGTTGTGTAGATGGAGGATGCAGTAATATAAATTCTCAAACTAAAAGTCATTTATCAATGGCAAAGGGCAACAAAAAGAGACAATTCTGGACGTGTTTTGTGCACTTGATATGAACCAAGTTTTCGGGGCTTACCCAGTACAGTATCATATTCAGCTCACGCCAGGTTGTTACCCCTGTTCTGTTCGATTTAAACAGTAGCTTGACCGCATCGTCTCTGACATGAAATTTTTACTGTTGCGCGAGTAATACAAATTCAAATAAAAGAAACGGAGGAAGAAAGAAAAAAGAAGAAGAAAAAAAGACTACATAATCAGTTAAAAAATTTGTATAATTTATTTTATATATTGTGTGGAATATGATTGAAGGAAAATAATCGATAAAATAGAACTGAATTGTAATTATTGTATCCATATGCCAAGCCGTTAAAAAGTAAACTAACAAAATTTTCACAATGTTTTCTTTAAAAATGTTCAATTCAAGTGCAAAAACACAAACAGATTTGCGTGAATGACCTATTCAGTTCACGTAGGCCTGTTGACTAAACGTCAAGCTACAGAGACTTAAACATTGATAAATAAAACTTTATATTTCCATTAGACGGAGAAAAAAAAAGTAGATGTTGTTGCAAACACTTTAATTTGATTATGTTTAACAAAATATTACTTGCGATACAGTAAGAATTTCATGCCGACTATGCAAGCTTTGTGCTGTAGGACCGTGTAACTTAAGGGCCCGTGTAAGGGTTGTAAGCCTGATCCTTCATTCTTGTCTGCAAGCGATTCAAATTCAAAAGGAACGACATCCCTTCATTATGAAATGTTCTTCATTTATTTCCAAAACATTTTTATTATAGCTTGAACTTAAAGATGACAAATTAGATCTGAACAGCCCGAAAAACTTTTGCAATCAGACGCTATTTGTACGTGGTTAGTATGTGTGTGATGCATTGTTTACAAACAGCAGTTCCTGAAATGACGTAAAACTGTTATGATGTTACAAATCCATTTCAACTTTTTTTCGGAGCAAGCAATAATTAACCAACTTTTTAGTCCTTTTTCATCATGAAAATGGACTTATTTAAATTATCAAATTTAGGGATATAAAAACCTATAACAGGTTAAATCTCAATTTATTTAGAAGGCATGGCAGGACCACTTTAACTTTGCATTAGCTTATTTCCACTAATTGAAGCAAATTGTATTATAATAAACTACAAACAAACAGATTGAAAAGAAAAGATTGAATTTAAAAATATTTTTTTATCTAATGACCTGGAAATGTCATTTCCATCAAATAAATGTTAAAATGAATTCTCGAAAACTTTCTAAAAGCCACAAAAAACAAAACAAGAAAAATAATTATATGAAGTGTTTTTCAACAGTGATTGGGTTGTTGTATTGATGTGCAAATCTCCTGGTTTATTTGTACCAAGAATATGCTACATATATCCAAGTGGAGTTTATATACACAGTTTGAACTCATATCAATCAAGTGAATGCTACTCCCAACAAGCAAAACTTGAGCACCCCAGTAAAGAATTTTAAAGGGTTGCCAATAAATAAAGAGCAATCTAAATAAAAGTTTGGTAAAAATCAATTTCAGAAAAATTTTTTGTTTTTTTTTTTTGTTTTTGTTTGGAAACTAACTTTATCATCCAGCAATATTGCAAAATAGTATTATCTATTTCTTATAAGGGTACTTACTATCTTCTGACCCCAATGTACAAATCCAACACACCGACCAACACCAAAGTAAAATCACCTTCATCCAGAATACAAAAGTTCATACTTTTGAGAAAAGTTCAGTCTGGTATTAAAAAAAGTTTATCATAGATTTTAACGGGGAAATGATATTACTCTTGTGCTACCTCAAGCATCATGCTCTAAACAGCTGTCAGTATGTTTTATATCAGTGTGCTAACTCAATTCCCAGAATGAAAACATCAATCAATATACAGATGCAAGGTGATGTATCTGAAGTTGAAGTTCAAAGTAGGAACAAGCGTTATGTTAATCTCATACAGACATACATGTTGTTTCTGTCATATATCTTTACTGAGAGTGTTGCTGTTTGACTGATTATGTGTCATTCAGAACATAAAAATATTACAAAATTATTTAATAGGGATTCACTAACCCTTATGAAAGACATATATCAGTCAAAGACATAAATCAGTCAATGACATAAAGACATGGAGAAAATTAGAAAGTTGAATGAATTCCATAGTTTTTCCTTTCATGACTCAAGTTGTCACAACAGCTTCCTTACCACCTTCTGATATTCTCCAGAAATGAGAAGCAGGCTGCTACATATTTGTAGTTGTTGACAAACACTCCTAATGCTACATCACTTAAATAGAGTATGATTAACAAACATCGAAAAGTGGTAACTTATGCCGGAACTAAACAGAGACGATCTAAAACGGAATTGATCATCTTCTATTTGTTCAATAGTCTTTAGGCATTTTATGTTTTCAATTCAAGCTTGACAGTTGTATGGTAATAATTGGCTTGTCAGTGACTAACTAAACATGGTTATGGATACATATCTGTTCATCAAGCTTAGCCAGATGTGGTAATTGGGGTAGGGCAGGGGCAACATTTAGGTGAAAGCTGACTTGATATATTACAATGAAAGCACTGGTTTTGTAGTTAACTATAACCCAAATTCACCTTTATTTGCATATTTTTTCTGTAAAATCTTTTGAGGGCCCTTTGGATACACAGCAGTAAACTCTGTCGTTTTTTTTGTCAGCAATCCTTTTCATTTGAATTTTCTTATAACCTGACTTTTTAGTTCTCCCTTATGATGTAAGCTAGTTTTGTATGTATTCATCTTATAAAAACATTGAATATCATTAATATGCAAAATGGGGTGATTTTGCTAAAAAGAGCTTGTTGGCTCAATTTACAAATATTTTATTAAACTTTTTACTTATATTTCCAAAGTATATTGAGAGACTGATTATTTATAATACTAAAACTTAAAAAAAAAAAAGAAAAAAAAAAGTTAACATATTCATAAACATCCTCTTTGTGATATCACAAATTTGCAGCAAAATTTGCATAAATTTATGTAAAAGGCCTTAAAATAAAAAATGTTGTCAACTTTTGTTGGTTTGATGAGGGATTAATGGCACCATGACAGTGAGGGTCAAATTGTACCTGAGAGGTTAGATCATTCCAGAGGTAGGAAAGAAAGAAAACAGGGAGAGATTGAGAGAAACATGGAACTAAAAGCCAGAAAGCTGGGAATGAGAGAGGAGGTACATGCATGGGTGAACAAAAACAAAGTAGAGAGAGCGGGGTTGGGAGAGCAGGCCTAAATATGGTTGTAGAGGGAAGCATGATGAAGGAAAGAGATAATTTTATCCGGAGGGTTTTTCTGGAAGAGCTCGGCTTTTGAAGCAATTGTTTTGGCTATTTTGCATGGTTTGTAGCATATCTTCTTAGCTATCTCTTGTTGCTACTTGACCGTAGATCTTCAAAGTTCATAAAAACCTTTTCATCATTTGCTTTGTCTTAGATCTTAATCAGAATGCAAAGAGAAATCAAAACAGCAATAGGGTACTCGATCACCTTTTCCTCTTTGACAAGCCATGTGTGACATTTGACCATGGTATACTGTCCTGGTTTAGGGGTCAAATTTGGATCTTCTTTAAGAGTCCTTTATTTATTCTAAACAATAGTATAAGAGGTCAATTTTCAAAACTCATATCTCAAACACTTGAGGAAGACACAACTGCCAATAAATGCAAGTCAATGAGTATGTGACTTCCATTGTAACAAATATGGTTGCTTTCACCTATAACATGAATCAAGAGATGCAACAACAGAGAATAAACAATATATGCAACCAGAACCAAACGGTTTGGTGGTTCCGATGCTTTCTTTCATGCTGATTGAATTTGTACTACCACCATATTCGACGTAATAACCACCCAGGACGCTTTAAAAAAATAGAAGTGCACCACTTTTAGGCCCTATGATTCAATCTCAGAAACCAGAATGGTTTGGTGGTTCCGATGCTTTTTTCCATGCTGATTGATTTTGTATTACCACCATATTCGACGTAATAACCACCCAGGACGTTTACGAAAAAATAGAAGTGCACCACTTTTAGGCCCTATAAGATTCTTCCTCATAAGCGCCATGCCCATGCTCAGGGGCTGTGTACAGCAGCCTAATTATGCAACCAGAACCAAACGGTTTGGTGGTTCCGATGCTTTTTTCCATGCTGATTGATTTTGTATTACCACCATATTCGACGTAATAACCACCCAGGACGTTTACGAAAAAATAGAAGTGCACCACTTTTAGGCCCTATAAGATTCTACCTCATAAGCGCCATGCCCATGCTCAGGGGCTGTGTACAGTATGCTATTCGAACTTAATTATCCATATATATGAACTGTACACTAGCCCCACAGTTACCACCACAGAAACATCACGCAAAATAAGCAAAGAATTAAACAAAACTCAAGTCATTAAGTCGCCAAATTAAATAAATTATGTTATCAGTCAAAAAATGTTGGGTGGATGCTTATTAGAGTAGGGGTGCTTAATACGTCAAATACGGTAACTGTAATGTCACATATCATAAAATATATGACATGGCATGAATCTTTCTTGAGATATCGTGTTTACAAGCTCTTTTAAGCAAAATCATTATAAGCCCCACTCACTTAGCATATTAATGATATTCAATGTTTTTATAGGACGAACACATACAAAAGTAGCTTACATCAAAATTCTACTAAATATCAGTCAAACAAAACAGAGATGTGATTGTCAAAATATGAGCATTTTAAGATTTTATCATTAAGCCCCGCCTACTCATTAATGTGCATGGCATCGCCAACAAAAATAGAGCACACCTGTGGACCATGGGCTATCTGTGTATAATATATGAACAGAATCCCATGCATTATTCTTGAGATACTATGTTTACAAGCTCTTTTCAACAAAATCATGTTAAGCCCCGCCTACTATGCATATTGATTAAATTCAACGTCTTTATACAATGAACACATACATATTAATTAACAACATAATTTTACAAAATATGAAACAAAACAGACACGTGATTATTAAATCATGAGCATTTCTAGAGTTTTACATAAAGCCCCGCCTACTAATTTATATGCAAGACATCACCACTAAAAGCAACAGGGCACATCTACAGATCAGGGGCTACCTAAGTACCAACTATAACGTGAATTAAGTTTTCCGTTCTTGAGATATTGTGCTTATGGGCTTGCTGTCACAGACACACAAACATACACACGCCAGCATAAGTGCATAGGTTCCTTATATTATTAGCATCGGAACCAAAAATAGGGAACAAAGAAACAACAGGACTGGTTGCAGCTGCATTCATTCCAACCCACGTGGAAACAATTGATTGCAAAGGTTGTACACCTTTATCAATAACAGCATAGCTGGATAAAAAGAGTCACACACTACTTCAAAAACAGAGCTGCATGGTGAACAAAATGCCCACCACAGGCGATCTGGCCCACCTCAGGCGATTTGGCCCACTGCAGGCGATCTTGCCCACCACAGGCGATCTGGCCCACCTAAGGCAATTTGGCCCACCTCAGGCGATGAGGCCACCACAGGCGATAGGGCCCACCGAAGGCGATGGGGCCCACCGCAGGTGATAGGGCCCATTGCAGGCTATAGGGCCCACCGCAGGTGATGGGACCCACCACAGGCAATCTGGCCCACCGCAGGCATTGGGACCCACCGCAGGCGATGGGGCCCACCGCAGGCGATGGGACCCACTGCAGGCGATGGGACCCACTGTAGGTGGCTGGCTGGATGCAGGTAACCTGACCAATTTCCTTATTGTAGGCCGTCCAGTCCTTGTCCTGGTCCAATGCTGCACTCGGGAAGCATCGATGAGGAACTGCTTTGCCATTGGCTTAGTGTCCCATTAGGCGGTAGTGAGCAGTCTACGCTGGGATTGGGCACGTGCCTCCACAGGAGGTGTGTCTACCATGCCCAGCTTGATTTCCTTTGCAAGAAAATCCAAGAGCTGCGAGACCCGCTCCCCCTGTAGTAGGGGATCCACCGGTGGGGGCGGTGAAAATAGGACCCCGTCCGGTACTCTACAAGGTACCTGGTTCCTGTCTAGTGCTGCCTGCATCAGCAAGGCTGCACTAGGGGTGACTTGGGTTGGGGCGGCGGGAGGATTTCCCCTATTCCGGGGGATGGTCTGGTGCCCTGGGAGTATCGGAGCTGCAAGAAAGAAAATGTTAGGAAAAGGTTGAAAATTGTTAAGAAATTTTCGACCATCTCAGCGATGTTGTGACAGAAACTCACTGAAAATAATTTGGGGATGTTAGAGGTATAATGGAGGTCAGGGCTGAGTTGGTAAGTAGTTTGGTTAGAAGTGTGTTGGAATCAGGTCATTAGACCAGATTGCATATTTACAGCATGGAAGGTAAGATATAAGTTGAAGTAAATATATAGAGAGCATTCATGAGTACAGTATTTGTAGGGAAGCAGGGAGCAAGTCGTTCTACGCTCAGCGATTTGCAGCATTTTGAAGGTACAAAATCTGGTTTTAAATACTTTATATATCTTTATCATTATATTTTTAGGCCAATAAAATGGTGGAATAGAGCTCCCCTGCCCATGAATTAAAAAAGGGTTTTGAGCATATCTGTCCTTTCATTTACCACAAAATTTGCACATAAATTCATAACCTTTGGTGGACCAAACCAAGAAAGGAACTTAGACAATTCTGCTCAAATTGTACAGCTCTAAGTTTTTTATTAAATTGAACAGTGGGCATTCATCAAATATAAAGGTGTATGAACACAAGAGGGCATGGGTGTATGAACACAAGAGGGTGTGGGGTAATATTTGTTAAAGATTAAGCATGTGGGGTTGGGGACATAGATGTAATTTTCCGATTGAAGGTTTTGTTAATATGAAAAGTTTGGCTGATGTAGTCAACTAAATAAAAACACTTAGTCACATTATTACTGATGAATACCTTTCTTGGTTAACAACCTTTTTACACTGTTAAGTGAGGGTAACCCTTTGCTTTCAATAATATTTTCTTGAAAGTAAGGGAAGGGGAGCATAAGCATACTTGCTTGAAGGTTCACCTTTATCTTGACTTCAATATCACTCTTGAAAACCTTCTCAAAACACAAAAAGAAATGAAGCAAATGTGAATCTTTTCATTAAAGGAGTCCTTCCCTGTTTATTAACCCATTCAGTTAATAGCTCCATGACCTCAATACCACGCTTTCAGAAGTATAAAAGTACAGCTTAACTTTCTGTACACTGTCACTCTCCACACACTGGTTCATATTCAAAGAACGGAACTCCATTCAGGTCATTAACCCTGTCATTCAGTGTAATTACAAATAATTAAGTACATGTCACCCCTAGAGAGTAACATGAATACCATGACTGTCGCTAGGAAACACCTACTGGGAAAACCTGAGACCAAGTCCTGCCCACCTGACATCTCATTTATCACAACATAAAAATATCTTATTTCATATTTTTGGACATCCCACCAACAGGATACTAGCACATAATCCATTATAAATCATTTTAACCGCTGAAATAAATGTCAGATATCCAATCTTCCACAGATTAATAGATACTGTTTAGGAAAAGGGTAGCACACAAGTTCTTGGAAGACCTTTCAACATTATGGTTGTGTTTGCTGTGTGTATCACATAGCAACCAGAAAAACTGTCACACCAACATGGTGGGGCTAACATGAGGTCCAGGTGAAGTGAAACAAGCTTAGGAACGCTCATAGTCTCACCCTTGTAAGGGATGTCACAGTCCATAAGAAAATATCAAAGGTTTAAGGACAGGCAGAGATTTTACATTCACCAGAAAGAGCTCTAAATTCCAAACAGAGTAGTCTTAAATGAATAGTTATGGCTAATCAAACTTAGTTTGAAGAACTTTGCAAAATCAGTTGTGATGTATGAAAGAAAAGACAACCCAAAATATTCAAGGTAATTCTTTCAATTTCTATCCTAAAGTTCTGAAACTGAAAATCAGCAGATTGTTGCCTCCATCAAAATTTTGATTGAGGGTGGGACACTCTCTACCTTAAAGTTCTTAAAATTCAAAATATGCTGTAAATTGGTCAATTTTTCAATGATTTTGATGAAACGTTTGGCTGTTATTTCAATTAGCTTAAGTTGTTCCTTCCTGCCCATAGATCTTAAAGGAGAAAACTTAAATCACTAATTTAGTAGATTTAGTAGAGGGATGCAAAGGTCAAATTTCCTACTGTTCCCGAGAACAGTGCTTTTTATGCAGGAACAGTGAATTTTCAAACATCACTGTTCCAGTCAAACAGTGTTGTTTTCACAAGCATGTGGGATCAGTGATCAATAACTCAATTTCTGATTTAAAAAAATGCATGTTGTCAAACAAGATTATCATAAAAAATAATTCCTTCCAGGAAAAAAAAGCTCTCCCACCTTGCCGGCAATTGTCAGCACAATTTATCATGCTGCTTGCACGTGTACGTACGACTGTACACAACTGGATGTTACATTATGTACATGTAAATACTAATAACTGACATACATATTTGCACATATTAACGAATCAAGTACTTGTTGATTAAACACAATTTGTGCTGATGTCTGCAAAAAAAGTTGAAACAGTGAAATCTGATCTGGAACAGTATTATTTGAGAAGTACTGTTTAGTGGAATAGTGGCAACAAATTTTAATTTTGACCCTTAGCTGGTATGGAGTCTCTAATTTAAAGGTCTGTCTGTGGATAGGTGCATTATCAGCATTTATTTAAAAACCATGATTGTTTAAAAGCAAATTGGTGAATTTCATGTATTACCACACATGATCCTTATTTCTTTGATTTCATCATTCCTAATCCTGATAGAAAGATCTTCAAAACTATTACCTCCAATCAGCACATATCTTACTGGAAAAGACATTTTCATATTTTGCAGTGACTGAAATAACAGTTATCTTTTTTAAATCATCTGATATTATATGATCTGAGTTTCCTTCCATACATCACAGAATTTGCACTTAAAAAAGGCAACCTTCAATAAATAAAGATTTTTTCTTGAATAGAAAAAAGAGAAGTAGTAGTGGTCCAGTTTCAAACTATGTCACTGCTATGAAGTCAGATTTTCTCATTCCTAAGACGGAGGTTTTGGCTTGTCTTTCTTAAGACAGAGGTTTAAGAAATCTGTTCTTTAAGTGCCTTCCGGCAAACTTTCTTGGCTCTGAGAATGACATTTAATGATTGACTGATTGATGAGAAAATTTGGAGGGATTAGGGGGAAATCCTAATCTTACAAACTCAGTTACAACTTGAAGGACATTTCCCAAAAAGAAAAGACTTAAAAAAGATCTGGTGGTCAAAAAGTAAGTGTATTTTAAACTATTTTTCTCAAAAATTGAGTCTCAAGAATATTTGAAACACACTTTTCTGTGCATGTGATGGTACAGAATAACTGAAAGCATATGGTAAGAATGTTCAAATTTGTAGTATCCATACCAGCATTGTTAATGATCTTACTTACCTGCTACCTTTGTATGTAAAAGAAAGAACGACTGTTTTGCCAAGACTATCATAAACGTGGAATAAATCTCGGAGTCACTGAACCATCTGTGTGTTATTGTTTCTCTATCAGGATATTATAAAATTAATCATGATTATTTCTCATGAATACTTATGACTAATTTTTCAGTGACATGAGTATCAAAAATTAGACCTGTGCTTTTTTATATTCCCCTGACTTAGCAAAAAAGGCGCCCTCATTTTTCGACGGTCTGTTCCTATAAACAATTTGTTCAATGTAAAAAGGTTTTTTTTTTTATTCATTTATTTTCTTTCCTAAATCTGGTGTGTCAGTTAGGCCAACTATAGCCACCCCTTATGAGTGCATGTAGCAAGTGGAAGACCCCCAATGGTTTCCCAAAATGTTTAAAGGTCCAGATTTGTATTTATTTTTTGCTCTTCAGTCAAAATTAGCTTTCAAATTTTGAAACAATTTTGTAAAAACTTTACGTCGTCAGCAAAAAAAAAATCATTTAATGACCCCCCTCCTCCAATCCAAAAGGCTGGCTACACCCTGCCCCTTGTTTTCATTCTTTTGAACTTCTAATTATGTTGGGCATCTCATTAGACACATATGATAATATAAATAATGAATAGACAGTTGCTAATGAACCTCCTAGGATAAAAATGCCCTTCCCAATGCTACAGTAAGACAAATAACTAACCGCTCAGCCAACTAGGAAGCTACTTAATAAAACAGAAACTCCCCAGTATTGAAGTTATGAAACAAATTCACCCATCACAGCTAATGATGTTATACAGGTAGAGAATTCACCATGGGCAGTAATAAATCAGCATTTGTGAATGGGGTCATATTTCCTTTCTCCCAAGATGGTGCTATACCTGGTCCCACCAGGATCTGATTAGCATCACCAAGACAAACGATAAAGGGGTCAGGGTCATTATGGCA
Organism: Chiridota heheva; assembly: GCA_020152595.1. Taxonomy (NCBI): domain Eukaryota; kingdom Metazoa; phylum Echinodermata; class Holothuroidea; order Apodida; family Chiridotidae; genus Chiridota; species Chiridota heheva. The sequence continues at coordinate 596,501 of JAIGNY010003638.1, read as the reverse complement.
GGACAAGACTTACCATATTATGGCGCATTGGTCACTGAAAGAAAACACCAAACAATTTACAGGTAATGTAAGACCATCCTAAGTTCTTCTCTTCATAATCTAGGGTTCTATAATCTAGGGTTACATACTAAAGAGAGATATCTGACAGCCCATGGTATCTATTATTTAGTATATATAACAAAACTTCAGCAGTATTTAGACACCTTATTAACAGGGAGAGCTATACCATCTCACTGCCTATACTATCTTTCCTTACATCACATTCACCTTGCACCTCATTCTACAGTTCTAGAAAAAAAAAAAAAAGACTTTCTGTAATGTCTAAGTTTGATCAATTGCTAATCAAGTCTTTGTCACAAAGTGTTATAAACACAGCAACAATAGTTCCACAGAAATGTTTTTGACACAAATCTACCATAAATAATTATCCACAAACCTAATTGTAGATATACATGACAAATTGAATTTAAAAAAAAAAAAAAAAATCACAAAATTACAGAAAATGGAACTATATATCTTAAAATATTCAAACTATTTTTCATTTATCAGACAATAACATACCTTCTTCCCGACTGTATGAAATGTAAAAAGTTTTTTCAACTCAGAAACAAAATTTCTGACAAATCCTAGTATCAGCATGGCACTGGTGATGACCCACATTTTGACTTCCCAAAAGAAATATTTGAAAACATACATGGTATAAAAATAGCACCTAAACAAACCCATTGGTAGCAAATTAGCAATCACCTATGATATTTTTCAAGTTGCAAATAATCTCAGTCATCATCTTGTTTTGATTATTCTTCCCCCACCCAAAGCTTGTGAACTTCATTTAAACTACTCTTTCCCTCTAAGGTATCTCCATGGGTGAAGATGTGCATTACCAAGTTCTTGAAACAACTGTATTACCTCGCTAAGCTTGAAAAATGCCAAACTACAAAAGGCAACAGATACCCCTACTCCCCTGGGAGGTCAAGGTTCGCAAATATGTAGCCTGGGGTAACATCTTGTCCAGGATAATTAGGAGATATGATCGTGTTATATATCATAGGTGATGTCTCCAATCTCAGAAATTTTGTACAATACGAATCTTTAGATTTTAAATGTCATAAACCTGTCACTGTTTAAACAAATTTTTTAATGGAATTTATTCATTGCTAATAAAATGGGTAAAAATGGGTAACATTGCATTGTTATAAATTGATATTCTTTATGATTCCAGAGGGGTATTAGCCATAATTGTGAATTAAGAGGGAAGGGTCAGTATTCCAATTGAAGATGATGGTGAAGAACTGGCCAGTCCGTCTGCTGTCAATGCCATTCAAGGGTTTATCTTCATGGTATGCATGAGGTCAAGGGCATCTTAATTTTGAAGAAACATAACACAAAGGAATGTATAGAGAGGGGGGGGGGGGGTAAAAAGGGTAGACAAGGCTACTTAACCTCTTGCTATACTTGACCTATTGTTAAAATTGTTTGCATTAAAGGAATATTCCCATAGATTTTCATTTTTTCATATATCATAGAGTAAATTTATAGAAACAAAGTGGTAAAAAAACTATGTTAATATCTTATTCCATTTGGAAGTTATAACAATTCAAAGAATAGAAAAATGTTCTTAAAAACACCTCGTTCAGTATGTCTTTCAGCTTGGTGATGTCATCAAGGCAATTCCAGCACAGTTTTTATGTAATTCTTATAAATTTATTCACACTTTTATTACATTATTGAACAGCATTTTTGGTTCATTATAGAGATAGGTTGGGATATATTACAAGAAAAGATTTTTATTTCCTTTTTCACATTTACAATGAAAAAAAAAAAAATCCAAATCATTTTAAAAATACGAAAGACATTTTGTAGAAATTGTCTCTATGACCAAAGTTGCCAATCAATCACTTTTGCCCAAATTCAAAATAATTTAAAATGTCATAACTAAACGGAATAAGATATTAACGTAGTTTTTTCACCACTTTGTTTCTAAAAGTTTTCTTTATCATATATATATGAAAAAATGAAAATCTATAGGAATATTCCTTTAAAATCCTAGATTAACCACTGGAGTAGAAGGATTGGTGACAGGCTGTGTTTATAGAGGGAATCCATGAAGGAAAGGGGTGTCTGAAAAGGCAATATAATTTTTGGGGTGGGAGGTATGGTAACGGGATGTCTGATGATGAGAGAAGGAAGTATGAGGGTTATATCAACAACAACAAAAAAGGTGATGGTTTTTCATATGTAGCTTCATTCCAGGGTTAATGAATTTTGGACTGAATTGTACTTATAGGGCAATACACATTTATGTACTTCATCAGTTTTGCCCCAGTGTAAGCAGGAGATTTAAAACAAGGCATATTCCATCACCCTCAAAGAAAACAAAATAAAAAGTGAGGATTCAACCAACCATATATAATGGATACCAATGATAAAACTGTCAAAACGACCTCAAATTTCAACCCTCTTTTGTTTGTGTTTTCAGCATTTAGAAGCCAGATTTATTAGTTAATTTAATTTACCAGTCAGTTTCCCCTCTCCCAACTATTGATTCCTAAGAAAAAGAAGCTTATCAAATTAATTTGCTGCTGCCACGGAAAGTTGGAAGATCTGAGTATAGTATTTATGTAGCTCTAAAAAGGTGTTAAGCACAAATCATGTTTGATACTATTCCTGCCCTTAATGACCACATTGCTAAGAATGTCACTGTAAGGACATTCACCAAAAATTAGATCAACTACACAAAGTTTATTCAAAGTTGTTTTTTTTAATTCAGAAATAAATCAATCTGTTCCAAAAGGTCTCTTTGCAGTTAAGAGATATGAACTAAACTTGACCCACCACCAGGTCAGTGCTAAATGACCAATTCTACATAACACATCATAAGCTGATCATTTGAAGGTAACTTGTTAAGAAGGACCAAATACAATAATATCATAATCTGAAGAGGTCGATGAAGGTACAAGATAACGATCCATAACATAAAGGAATCTTTATATATATATATCATTCTAGTGACATGCAGATAAACAGTCTTATACAACCCTCAAACTTATTGCTATTTTTATTATTCTGCTATTTTTATTATTCTGCCACAGAATTCACATCTTGTACTTAAAAATATCTTGTGACATGCGTAGCTAGGAAATGCAATAAACAATGTTTGGTGTAGAGATTATTAGAAAGACAACTATTATGATGATGAGAGATACCTATGTATGATACTGAAAAAACTATAACAGATTTTCCAGGAAAATAAGACAATTTGGGATAGGCAGGACAGTGAAATTGATTCAGTTTAAGCATGTACCATAGCAACAATAATATTTTGATTCCATCCTCCAGAGAAATAAACATGTTACAGTATATAGGAATGCAGGTCTAAATGCCATCTTATCCCATGTTATGACTTAAGGCCTAGTATCCAAGGCACATGCCAATATTGTGCCCCAACACCTACGACATTGCTACTCGCTGCGCCACACATACCATTCCCGAAATAAACTCTGTACGTACGTATCTACAGTGTATGTATAATTGTACACTGTACGCATGGAGTGTGGGGGCAGTGATGTGTTAATTTTCGGTGGCCTCCAGATATTTGATTTTCCAACATGTGGAAAATCAGAACAATGTTGATGTAAGGGTGCGAATTTTTCATGATTTAGATCAACATAAACAGTAGAACTAACAAGGTTTGCAATAATGCCACCACCCACCCCTATTCAAGTTATATTGTCCTAGCCGCAGAGAGGATCGAAAAGCTGTTCTGAAAATCCGATTCCCCACATTGGAAAATTGTGAAGAGTGCAAAAAAGGTCATCACTTGTTTCTGTTTCAATTTTACACCATTTCCGCAAAAGTGCCAATTTTTTGGGCCTGTTGTTTTAATACATATCATTATGGGAAATGTTCCCCCTTTATTATCTCCCCTTCTCAACAATACTGAATATTGTGTTATTTTAAATTTTAGAAAGACACAATAGCTAAGGGCCAAAAGAAGAATGTGCTTCATTTTCTAAAATTTTTGGGAAAGTATGTCAGAAAAATATTTGATTTTGAAAAAAATATTTGATTTCACTTTTCTTATTGAAAATGTGCATTTTGTTTTTCGTCACTTGTCTAAAAAGCTACATGAGTACAACTGCAACTCTGATGGCACTTTTTCAAGTTTGTTGTGGGACCACATGAAACATTTAGGAATTATTATTTTAGATCAACATTAAATGCCTGTTTAAATTTGTCCGTTGTTTTTAAAGTGATTATACAATCTGTGTACTTTGTGTATACACCAATTCCATCAAAATCGTTATTAGATTTTATCATTCTATACCCCAATTTTTTATTTTTTATTTTTTTTTATATATTTTTTTTAAATGGCAATTTTCTGTACCTTTATCTGACCATTGGTCAGCAACTAGAATCTATATAAAAAAAAATGTACGTTTATGAACTATACTACAACTATAGGAGAAATTCCTGAAGGAATTTTCAGTCTTTCATTAGGCAAAGCATCAATGGACTAAAAAAGAATAGAAAGCGACAATCTACCTCGTGATGAACTCAAGAACCAAACAAAATTGACCAAGTTTATGTTCATTCTTCAATCAGTACCCTGGAACTGTCATTTGCTTTAGCAAGTTTTGAATAGAATAGAAGAAGAGAAACAATGGAATTGGAACAAATCACAATACTGTTAGTCCTTTCACATATTAACAATTGTTTGTGAGAGAATTAACATCGAGCTTATTACAATGTATTCAACTTACAAGCAATGTCTTTTGGGGGAACATTAGGTATACCAAATTGTATGCTTCCAATTTGCTTGTGACCTCAAGTTCTCATATTGAATAAGGACATGGACCAGAAAACAATGAGAAAATTCAAATTGTAAAAAAAACAAAAACGGAAATAAGAAGGCATATTGCGGGGAACCAAGCAAAAATTAATATTTTAACTACATAGGCCTATAATAACATAATAAAACAAAGTGAATTTTTAAGAACGAGTGAGAAATTATGAGCTATACATTATGTGCACGGCAATTTTCTCCATATAGAAGAATCTAATTTCAGGGATTGCAGAGCAAGTTTTGAAGTGGGGGGATGAAAAAGTAAATGGCGAAAACTACCTCCCAATCATATTTGTAGGCAGCATGGACATAAGAAGAGTCACCTTTCGGGGGGTTTTTCCTCCATTTTCAGGAAATTTCCTTCATTTTCGAGCACTTTTCTTAATATTTTGGTTTATCAAAATTTTGGTTTATTAAAATTTTGTGAAACATTTCCAAATATTTTTTCAATTTTACCTTCATTTTGGGGAAATTTTGTTCAATTTTAGGGAAATTTTGTTGTGTTCGAGCATTTCCCTTTGGTGAATTATTTCTAAATTCATTTTTAGCAATTTTTGGGAAACCTCATTCATTTGTAGGCAACTTTCATCAATTTTGAAAAAATTTGGTCCATTTTTAGGAAATTTTCTTCGTTTTCTTAATATTTCAATGAAAAGTTTGTCAATTTAAGGTAAATTTTGTTAATTTTTGTGCAATTGTGTTTAATTTTCTAATAGGGCAACTTTCCCCAACTATTGGAAAATTTCCTATATTTTGGGGCTATTTTCGGGAAATTTCCTTCATTTAGAATTTTGTTAGATTTTGGGAAAATATTTGTCAATTTTCGAAATTTGTTTACAAATTTGACCAAATTTCACATAATTTTACCTAATTTTCCTCAATTTTACCAATTGTTTCAATTTTATGTTAATAATATTCTAGCTTTAACTCCCATAAGGAAAAACCAGGACTCAGGTGGAATCCTCTCAGGCCATATTTTGATTATTATATTTTTGGCAGAGCAAAATAAGTGGGGAGCCCCACAGTCCCCGAATTACATCATAGGGGCCTACTTTCTTGGTTGAACAAAAACAAACACTAAAGAGTAATACTTGCAGGAAAATATCATTCTGACTAACAAACCTTCTTTTTCCAAATACTGAGTGAGGTTTTCGATACTGATATTTTCTATAAGGAGTAATTTAGCGATTTTAAAAACACGATTGCATAAACATCCAACCTGACCCACTCCGGCAAACCAACTCATTATAAACATCCCTTTGCGAAAAGGTAAAACCCCAAATAATTGCATCACAAAACTTTGCAAACTGATTCAATCCATAAACATACATCAGCGGCCACAACTATATGTTATTTTCAAAATGTAAAGATTGCTCTACTCAGAAATAAATCCTAAATAGGCAGTTTACACTTTGGTATCCATGGACCTTTAAAATGGATCTGAACTATAATGAAGTGCCAATCAAGACTGGAGTGACCGCTGGGACTTGCCTTTTTTTAACTCAGTGACCTTTAGATTTCACTTTGGATTTTTGCCAGCTTTTCAGGTAGCAGTAATCTAATTTTCTGCAATAAACAGTATATACCTTGGGCACATCGTTATCTATCATAACAGTGACATATTACACATATCAGGGGGAACAGGCAGTATAGGTTGTCTGAATCATTAATCAACAGGACACGAATCACAGACGTACGTACGTACGTACGTACATACACACATACAAACAAATGACGGCATAGGTTTACAAAAAATGTCAGTTTATTGTATTTTTGCAAAAATACATGCAGTACATATGGAAAGCTTGTCATACATACAATACTTCAAAATAGAGAATGACTGCAAGAAATAACAAATTATCGCCTGGTCTGATAGTCAGGATGCTCAAAATTATACCCAATTAATTGCCATTCTGAGAAAAAACATGTCTGTATATCTAGAAAGGGAATAAAGAAGCTCGTTTAAATATTTGCTGACGATTGTCAACCAACACAGTAGATTTAGCTGGAACATTTCCCAGGAGCAACATATCAATGAAAATGAAAATTCACAGAAATATTCCTTCAAAAGTCTCAAGTTATGATCTATGTTTTATTAACTAATGACTTAATATTTTCTTCTTTTTTTCCTTATGATTTTTTTAATAAGGATCCTGAATGTTCTACATTTTTGCACCCATTTGTCCGTTAATCTATTTTGGATCATTTTTCACATTTGTTTTCTCAAAATTTTGGTCAATGAGTAACAACTCCTTAGTATTTGCATAACAAGTCATCATCTGGAGTCACTGATTCAGGGGGTATTCTTTAGACATTGACTTTTTATTATTTTGTGGCACAGAGTAAAAGAATATCATGTTTAAAAAATTAACATATTTTAGGCTGAATTTGAAAACAGCTGTAAAACAAACCAATGGGTATCCAATTTTGAGTGGTTATTTTGCAGTATTTATGGTTTTCATCATTTTGTAACAAGTTTAGAAAGTGCATACCATTGTTTTACTACAGCGTACTTGAATGAACTTTTGTCACAGGAGGCGTGGGGTATTTAATTCCTAATAAAACTTGTTTTGTAATCTTAATTGTGTCTCAAGAATACCCCAATCTGCACAGACATCTGGAGCCACTATATTCACGCAAGCTATAAACAAACAATTGTATATATTATGGTGCCTTCTAATTTTATTTTAATATCATGGTGTCTTTAAAATGGTTACACATCACTTTGATGTGAACTTCAAACTTGACCACAGAAGTGCAGATCAACTTAACCTGGTCCTTCATCAACAAGCAAATACTGTCAAATATTCATAATGAAGAAGACATTTCAGAGTAGCCTAAGATTTGGTAGTAAGGTTTCATTCTCTTTGAAGTCTTATCTCTTCTTCTTCCAATACACACAGTCCACTAATACTCAACCCACATATTTTCCAAAAAACAGAACAAAATTGACCCAAATATTGAACATCAAAGACCGACAAAAACAAACAAGAAAAATTGGGATAATGTGAAGCAGATACTGAATCATCAGATAAGTAAACGATGCAACAGTAGACAAGGGGCTCCATTCCAACCACCACTGTTACTATTGCACTTTTTATTATGCCCTCCAAATCCAGGCTGTCAGGCAGTGTTTACATAAGCTCTACTTAATGTGACCCCATTGATTCAGAACATGCGGCTGCTGTCTGTCCATTTCTTTGAAGCATGGAGTAACACACGCTCAAGGCAGCAGACCACATCAAAGTGTGCAAGACGATTAGCAAATAATCCTTCAAATTATTGTAAATAAACTGTACAGTCTTTTAAGGGCAACTAGATTGGTTTGTCTACATTTTAGTTTACTTCTGTGTTGGACAGACAATGGGTCAACCATATTGCGGGGTTAATTGACCATAACATCATTGATGGGGTGCCTATTGGGTGCAGTCAATATCATTAAACGTACCATTTAACAAATTAGGACTGAAGGAATGAAATTTGGAATAATAACAAAAAAACAAATAAAGAAATTCCAAAGTTTTATGACACATTTATAAAAATGCAGTCCAAATATTATTGTGAATCATGGAGGGATATCCGTTATCCTAGCAACCAACCAGCTGATGGAAAGGTGGGTTCTTTATCCTAGCAACCAACTAGCTGATGGAAAGGTGGGTCCCCTTGCTTTTCATTTCAACTAATGGGCTTTCCATGATCATAACATCAATATTTTCAATGAACTACATTTTATGTATTAAAAAAATATATCCAAAAAAATATAAGAAAGTGTGCCAAAATAATGCTAATTGATTTTTTGCTCTCTGGTAAGTTAAGAAATTTGGAACCCTCTTAATTTAGGTTGACATCATCCTTACATCCTAAAAGTAATAAAAGGCATGAAAAAGTCTTTTCAGCTGACTTCTACCCATGAAGGCTGGTTGTTTAAAGGATTAGTTCAGTGTTCAAACAAGTCTATAAAAGAGAACTTTAAAAGAAACAACATGGTGAAGAAAGCATTGAAAAATCTTATTCCGTTAAGGAGATATTCAAGTTTAAAGTTTGGTATCATGTGTGCAGAAACGACTGAAATCAGACTAGTTGTGATGTCATAGCCTCAGATTACTCAAAAGTCTTTATGTATTCTATCATATTTTGTCCTGCTATTTTGTGGCTTAAGAACCATGGGATAAGTAAAAAAGAAGTAAAAACTGAATCTAGGAGGGTATTTATAATACACCACCTGAAGCAAGCTTGAGGAAAAACAATTTAAATAGAGAAAAATTTAAATAAACTTTCTTTATAGCACATTAGCAATTGTTAAGAATGTGAGGATGAAGATGCCAATGTTCCATAGTAGACTAACTACACCAATCATTTCTACAAAGATAAGACAGATCTTAAAACTTGAATATCTCCTTAGCTGAATAAGATTTTTGAAGATTTTCTTTACCTTTTTGTTTCTTTTGAAGTCCTCTTTCATTTAAGATGGACAAGTTTGACCACCGAACTAATCCTTTAAAACCGACCAGATGGGGTTCTCAGCTCACAAATTATTTGGAAAGGAGGAAAAGCAAAACATGTAATGAAAGACCTCACTGGATGATCTCCATCAAAACATGTGATGAAAGACCTCACTGGATGATCTCTATCAAAACATGTAATGAAAGACCTCACTGGATAATCTCCATCAAAACATGTAATGAAAGACCTCACTGGATGATCTCCATCAAAACATGTGATGAAAGACCTCACTGGATGATCTCCATCAAAACATGTAATGAAAGACCTCACTGGATAATCTCCATCAAAACATGTAGTGAAAGACCTCACTGGACAATCTCTATCTTAACATGTGATGAAAGAACTCACTGAATGATCTGCATCAAAACATGTAATGAAAGACCTCACTGAATGACCTTCATCAAAACATGTAATGAAAGACCTCACTGAATGATCTTCATCAAAACATGTGATGAAAGACCTCACTGAATAACCTCCTTCAAAACATGTAATGATAAACCTCACTGGATGATCTCCATCAAAACATGTGATGCATGACCTCACTGGATGATCTCCATCAAAACATGTGACGAAAGACCTCACTGGATGATCTCCATCAAAACATGTAATAAAAGACCTCACTGGATGATCTCCATCAAAACATGTAATGAAAGACCTCACTGGATGATCTCTATTAAAACATGTAATGAAAGACCTTACTGGATGATATCCATCAAAACATGTAATGAAAACACCTCACTGGATGATCTCTATCAAAACATGTGATGAAAGTCCTCACTGGATGATCTCCATCAAAACATGTAATGAAAGACCTCACTGGATGATTTCCATCAAAACATGTAAAGAAAGACCTCACTGGATGATCTCTATCAAAACATGTAATGAAAGACCTTACTGGATGATATCCATCAAAACATGTAATGAAAACACCTCACTGGATGATCTCTATCAAAATATGTAATGAAAGACCTCACTGGACGATCTCTATCAAAACATGTAATGAAAGACCTCACTGGATGATCTCCATCAAAACATGTAATGAAAAAACCTCACTGGATGATCTCCATCAAAACATGTAATGAAAGACCTTACTGGATGATGTCCATCAAAACATGTAATGAAAGACCTCACTGGATGATCTCCATCAAAACATGTAATGAAAGACCTTACTGGATGATCTCCATCAAAACATGTAATGAAAGACCTCACTGGATGATCTCCATCAAAACATGTGATGCATGACCTCACTGGATGATCTCCATCAAAACATGCAAAGAAAGACCTCACTGGATGATCTCTTTCAAAACATGTAATGAAAGACCTTACTGGATGATATCCATCAAAACATGTAATGAAAGACCTCACTGGATGATCTCCATCAAAACATGTAATGAAAGACCTTACTGGATGATCTCCATCAAAACATGTAATGAAAGACCTCACTGGATGATCTCCATCAAAACATGTAATGAAAGACCTCACTGGATGATCTCCATCAAAACATGCAAAGAAAGACCTCACTGGATGATCTCCATCAAAACATGTAATGAAAGACCTCACTGGATGATCTCCATCAAAACATGTAATGAAAGACCTCACTGGATGATCTCCATCAAAACATGTAATGAAAGACCTCACGGGATGATCTCCATCAAAACATGTAATGAAAGACCTCACTGGATGATCTCCATCAAAACATGTAATGAAAGACCTCACTGGATGATCTCCATCAAAACATGCAAAGAAAGACCTCACTGGATGATCTCCATCAAAACATGTAATGAAAGACCTCACTGGATGATCTCCATCAAAACATGTAAAGAAAGACCTCACTGGATAATGTCCATCAAAACATGTAATGAAAGACCTCACTGAATGATATCCATCAGGCATACATACATATACTTTATTCTATGGACTTTTAAGAGATTTTAGTTTATCTACATGTATATTCAAATGCTTTTGAAATTATTTCTATATTGGACGAAGTTGTTTGTTTACATGCCGAGATATGTTTGGTCAAAGATGTCTTGTAATTAGGTAATGATGGTTAAGTAAAAACACATCCGAAGCTTAACTTTCTTAATAAGAAAATCGGCAAACTCCGACTCAATGCATGTTTTTATATATGCTAAATTCATTCAGGATGTGCCAAGCGAAAACCAAGATTTTTTTAGTCATTTTTGGTGAGTTTTGGAATGCAAAATTCATTAAAACTATGCACCAAAACAAAGAGTTATTGCATCCAGGAATTGACCTATGTAAGGCAAACATGGCAACACAGCAAAATGTTGAAGAAATACTTAAGATTATGATAAACGCTGCAAAAATAGCACTCGTATGCGAACACAACTCTGGCTTTTGGTGGACTTATTGCTAAAGCTAAAAATCCCCTACAGGGATGTTAAGCTAAAAATAATCAATTTACGGAAGATACAGAGCTTGCTCCATTAATCCATTCACCTTTTTTGTTAATCTGTGGGGCAATCAATACCTAGGAATCAATATTAGGTATCCTAATATGTGTACTGAGATGATAAAGGTAATCTTCACCTGTCCATCAAATCAAAGGTGCAAAGATCTTTCTACCAATAGCAGTGAATGAATGTTTCAAAAACTGGGCTCCCTCCGCCTGGTTTAAACCTGAAAAATTCAGGGGACAGATTCAAAGGTATAATATCCAGCATTTTTTTTTTAAAAGAGGTCATGCTGATAAGAATGTTTCTTTTTCAGTGGAAAAGAAATAGTTTTTTATGCATTTATTTTTCCAGCATATTTAAACAATCTTATTGTAGGTCATCATATGGAATCCTAGAGATGGTCATCATATGGAATCCTAGAGATGGTCATTCCTATGGAATCCTAAAAATGGTCACCATATGGAATCCAAGAGATGGTCATCATATGGAATCCTAGAGATGGTCATCATATGGAATCCTAGAGATGGTCATCATATGGAATCCAAGAGATGGTCATCATATGGAATCCTAGAGATGGTCATCATATGGAATCCAAGAGATGGTCATCATATGGAATCCTAGAAATGGTCATCATATGGAATCCAAGAGATGGTCATCATATGGAATCCTAGAGATGGTCATCATATAGAATCCTAGAGATGGTCATCATATGAAATCCTAAAGATGGTCATCATATGGAATCCTAGAAATAGACCTATGGAATCCAAGAGATGGTCATCATATGGAATCCTAGAGATGGTCTTTATATGGAATCCAAGAGATGGGCATCATATGGAATTCTAAAGGGCATTTGCGACCTATCAAATTTCTAAAAAAAGGTTCCTAAAATTTTACTAATTCAGAACTGCTTTTGCCATAACTTTGTAAAATAAGAAAGAAAAAAAAGTTACTCTTTATGTCAAACAAAAGCTTATTATTGTCGTTCTCATAGTGTTTCTTTATTTATTCCACTTGATTCTCCCCCATACTGTACTTTGACGTACAAAGAAAAGAAACCTTCATGGTTTGCATGACACACTTGTAAGGCTTTTTGACATCATAACTTCCTATATCACCATACATCACAAATTTACTTTCTTTGCATGCATTTAAATAGATCAGGCCTATAGATCTGTACAAGGGGACATAAAAGTCAATCCCATGGGTCCATTTATTCCTCTGTACTTTTACCCACCAATCAAAGAGGCTCGTACAAGCTTTTGTGATAAGTGTCAATTTGCATGGCTTGTTGTGCCGTTGTCATTGACTTAGCATGGGCTGAGCTAAATTCAGGGGAGTAAACCGCAACTTGAATAAGCATTAACCGTGCAATTTTTTTTTTCTCTCTTAGATGCATGCTGAACAGGAGAAAAGGTTTCCATATGCTACCTCTTGTCAGTATAAGGCCTAAAAAATAGTTGCTTGTTTGCCCTCCTCCGTCGTCGCCGCCCCATACTCGCTAAAATATCCTTCCAAAATGGCATGGCAACCACTTTTGCCTGTTGCTGATACTGCAGAGAAAATGAAGCCCACCGCCCACAAGAGCTTGTATTAGAATACAAAGTTGTCCTGACTGTTTGTAACAAGTGTGTCAGGCAAGAGAAAGAAAATCCCAAATTACACAAAAAGCATATGTGAGGGAGAAAAAAAAGAAAAAGAAAAAAAATGAGCAAAATGGAAGAAACCAACAAGTGTTTTAATTATGTTTTATAAATGTTCTTAAAACTAAACCCTGTGTGAGCCAGTCTTGATCGCAATCATCAAAGAAAAAAAAAGAAGAACTTTTTTGGGGGGCTGAATGTTGCAACTTGCACATCTTGCCTCTATGTGCTAGTCCCTCAACCAACAATTAAGGTGTGTCAGACAGCCAGAAAGCCCAGATATTGTTAAATCCTACATCACTTATTATTGAAACTTGCTATTCTTCTGATCTTACCCACAATGCAAATAAACAAGCCAGTACTTACTAGTGCTTTGATTCAGCCTCATGTCATGAAAACTTATTTTGACCACATGAAAGCCCCAGAATATCGTAAAAGTCACTTGCATGGTTTCAAACCTTTTAAATTATTGCCGTTCACACGCCACACTTATCCATCATTAAATATGACACACAAAGCTCTCCATGCAATCAAATATTTTCCCAGGTCAGAGTACTTTCTTCTCACAAACCAAAGATAAATCTGTCACTTTGGCTACAAATTTGTTATTTCCTCTTTCTTGGTAACATTACCAACCAAATAAGGACTATCCTATCCAGCCACTATCAAAATATCTTAAAAGTTTTAAAGAAAAGCTGAACTAAGATGACAAACTTATAACCACAAAATACTCTTCTATTTAGGACCGTTAAAACTTCTTAAAAAGTGTTTTAATAATAAATAAGTCTTAACTCCCTGAGCTTATCCAATGAAAAGCTCACAAATCATTTGATTATATTTTCTATTAAAATAACATAAAATCCTTTTGATTTGTTGGAGTTTATTATTAAATGTAATTACTGTGGGTCAGTCTTGACCAATAATTACATCAACACCAATGGTCAAGTTCAAAATGACCAGATGTGGACCAGGAGAGACCAACTTCCTCTGGTCTGGAGTGTTGACAATTTCAGAAAAGTGATTTATTTGAGACAGATTCAGGATTGCCAATAAGGTCAGTCCCAGGATAAAGAACTTTTCTGAACTTCAAGAAGTGTGTCTGACCCCTGACTAAATTTGACTGACAGGATACCTCCTGAGAGATAGATTGGAGGTAAGCATAGTGATCAAATTGTTCACTTTAATAATTCTTTGGATTTTGAAACAAGACATATTTTCGGTAACAAGTTGGGAAAGACTGGTATTTACATTGTACAATGGGGCCTTTTCATAGTTACTAAAGGACTTGTTTATGTAAAGCTCTGTGCTCACTTAAAACATTTTTTTTTTTAACTTCCCAAGAACAATAATAAATATATAAAAAATTATGATAAATATAATACAAAATAATAGCGAAGACAATTTTCTGAATCATCCATTTCACATAACAATCTCATACAGTAGTTTCTATGGCCTCAAATGTTGAAGAGTGGAATAAAAGTTGTGAGTTACAGGTATAGCAACCTTTTGATCACAATCACTTCATTTGGCGATTTTATAGCTTTATGAATTGACAACTGGATTAATAGGCATATTGGTTGAGTATGAGCCACAAGAAAACCACATGGATTGAAGGGAAAATGAGTGAGTTTTACAGGAATTTTGAAAGGGGGAAAATGGTATCATTTTTTAAAACGGTGTAGTACAAAAACTAATTGAAGTATTCATTTGAAATAATTATAATTGATTTGAAACTTTTATATGTTTGTCAGTTCTATCACTTGCAAAAAAAGTGTATCAAAATATTCTAAAAAGACCCAGAGTACTGTAATTCACTCAGATGACTTCTCAGGTGTGTGTTCCTCTAAAGGTGTATAGACAGGCAAAGAGGCAACATTAGCTCAAATAATTTATTCCACTAAAAACATGAAAAACTCAAACAATTTCATCAAAATCGGTTAAAAATTGGCCATTTTACAGCTTTCTGAACAAATATAAGTAAATATGCAAATCTCTGAGTTACTCTTGTGATGTGTGAATGAGACATTGTTTTTCTAACCCTCTGCCATTTCAGTTTGAAAAGGGGAAGATAATCATAATTGAGGATTTGATTTTTACCATACGACCAACCGGTTAATAGCTTTATGCCGCAACCAACCTCAACCTGGAGAAGACATTTCAAGGTTGGACATTACAAAAAAAAACCAAAAGTATTTTGAGATGTTTTCCTGTTCATACATCATATTAGTTCACTATATTAAAACAGCTCCAAACTTTAGATTACTCCTATCTTAAAAACTACACATGCTATTTTCAAAATTCAAAGACTATTAGACTGGCAAAATTCAATGCTCTTTATAATTCTTGCTTGAACAGAAAACTTGTGTACCTGTCCAAAGACCAATGGTTTAACATAATGGCAAGTATTCTCAAAAAGCAGTGTGGTGGTCACTTCATTACAAGTAATGGCAAATATGCCTAGTTCTCAAGTTCTCTGTTTTGTAATCATTATTTTTAGTTTAATAGTCTACGTTTCCTGAAAAAAATTGGGCTGACTTAAAAGTATAGTTCAGAAAACAAGCTTATTTTGAAAAGGGATAGTAAAATTATCATTTAGAGTCAACAAGATATTGCAGTTCCATTATTTTGTTCCAGTGACTGGTACTGATAACTGACATCTCAACTGACGTTGCACTTAGGAATTTTTTGCTTATTTTATGATTTTCAATATATTCTCAAACTTAATGTTGGTTTTTTGCAAACGAATTTTCTCAGCTTTTATTGCCCTTTAAATGCAACCAATTCCATACACCCAACAAATCAGTCAAAACATAACAAGAAATATAAATGTTTAAAGATATGATACCACCCACCATTACAAACAAATGGAACGAAACAATGAAACCATGTTGTCAATCATTCAAATCAATTATATATGTCATCACTCCTTTTGACCACTTCGGAACACAGGAAGCTTAATTGTGACTGATATTTTGAAAGACCACAAAAAAGGGCCTCACAGGTCGTAAGAACCAAATCTGTCTTTAGGGCAGATTTATGCACAAATGTACATGATTCCGTGCAATTTTGAAAAATTGCCACAAGAATTTTTCAAAAGTAATAAGATACAAAAAAGGATTGTTTTTATAATCCTTTAAGACAAAAAAGGTTTACATGATTGGCTACAGGGTAAAAAGATTCCATGTTATTTGAGCCACTTTACAGAAGATCAACATTTTTAGGAAAAGGTAAGTTTTTAAACTGCGATGGAGCATAGATTATAAAGTATGATCAAATACGCCAAATCACAATGCAAATCTGCATTGGGGACTACAGTGCCAAAAATATAAGAAACAGTAATTAAGCCTATTCATCCACATACAGTATATATGAAAGACGAGCGTTGATTTATACCAAAAAGTGAAGAAAGTGTACAAAAACCTGGTT
Organism: Chiridota heheva; assembly: GCA_020152595.1. Taxonomy (NCBI): domain Eukaryota; kingdom Metazoa; phylum Echinodermata; class Holothuroidea; order Apodida; family Chiridotidae; genus Chiridota; species Chiridota heheva. The sequence continues at coordinate 579,666 of JAIGNY010003638.1, read as the reverse complement.
TCATTAAGGAGATATTCAATTTAAAAACGCCTATCAAATATAGGCATAAAAAGTACTTTGAAATCAAACCTAGTATCACATCCTCAGATATCTTAAACTCTATGTTTATTCCATAACGACATCTCTCCCATTTTGTGTGTATTTCTGCAGAATACTAAAACAAAAGTCAATTGTGAACGTCATGTACCTGCTCTTCTGAATGTTTTTCAGGGGCTGGGGGCTGGGAATGGAGGGGCTTACAGGGTATTTTGTAGTGGTGGTAGTCAGGGGGTAAGCAGCTTGCATGCAAGACTTTGGTATATATTAATTGTTGCATTGATAGTTTGAATAATATCTCCTTTTTTGCTTATAAGTTGAAATTTGCTAATTTGGTTGTCCAACTTAGCTAAGCCTATCAAAGTGCAAGTTTTAAGAGCACACCTATTCACACTGGTCTGTTTGTCTTATATTCTATCCTAAATATATCCTCATTTCTCAAGTGTTAAGTAGTAATTTTTGTATAATTTTGAATGTAACAAATAATGCATGGAAATTAAAGAAATAATTGAAAATATGTCAATCACTAGAGAAGCTTATCAATGCAATGCACTATTACATCATCAAGAAAGTGTGACTGTGAAATCACTATTGATATTGGATTGATAGTGTGAAGTTTATTATTAGTCTCCAAATTCCACGAGTCTTGCCAAGTCCTCCTGAGGTAGTTGGAGGTATTTTGCTGAAAATCAGAGTGGGGTATATCAATAGAAGAAATTTGGTTCAACAGAGCTTTATTGGCAGCTCTGTTAGCCCTTCCGTTCCCAGGGATACTGATGGCTGGGGATCCAGAAGAAGATTAATATCTTGCCAAAGGAGGAGAGAGAGTGCATTTTGTTTAAGGTTTGTAAGATGAGGGGATTAGACCAGCGCATGTTGAGGACCCCTGTGAGGACTGATTTAAAGTCAGAGAAGATGATAAAACGAGGGCAGAAGCAGAGTTCTACAAAGTTTAAAGCTAGGAGGATAGACTTTGCCTTAGCAGAATAGATAGAGGCTCTGTCTGGTAGTCTTGAAGAAAGGGTAAGGCCAGGGCAGGTGGCAGCGGCTGCCGAGGTACCTTCACGTGTGGATCCATCGGTAAAAAGGAAGGAGTAGTTGTGGAAGTGTCTACTGAGTTGACAGTATTTGGAGCGAAAAAAGGCTGGGTTGTGATGAGTTTTCGTAAAAGAAGAGAGGCCTAAGAGATTTGGGGGTGGTATGACCCAGGTGGGGGTAGGGAGTAGGTGTGCCTGGCTATAGAAAAGATGTTGATGTTGGCTTTGGGGAGGTGGGAGTGTATCCGCATTACAAAGGGAGGGGGAATGCAATTGTTTAAATTGAAGAGGTTGGTGAAGGAAGGAGAAACGGGTAGAATGAAAACAAGAGTTTTGAGGGTCTGTGAGAATGTGAAGAGCGAAGGAGCCCTAGGCCCATCTTGGTGCTCCTGAGGTCTACAGGGAGTTCATTGGCCTCAATGTGCAGACTAGTAATGGGGGTGGTTTGGATGGCACTGAGGCAGTATGGTATACAATTAAAAATAAACCAACTCCCAAAACCTATCATAAAATTTTATTCTATTCTACAGTTATCCAAGTTTGAAGTTGATACTGGCACTTTGTCTAATTTGGTGTTGAAATCATGCCAATGATGACATAATTAGCCCTATGTGCTAGCACACATAATGTATTTTCTTTCAAAATGCTTTGACATAAAGTTCTAAGGGCTTGAATCATTAATATCATTTCTTAGAAATTAGAGAATTTGTAAATAGATTACATTAGAGCTCATGACACGCTTCTCAAACTTTGGATTATTTTCATGAAAACATCTTCATATGTTATCCATGAATACTATTTGCTACATAGATTTCGAAAAACTATTTTAAATTATGAGAAATCATGTGATTTTAGCGTAATTTTTTTGGCCTTGAAATATGCCGAACGAAAACGTCTCAAAATTGTTCACATGACTACATGACGTCATATTGGTTGCAATAGCATTCTGTGTTTTATCCCACCACACCACCCTCATCAGACACTTGAACCATGGTTTTCATCCCCACACCACCCTCATCAGACACTTCAACCATCGTTTTCATCCCCACACCACCCTCATCAGACACTTCAACCATGGTTTTTATGTCCCACACCACCCTCATCAGACATAACAACCATGGTTTTCATCCCCCTCACCACCCTCATCAGACACTTCAACCACGGTTTACATCCCCTTCACCACACTCATCAGACACTTCAACCATGGTTTTCATCCCCACACCACCCTCATCAGACACTTACAACCACGGTTTTCATCCCCTACACCACCCTCATCAGACACTTCAACCACGGTTTTCACCCCCACACCACCCTCATCAGACACTACACTACAACCACGGTTTTCATCCCCCCACACCACCCTCATCAGACACTACACTACAACCACGGTTTTCATCCCCCTACACCACTCTCATCAGACACTTCAACCACAGTTTTCATCAGCCACTGTTTTCATCAGCTCCGCATCTAAAGAAATTATAATTCCCTAAGAATGGAAAAACCTAACTTGATAAAAACCTCCAGTACTGAAAATCTAATCAGGTTAAAACTGAATGTTATCTTCTAGGCTCACATAAAAACTGCAAGTACAGAGGTATGCATTATTTCCCCCAGTCAAACTTTTCCTGAAACCGGTATGGATAAGCTTTAGAAATCGTGGGAAATTGACCTTAAGATTTTTGGGTAGCTTTCTCCATTTTCAAAATTGTGTGACAGGTATACATATTTATTCAATTTGTGCTAAATTGAAGTATTCCCCATTTCATGTTGCATTACACTTTTTGCCATACGTCCCACGACACCTTGTCTCTACTGAGTTTGAACAAACTTCACCCACAAAATGGCAATATTTTCTTAAGTTGTAGGTAAAAGATGATATGTAATTCCTGCAATATGGACATTATTGCACCCCCATTAACACATATAGGCATGGTGCATGTTATTTTTGGATTAAAAGTATGAAAGATTTCAGATTTTTGATGCTTTAGAATTGCTCAATGAAGTTCACGTTACAAACTGTGCGTGGAATCCTGTCATCTGCTAGCCAGCATAACCATACGCAATTTTAGACCGTTTCAATGTTTATTTATAAAACTGAAAAATGTTATCATTCTTTTATGAATTATATCCCTTATCAGCAACGGATTTCAATAAAAGTGGTATATATCTCGATCAAATTGCCCATATTTTCTGTTCAATCATTAACCATGTCATGAGCTCTTTAATAATCTAATCTGTTCTGGGTGTATGACATCAATTTTTAGAGGGCGAATGAACAAATTGGCCACTCCCATCTGAGTTTTTCTTGACAGAATTAATGTTTCAATAATTCAGAAAATATATGCTAAATTGTTTTGTACAATGTGAAATTTCTTTAGATGACTTATAATCATTAATTCTACCATATTAAATAAATAAAAAAAGCTAATGAGGTCCACTTTTGATAAAATACTGTATTTTTCTTGCCAATGTCAACACCATCATTTCAAGTTTGATTAATTTCATAAATACACTTGTGGAATTAGTAACAGATTTTTACATTAAAGGCCAGATATCATATTAACATGGACAGTATTATACAATAAAAGTCAACGTTTCTGATTGGTCATACACAAATACTGACAACCAATCAATAACCATTGCAGAAGTGACTAGCATACTGTACACACACACAATGTGTACAGTACAAACTTAACTAGTACTGATCCACAATCGGATGTGACGTGAAAGATAGGAACATCGCAATTTGACGAAAATTAACCCTTATCATGTGGAGAGCGAATAGACGGCAGGTCTCCACATGCCTACTGTGTAATAAGGGTTGGTTGTATAAAATTTCTATACTTTTCCTCTTGAAGGAAAATCATGACTATAAAATAATATGTATAGTTTTCTCTTAATTTGTTCACTCACAATATTTCACAAGTTACTTTCTTTTCAAAAAACACAAACTTTAACTGCACTGCACAATAAGCTGACTTAGATAATGAATTTTTAGGTGTTCCAAGGTATGGGTCAAATGCAAATGAATTGTGAATATCTTAGCATTTGAATTCCTTCTTGACTCTAACATGTCAGTAAACATCAGTAAACAATCAACACTTCAGTAACAAATCTTCATGTGTGTGAAAGTTTTGCTTCATCTTGTATTCAAGCTGAAGTACTACTTGACCTCCTTCTAGGCATGTCCTTTATAACAAAAAAAATAAAAAAAAAAAACAAGTCTGTTCTCACTTGAGTACGAGCATGTGATCAGGCCTAGTCCAGACAATCAGATTGGCCAATTAATTTTTTAAGGTAAGATCGCTAACAGGATCAGATCACAGGATCAATTGATCTTGATCCTATAAGGATGTTTCAGCTGAAGTCACACAACTTGTTTACATCACCATTTTGTATGGTAAAGAACACCTAATTAGACTTACATACGTTTGCATGTTGTTATATCAGATTATTTTTGTAAGATAATTATGCCGAATCTTGCTGCGCCCTTGGTTGCATTAATAGAAGTGTTTAAAATCCACTGATCAAAATTACTTGGAAGTTCTTAGAGGGTAGTTTTTTCTCTAAAATAACATTTTTTTTAAAATTTGGCCAGTTTATTTGAACCAACACATGTTTTATATGCCCAGCGAGTGTTTTGCATGCCCAGTGCATTTTTGTTAGTGTGTTTTAGTAGGACCGAGTCTGTATTACGTGTGATGTGACCGAGCTATGTGAAAATCAGACACGTGAAATGCGCAATGCACAAATGCTTTGCCCTGCAAAGTCATGTCCTAGTAGGTGATGGTAGGATCTGCAGCCATGGATGAGATTTTTAAACTAGAACATCAATGATGTAGTAGCTCAACATATATTTTGGGGTGGGTATAAGCCTGCTTTTGTGAGTGGGTTGTTAATTTGAGTATAGGCTGGGGTTGTTAAGAATACACGTTTGAGGTTTTTTTTTTGTTGGAAATGCAATAAGAGCTTTATCAGGGAGCAGGGCGCAGTCACTTTGTCAAAGTACCAGCTCCCTGATCTGTGCACAGTCAAAGCAGGGATCTGTTACTCTGTCAAAGTAACAGCTCCCTGCATACATACACACACACACTTAATCATGACCGCATAGGTTCCTGATGCTATTGCATCAGGACCAAAAAGCTGTGTATTGCACATATTCAGTCTATTGGGGTTTTCTAAAACTTGGAAAATGCAAGGTTCCCCGGGGGTTTCACCCCAGGACCTCACCGGGACTTTGCCCCTGAACCCCACAAGGGACCCTTGACCTCATGCTGATTGTGACCCCCAATATCAAACCCCTATGTTTGACCTTTTTGAATGGGGGTTGGGGTAGTCTGTATCATTGTAAAATTATATGCTGGTATATTAGATTGTTTGTAATCATCCTAATCAATTAAAAGAGCTGTATATTGCACACATTCAGTCTTTTTGGGGCATCTAAAACTTGGAAAATGCAAGGTTTCCTGGGGCTCTTCTCCCAGACCCAAGAAGAGGCCCTAAGACCCCATGCCAAAAAGGTTTGTGCCCCCCCCCTCCCAATATCAAACCCCTGTGCGCACACAAGCTGGCAAGCAAAGCCTTAAGATAGATTGAAAAAAGATGAAAGAAATGAGAAGATATTTCAGCACCTTAATTACGCTGAGAAATATTTGTAGAACAGGATTAAATTGAGGTGTGGCATCCATTACGACAGAAGTACAATTGAGCTAGGTCATATTACTGTTATTTAAAAGAAAACCTCTCAATTCAGAACACCAAGTGCTTAAATGATAAACATAACAGCCAAAAAAAAATTGAAATACTTAAAAATGAAAAATCATGAACAATTCAAGGAAGAATTGTATCCGTCTTTCATACAATTAATCCCCAAATTTGATTTCATAAACATTTGACGTCATTCTCTTCAGGAAAAGCCAAGCTCACTCTGTTAATTTGTACAAGTTGTAATTTCGCTTTGGAATAGGTACCTCAACTTCTACGATCCATAAAAGGAAATCTGTTCCGAGCAGGGTTGTTGGAAGATGCCCTGGGTTTGTTATTGTGTTATTTGTTATTGTGTTATTTGTTATCTGAGGAATAGAGTGGGCATAGTGTTACTTTACGGGATTGGACATATTTGGTGCTTTAAAATTGTAATTTCTGGCCGTAAAAGTTTAATTTTGGGAAAGTTTAATTACCGGAAACGGTAGAGCCTAACGTGGGCTAGATTCCATTTTCAAGTGCGAGTTAAAAGTGCATCGCTGGCAGTACATCTTGGCCTATGTAATGAGTTGTGTACAGTTTGAACCGTAAAACACAGAATTTGACTAACAATTAACTATTTTGTATGTGGTAGGAGGATCCTGCGGCCAACTTTAGTCCGAATTTACGCTCCAACCTAATTTATAACTTAGGCCTGGGCCTAAATATCACTTGATATTCAGACCTTTCCGCCTGTTTGAAGGTAATCAAGCCTGATAAAAAATAGATACAAATTTATAAATTTTAATTTTGGTTCTTATATTCTGAAGATTTTTTCCATGCCCTTATTTTTGCTCATAATATTCCGTATTCACTTTTTATTATTATCTTCAATATATTAACATAATAAAATCATCCAGATCATGGATTATGAGACCAGAAATCTCACTTAAATCATACGTTTATGGCAATAGCCTATCCTTTTCATTAAATGTAGCCTGGATCGGTGCCTGTAAGGAAAGGTACCTATGTTAGGCTAGCTAAGCTTGCAGCACTCACATTTACGACTCCACGTGTTTGTGTAGTTCATTATTTGCATATCTCTCTGCTCTGTGTTGTTGTCAGGTCATATGTATACACCAATAGCAGTAGTGCATCTGCCGTAATCAGTTTGTCCTTATTTTCAATCATTAAGCTAGTCGGAATATATCAGTATTTCCCGTGCTCCTGACTGTTTTGGCAGTTTTTGCGATTAAATTATCATTTGAAAAATGTGAAGAAGGAAATTCTACATCACATATTCCAAAATCACTCCGTTGCGAATGATTACCCACATTGCATGGGGAAAATTCATCGGGTAAATTTTTCAGCTTTGTAAAGTTCTTTTTGTTTGTAAAATTCATTTTTGTTCAATGAATGATAACCTAAAAAAATCAATTAACATGATTATTCGACCTTTAGCTAAAAGTTTTGCATTATTGATGTTCAATTATCCATTCTTTGACCATGAATCATCTTTGGCAAATGGCAAATTTAAATTCATTATATATTCATACATCCGAGTGGGCGTGAAGACGTACAGGAGAAGAAAAGAACAACTTTGTTTGGAGATTGACTGCATACATCACAAATATTCCACACATCAAAAAATCCTGAGACTTAGATCACCTGTAATAAAAAAAACTAAGTATTTGCTCTGGTCATGAATTGTATGCTCCTTTTTTAAAGGAAGTAAAAGAAGCCATTTTTTTTTGGAGCTGTCCATATACCATTACCAGTGTCCAGTAATTTATTATTACCACTGAACTGAATTTGTGGTGGTTTGCAAATTAATGGGTAGTTTCTATGGAATCAGCAGGATTATCAACCCTTTAGCTACAGTGGCAGTGCAGCCAAAGATGGGGAGAGGAGAAAGGGGGTGGGGGCAGCCCAGGCGATATAGCTTCCTAAATTTCAATCCTTCCCACTAAATTATGAAAGGGCAATATTAACACTGCAGGTGTGAATATGTGGCAAATATTTACCCCCTAAAGTTTCTACTTTCTAAATGGTCTACCAGAACCAAAAGGTTTTGTGGTTCCGATGCTTTTTTTCATAAGTAAATTTGTATCAACCGTCATGTCATTGCATATTATGAGGAAATATTTCTTCCATGATATTAAGTCATAAGCCACACCCACCATGTTGACAACATAAGCATTTGCACAATAAATAACAACATTAATGTGGCAGGTATGATGCAAAAACAGTCGCTCATTTATCCTATTTCAAGAATTTGTCTGTAAGCCCTGTTTACTCATTAATATTCAGGACATCACTACCACAACATTAGAACAAATGTACAGGGTATGACCCATCTGTGTACCACATATAGCATCAATCAGATATATCAGCATGGTGTTTACAGCATTTAGCACTTTTACACAAAGCTACACCCAAAATACACATTAATAACATCTGTTGATAACATAAGCGTGTACACAATAACCAACAAAATTACCATGCTCAATATGACGCAAAACGGACATACAGTTGCGCATTGATCACTTTTTTTATTTTTAAGCCCCACCCACTTATTAATATGCATGAAATCACCATCAAAAACAGTATGGCACATCTGCAAATCATGGGCTATATGTGTACCATATTTAATGTGAATACTGTTCATAGTTTTTGAAATACCATGTTTACAATCTCTTTTCATCAAAATCACATTAAGCCCAACCCACTTATGCCAAATATGAAACAAAACAGACATATGGTTGTTAAAATATGAACATTTCACATTTTCTACGACAAGCCCCACCTATTCATTAAGCATGACATCACTATCAACAACAATAGGGCACATTTACGGACCATGAGCTATCTTTGTACCAAATATGACATGAATCCAGTATACCGTTCTTGAGATTCTGTGCTTACAAGCTCTTTTCAGCAAATTCACATTAAACCCCACCCACTATGCATATTAATGAAATTCAACGTTTTAACATCATAAACATGTACACACCAGCTAACATTATACCACATATGAAACAAAACAGACGTGCGGTTGTTAAAATATGAACATTTCAAGAGTTTTACATTAAGCCCTGCCTACTCAATAATATGCATGACATCACCATAAAAAAACAATAGTACCAGTAACAATCTACGTACCATGGGCTATCTGTGTACCACATATGACATGAATCCAGCTCATCGTTCTTGAGATATCGCGTTTATGAGCTGGCTGTCACAAACATATACACACATACACATACCTGTATGCCATATATGACCAAGGACTTCGACAAAAACTTCTTCTAATGCATTATACACACACATACATACACACATGCCATCATGACTGCATAGCTTCCTGATGCTATCTAGTTCTAAGTTATCGCTCGTACCTCCTTCTGTTTCTACAGTTATATGGTCATCGTTCGTTTCAATCTTCAGCTGTTTTTTTCTAGAACAATCTACCAACACATATCAAAGAGGCTCAAACTGTAACTAACTTTAAATCATTGTTAAAAACACATATTTTTTCACTTCTATAAGTTGTTTCCCTATTTTCCCCCTCGACAAAAACTTCTGTAAAACTAAAAAGTTCCAATGAAGACCCTAGCTTAAATTATGTCAGATTCCCCCTCTGATGTTTCTGATACATTTTCATGCAAATTCTTCCGAGAAACTATATTGAAAGTCCTCGGTTTTTAAATACCCGGCATGTTTGTAAGTCCTCAGTCGATCGATGGTTTAACAGATTCAGGTCATCAGTAGCTTAGTAATACCAACACAGACACACACACACATTAGAAAATTAACGATGCTTGTGAGTGAGGACTTGACCAGACACATGTGTTACTACCATCACACAGATTCATACATCATGTTAAACAAGGACCTGTTTTAAATTACGTTTAGACCCCCTCCCCTTAGTGTTTCTAATGCATTATACACACACATACATACACACATGCCATCATGACTGCATAGGTTCCTGATGCTATCTAATTCTAAGTTATCGCTCGTACCTCCTTCTGTTTCTACAGAGTCATATGGTCATCGTTCGTTTCAATCTTCAGCTGCTTTTTTCTGGAACAATCTACCCACACATATCAAAGAGGCTCAAACTGTAACTAAGTTTAAATCATTGTTAAAAACACATCTTTTCTCACTTCTATAAGTTGTTTCCCTATTTTCCCTCTCTTTTATTTTATTTGTTTTTTCAGCACAATGAGACTTCAGTGTGTGTTGCGCTTTATAAGAACTGTATATTATTATTATTATTATTATTATTGCATCGGAACCAAAAATGGCAAATGGTCTAAAACTGAATATAAAACAGCAAGATGGGAGAAAACATCCCATGCATGGAAGTGTCTCTTCTAGGCCCTTATAGGAATCATGAGATTCACATGTTTTAATGAAAGCAAAATCCAAATCTTGGAAAAACATGAAAAATATGAAGCATACACGAAAACAATTTTCTTATAAAACAAAACTTTAAACCTTTTCTTGCATACAAATAATATTTCACCATCATCAGTAATAGTGTTTTTTCCTTCAAAACATCTGAACTACTCTACAGTTACCACAGAGATTTGAAATTGACGAAACACTTCACACGATCAACAAAGAAGGAACTACATTCTTGAGAAGAAATACTGATTGATGTAAATATGTATCACTGAAAGAGTCTGCTTCTTTATGTCCAATATGGACAATAATTGACACAATTTACGTCATGACAAAATGTGAAAAACATGTCTCTCTTATCTATGTAATGTTGTTAAAAATAGACACACGTCATTATTTTATGGCAGATGTAAAAAGAGGCTCCAGACAAAAAAGCAAAATAAGAGTTTGTGTTAACTATATGGCTTCACATAAAAACTATGAAAATGTTATCTACAATTAAACTACCCTATGGGATTTTTTTCATCACAAGAATTTCAAAAGATCTCCTAGATTCTCACAAAGGTCACTTCATGTTACTTTTCACTATTCCTAAAACAGCTATTGTAATAGCTTTGTATTATTCTGCCTGCTCCCCTCATTGGCCCAAATGAAAGGTAACGCCCCATAAACAGAATCATACGTGAATGTCACCGTGCTGACAACGTCACTTCCTGTTTTCAATTTTTTCTATTGATCGCGAGAAATCTGCGATATTATTGATCACACATAAATTTTTGAATTCCAAGAAATTAGATCATAATAGTCATAATAATTTATCCAATACATGCCCCAGGATGAATAAACCATACTCTAACGCATGCTCATATTCTTAATTCATCACCTAAATCAGAAATTACTTTTTGAATGATTTTGAGCTTATGCGAGGCTAGCCCAAAATTTCGACTTTCGTTTAGATTTCACTCGGCGCAATCTGAATGAATCTAGCATATATATAATATCATTGGCTCAGGAAATACCACCGAAAATCTTTGATGGAAAGAAAACTCCTGCTTTCACTGGTTGGAGCCTTAAATTACAGTCTGACACATGCGCTAATTGGGCTTAATATTCCATTTGGGATCTGTCCCACAGCATAGCCAAATTGGAGTATACCACTTGTAAATGATAGCTCGTTTGGGCTATAATTTGCGCTTAAAAAGTACAGCTTTAATACGTAAATAGCCTGAATGCCCAATTGACGTATGTACCGACCGGACTATTGGTTTGAAACAACATTAAATACTGTAATTTTTTCTCTCAAAATTCTGCCCTCTAATTTAGAACAAACATTTTAATAAAAAACCCAGTTTCTCAGGATACTGTTTGCAGATCCAGCATACATTTATCATTGCAAAAGTCAATGTGTTGTAAACACTAAAGATACTTTCACCATAACTTACACTTCCTAAATGACAGCGATTTCAACCTGTTTCACAGGGTGAACTTACGCCATAATTTGTGCTCTTTCTTGTTTTATCATTCCTAGTTTGTTTCAAAGAAAAACATGTCCTGATTTTTATGATTAAATTGGACTTTACAGCAAGTCAGCGAACCACCTTGAATCATAATTGTGTGACATTGTGTACATGTAATACACTAATATAGCAGTTATAGCAGTTGCCTGTAGAGCACAGGAAATATTACATTCGGACTCTGATAATTTCAAGTTTCATCTTTTGTGCCACTTCCATTACAAAGACAGACACTTTTTGTTTTAGATTTTCCAATGGCGGAAGGTCCTACACCTTACAATTTTGAACCAGTTTAAAGGAGAGTACAAGACAGTTCTGGCAGTGTCAGTAATGCTAACGTGAGTACTGAATCAGAAAGTGATGATACCGACGATAACATTAGACTTTCTAATGTGGACTGGTGTGACTTGGCAACTTCGCAGTACTTGTGTTTCAAGCCTCATGTTTTTCTTGCTGGCATCACAAAGTCAACTACAACCCATATATAGACTACGGAAATTTAACTTACCATTGATTTAACGTTAGCCGATCCCAATTTTGTTCGCCGTTTCGGCAAACTTAAGAAAAACATTTTTACACCTTGAATTGGTAGACATTGGTGAGAATTGTTGAGAAAGTTTTGTTTGTTCATAAAGATACACTATATATTGAATTTAGGGAGTTTTCAAGGTATTAAATGTATTTTTTTTTAGCAAAAGCATCTCTTCAAGGGCTAGTGTATATAAAGTCAACAACCCAGTGGGCAAACGTAAAAACTCCCGAAGGCAAAAGTGGAACCAATAGGAGGACATGTTCAATAACTAGGTGTGACTGTGGGGGATGTATACCAATGCCAACTTTAAGAGAATGTCTTTGTTGTTTAGAAATAACAGCTCGTAATTAATTGTTGGACCAAATAAGTGATGATAATGTTTGCACTACAGCTCACCCAAATTTTCATTCAGTGTGTCTGAATCGTGCTGTGCTTAGAACAAGTCTGACAATGCAGCGGCATGTGAGAGGTGATGATACATTATTTCCAGCCATTCTTGAAAACCAGTAGGGTTTAATGTTTAATTCCTTTTTTACTTTCATTATAAATCCCAGTTATTTTGGTATCCCTTTGCCCTTCCTACTGACCAATACCTATATATTAAATTAAATAAATTCGAAAATTACATAATTGATTTTAAAGACATGATTAAAGTCATCCCATTTTATCAAATTATCTTGCATATTTGAATTTCAAAAACTTACTATCCATTCTTATACTACGTGTCCGAATACTAGTATGATAAATTTTGAATAACGTAGTATTTCCCAATCTTTCAACAAAACATGCTGATTCTTAGAAATCTAAAATTATTGCAATCAGTCTGACGATGTTTCTATATTTTTTTTCCATTGCAATTAACTAAATGTATCGTTTTGTTATTGACGGAAGATACACAGATTTGCATATACTCTATATAGGGCAATATATTTTGTAGTTGAATGCTCAAAAATAGCTTTATGATTATGTAATATGGGTTTGTAATAAAGCTTAATGATATAATCTATGTTCGACAATATATTTTGTACTTGAATGCTCAAAAATAGCTCTATGATTATGTAATAATGGGTTTGTAATAATGCTTAATGATTTACTCTATGTAGGACAATATAATTTGTACTTGAATGCTCAAAAATAACTCTATGATTATGTAATAATGGGTTTGTAATAATGCTTAATGATATACTCTGTGTAGGACAATATATTTTGTACTTGAATGCTCAAAAATAGCTCTATGATTATGTAATAATGGGTTTGTAATAATGCCTAATGGTATTATACCTTTTTTTGTTTTTCAGACAGTATAGATACATCGCCTACAGAACATTTACTGCATGGACACATGGACATCTTGGGAAGAAAAATTGAAAAATTGTGCCAACCTGTGTAGTTCTCCAAATAAGACATGAATTTCCTGAAGCTGATGGAGAATAATGGGTTCCGTGACAGGAGTATAAGTGAAGTAGCAGATGGGCTTAATTTAGACGTTTGAATTGTAGAATAATGGACAAATTGAGCTGGTTGTGATGGAACTTTGTATAATTTAGGTTTTTGATATTGTTACATCGAAGAGTTTAGATAAATCAGTGTGCTCTTCTTGCATGGATTTTACAGTATGTTTGCTTCTTATTCTCTTTTTTTCATTTTTTCCCTTTTAATTTCAACCTTTCAAGATTTTCATTCCCTACTTTCCCTCTAAATAGTCATACAAACCTCTAATTTGCATCAAATTGTGTAGGATTAAATCTGTTTGATGAGGAGCATGACTAGTACAGTTTGTTTGTTTGATGAGGGCTTAACAGCACCACGACAACGAAGGTCAAATTGTGCCTGAGAGGTCAGATCATTCTAGAGGTAGGAAGGAAAGGAAACAGGGGGAGAATGAGAGGAATTCAAAAACAAAAGGTCAGAAAGCTGTTATTGAGAGGGAAGGTACATGATTGAAAAAAAACAAAGTAGGGAGGGGGTGGAAGAGGAGAATTAAATATGGTTGTAGAGAGAGGCATGATGAAGAAAGGCAATAATTTTATACGGCGGATTTTTCTGGAAGAACTTAGCAATTGAGTTATGGGGAGCGAGGGAAGCTCTGGGAAGGTTGTACATGAGGCAAGCAAGGAGAACGTGATGGATTGTGAGGAACTGGTAAAGTAGAAATGAAAGTTTCAACTTCTTGAATCATTTATTTTCCATCATGGTGCACCTTATTTACCCCAATTAACAATATAATGCAACTACTGTGCCGAACCGAATGCTGTTATTCAACATTGTGTTTGTATGTTACATTATGTATTTTACACTATTGTGGTGTTTGTCATACTGTATTCTGCAGTTGGTGTTTGGAATTTAAGATTGACTACTTTACAATGTCCTCTGGCATAATTAATATTTTATTTTTGCTATAAGAATACAAAAATACATTTGATGAATATATGAATAAGCTTTGTAACAATTCAAGGTTGGAAAGATTTTTACATTATTTTCTTTCATTCTTTTTCTTCTTGCAAGCAGTTTATGCAATGTCATGATTTGTTCTACTCTTGATACTGTATTACCCATTAAACATGTAGCATAAGACAACGATGACAAGTAAAGATGAACAATTGGCAAGGTTCAAACTTGGATGGAAAAAGCTCTTTAAAGAGAGATATGTCACGATTCCCTTTCTAGTATGAAGCGTGTTTAATATTCAAATTAATTGGAATCCTCTCTTGATACAAAATTTTGTTGCTCCAAATGGGTAATCATGGAATATGCAGTTTTTTTGTGTGCAATTAAGCCCATCGCTGAGAAATGTGTCTTTCCTCTTCTGAGACAATTAGTATCATGTTAGTAGTAAAAAAGCCTTTTAGAGTTACGTGTTCCTTTTATTAGCATAAATTATAGAATATTACTGTACTTGGCAATTACAGCTCTTGATAGCTGTATAGAGAGTGGGCGTAAGAAATTATTCTGCTAATTTGTGTTGTTGGACCAAATTGATAAATAAAAGTATCATATATTTGATATTCTTCAGAATGAATATTTTTTGATGGACCCCTGAACTAATCCTTCAATATTTCTTTCAAAACATGGGGAAATATGGGTTTTTCAATAGTTTTATCACTCCCAGACACTCAGTAGATGTTACAAATGTTGTCGGGATTGCGCAAAACCGGGATCGGGATACAACAAGACTAGTAAGACTGCAGGGATCCTGCACAAAGCTAGGTCTGAAAATATAAAAAATTAAACGGAAATGAAGAGAAGCTTTGGAAACTTAAAGAAATTTTCTTGAAAATTAATGGGTATTTTCCGAAATTTGTGATTTTCCGATTAGGAACAACTTGAAGGTTGATTGAAAGTTAATTTTCCGCTTGTAAATTGGACTTTTAACAGGTCATGCCTCTCCCTCAAGACACCTCTCCCTCAAGACACGAATAAATTTGGGTACGAAGGCAGCTATACTAGGCTCAAGTCAGTTTTTCAATATTTGAAAGGGCACATTTTAACTTTGCAAAAAATATTAACAATAAAATAAATAATAATAAATGGGTGGTGGGGTGAGTCCCTGGGTTTCATTGCCTTTGGATGCTGGTGCATAATGGCAGTATGATGGTCACCAGGCCGGGAGCAGTTTGATTAATTTTTTTATTTGCAATGACAAAAAGCGAAAATATGACATTAATTTTCCAGTCCCCCCCCCCCCCTTCTTCCGACGGCACAGACCTCCTGACGTGTATTCCTAACAACCCCAGCCTACTCAAATTAACTAGCCACTCAAAAACAGTGTTAAACTACTCCAAAATATATGTTGAGCTACTACATCATAAATATGTTAGTTTTGTTATTGTTGCAATTTGATTGTGTTGAAGATGAGTAACAGTTTGTGCTTGAATGCCCTCTTTATATTGACCTTAGTCAAAATCACATCCCACCCCCTTCCCATATGTTTTATAATCAACCTTCATTATTTAAATTTAAATACTTTGTACAACCAATTGATAAGAAGCCAGCTATTCAAATTGCAAAGTTTCTAAGTGTGCATCAACAAGGCAGCAACATTTACTAAATGTTTGAATTCATTTTCGATATAGTTCTATTGAATCTATTTCATATTAACTTTCAAGATGTTGTTATTTGCACAAGATATTTTGCATTTTTTATTTTTTTGTTAGTATATATCTCATACAAATTGCAAATTTTCTTTCTTATTGCTTATGTCAACGCCTGTGACCTCACATATGTGAAGAACTAAATATCAATATTTCAACCTTTGGTAATTTGTATGTATATCGTATATCATAACAGACACACATACATACATGCATGCATGCATGCATACAAACATACATGCATGCATGCATGCATACAAACATACATGCATGCATACAAACATACATACATACATACAAACATGCAGCATAACTACATAGATTCCTTACAGTATGCTATTGCATCGGAACCAAAAAGGGAACACTAGGAAACAATAACAAAATAATCTTTCATACTACACTCAAACCAGGGATTTGGTATTTAGACGTATCATAGATGTTAATTTGATAAATGAATTCATTCTTATTTGCATACTATCCATGGTCTCAATTCTTGACCCTTTACCCTTCTTTCTCATTACGGCTGAGCTTGAAAATTTCAGTCCAAACGGAAAGGCTGTAATTTAAACCAAAATCCTAAAAATCCTCTCGGATTATTCAAAAGAATTAGTTCAATGTTCTGTCGTCAATGATAGCTAGACAAAAAGGCAACGGAAGTTACATCTGTACAGTGCTATGCTGTTAAAGGCCAGATATATAACGTGGAGATACAAATTCACAACAATCCAACGCTTTTGATTGGTTGATATATTTTCACACTCACCAACAAGCCAATCTATTACTGCAGCGGATGTGCCGTTACTTGTATATATCAGATTTATTCGTGATGGGTCAAGCGAGTTTCTTGACACTACATTCTCTTTTAAATTCCTGCAATTTTCCCTTTGATCTTTTCCAAGATATTGTGGCTATATCATTCATTAACTAGCCTTACTACCCCAAACTCAATTGGTTGCTTGGTGAAGTTTAACAGCACCACAATAGTAATGGCTAATTTGTGCCAAAGAAACAAAGGATTATTTCATGCATTTTTCACCAATTTCATGTGAACAATTCACGTGAATATTTCTTTAAATTACATCAGAGGAGAAAAATAGGAAGGCGAAAGGTGAGCTGAGTAGGAGGGGTAAAGGAGGAGATCAGAGATTGTAGTATTGGTTGGAGTGATGATATCGAAGGAAGGAGAGGATTTTTGGAGGTAAGCATTCCGAAAGAGCTCAGAGATTATGTTGAAGTGATTGACAGATACCCGGGAGGGGAGGGAGCTTTGAGCATGTTTGACTGTCAGTTGTTCACATCCCTTTAATATTGCAGAGTGGTGGGGAATTTTGTAATATCTTTTAAAACCCTTTATCGAATTGTAAAATGTTAGTTCAGTACAAATAAGCTTTCGCTTTAATACTGAAGTATAATGACCTTAACCCTTACTCTACCACGCGGTGTTAATATTGCCAATTTCAAACTACCTTTAAAAACAAAAAAATCGGGATCTTACCAAAATCCTATAGGGGTGCGAATAGTTTTATTGCAAAGATCTCGAAAAGATCTTATATAGTATTTGTTTTTTGTCTATATTCACTTTCTTTTTTTTTGTGGTTAATATTGTCCAAACATTAAGAAATTTCACTTTTTGTTTAAAATGTCCCCAAAATGCACTTTTTTGAAAAATTGATATATATATATAAATATATGTATATGTATATATATATATATATATATATATATATATATATATATATATGTATATGTATATATATATATATATATATATATATATATATATATATATATATATATATATATATATATATATATATATATATATACACACATATATATATATAATATGTAGACAAGTGATGTTGTGCAAATCTAATCAAATTTTGCTTAAACCTAGTCATAATTTTTAATTATTTGTAAAATAAGTAAAATGTTGTGATTTTT
The DNA here is from genome assembly GCA_020152595.1 of Chiridota heheva. Taxonomy (NCBI): domain Eukaryota; kingdom Metazoa; phylum Echinodermata; class Holothuroidea; order Apodida; family Chiridotidae; genus Chiridota; species Chiridota heheva. Next base: position 561,419 of record JAIGNY010003638.1, on the reverse strand, counting down.
TTACCCTTTATGTTAAAAAATCGTGTATTCCACCCCTATATCCTGATGAAAAGTTTCAAACACCATTCTGTAGCAAAAACAATGTGCTTTCACATGGAATGCTGCAATAAAAGACATACCCCCTCAATATTTCCTAAGAACGTGTTATAGCTACGTCACTTACAAGTTATTTGTAGATTTTTGACATTTACGGTGAGACGACAGAAGAACGTGCATCCCGAATCTTGTGTTATAGTAAAACTGAGAATGAGGAACAGTCAGAAGGCATATTGACAGTAACGGAGGTTTTTTAGTACCTGGGTCCAACCCAGAAGAGGCCCAGGGAATATCAAAACCAGCTGAAATGGATAGCGTGCTTTTTCAAATTTCTGAAATCGTAAGGGCATTTTTTAAACTTCATGTGCGCATCCATTGCAAAATATAACACTATAATTTAGCTGGGATTATTTATTTGTAAGGATTACAAATGAGTAAATGGGTCACTAAACTCCGATGTGATCAACATGAATTGTCCTTTTTATAGTAATTTTGGATGTAACTTTACAGACAAACCCAGAATTTATAGTGATAACAGTGCCCATATACCTATATTTTGCAAAATGTCAATTCCATGTTGTGAGGTTGTGGCGCAGTGGAGTAGGATTAAAATTTTAAGGCTAAAAGAGACCCATGTTGGGGGCAAGAGATCCATGCAAGAGATCCATGTTGTGACAAGCATGTTGGGAGCAAAAGACCCATGGTGGGGGCCAAGCAGTCGATTCCATTTTCTTTGAAGCAATGTGGATCCTGGAAGGGGCCATATTTTTGGGGATGGCATTACCCCTGGGGTTCCTCTCCCAACAGAAAATAGCCATAACCCCTCCCCACCCCCGTACTTCCTTGGAAACAGTTGAAATTGCATTGATATTGTATTTCTAATAACAATTTCCTTGTATTTGGACAAATTTGTTGACATTTCATAAGCAGTACCAACTGTCAGTGAAGGATACTAAGTGTGGCAATGTCAACATGATTACTAATTCTCTGAACCATTTTTGACGAAGAATTCCTAATGAATTCAACAGACGTAAGTTTGTACAAGACATTCAGAATAACCTGAATAAATAAAAGTATTTTCAAATTTTCCAATGGCTGAAATTAGGTTATAAACTGATATTTTCAAGTCTGTGCATAATAAATGAGGTAATTAGCTAATTTGCATATCATTTTAATTGAAATAATGGTGTTAACATTTCCTTTTTATATTATATCAATTCTGTGCATCATAGAAAGGAACAATGCATGTTTATGGGAAATTATAGTGCCACATCTTATCAGATCATTGGCAAAATCAGAGGTCAATTTTCAGGTCAAAAAATTAAAAATTGAAGTATGAATTTTTTCCTTGTTTAAAAAAATCAATAGTATCAAATGAATTTGGTTCTTCTTTCAACAACTCATCAATTCTATCAATATGTTTTTGGGAATTAGCCACAAGAGAGCAGAATATCACAAAAATAACAGTTTTAGGACATCTAATAATCTGAATTACCTCATTTGTATAAATTTGCATATTTGACCAAAAATTTATACACACCAACGTAAGTTCAAAGTCTTAGCTTTCATATAACATAAACTTTTTACAGTAGAAAATAAAAATAAACTTGTTAAAAGCCCACTTTCCAAAAAGTTCCCCAAAATAACACTGTAATCTCAAAAGCTCTGGTAGAGTGGTTAGCGTTGAAGATATATACTTTAATTGAACCAGGAATGAACCTTAGCTTACCATTTATAGGGTGACATAAACTCAGAGCATTACACACTGTAAGCTATATGACATTTACACCCACACTATATTTTGTATGAAAGGCAATACAGACTTCTTTAATTCACAACATTCTGTGGAAATGTTCCCACTCCTACAAAAAAACTAAACGTTTCCATATTTCAGTTATTTCACTGCTAGCTTCATAAATAAAGCAAAAGCAAAAAATACATTTATCATACTACACCCACAGTGCAGGGCTGTTAGTTACGTGGTTGTGTACAATCAAGGTTAAAATCAGCCCACGGACATCAAATGCTGATTCACTTCATGTGAAGCTTAGAACAAAATTGCTCTAATGAAACAAATGTATGAACTGGTGCCAACTTATTACCAATTACTATTATGGATTTTCTTTTTAAAAAATGTGGTAGCCGAGTAAACAACTTTCAGGCTTATATTCAGGGGTTCAGTTGTATGTTTGTTTGTTTGTTTGATGAGGGCTTAACAGCACTACAACAACGAGGGTCAAATTGTGCCTGAGAGGTCAGATCATTCTAGAGGTAGGAAGGAAAGGAAACAGGTGAAGAATGAGAGAAATTCAAGAACAAAAGGTCAGAAAGCTGTGATCGAGAGGGAAGGTGCATCGTTGAAACAAAAACAAAGTAGAGAGGGGGTGGAAGAGGAGAATTAAATATGGTTGTAGAGGGAAGCATGATGAAGGAAGGAGATAATTTCATCAGGAGGATTTTTCTGGAAGAACTTAGAAATTGAGTTGTGGGGAGCGAGGAAGGCTCTGGGAAGGTTGTACAGGGGGCAAGCAAGGAGAACGTGATGGATTGTGAGGGTGTAGTGGCAATTGTTGCAGAGGGGTTGGGGGGAGCCAATAAGGAGGTGGGAGTGAGTGAGGTAGGTGACCAATTGTAAGACGGGTAATATGAACGTTGTCGATACGAGAGAGGTTGTTAGTGGTGGATTTGATCGGAATTGTGGGCTGGATGACATGGAGTTTGTTATCAATTTGGGAGTTCCATGAGGTTTGCCAGCGGTCACGAACAAGGGAAGCAATAGGCGGTTTGATGTCAGAGAGGGTTTTGGGAAAAGGGGTAGGGAGGAGGTTGAGGGCAAGCTTAGCAGCTGCATCAGCCCTGTCATTGTCAGGGATGCCAACATGGCTGGGTACCCAGAAGAAAAGAACACTTTTCCTGCAGAGGGTGGGAAAAAGGAGTTTCCAGAGGAGGTGGCATGTGAGGTTATCCCATTTAAGATTGAGTATAGAAGTAAGAACAGCCTTTGAGTCAGAGAAAATGGCAAAGTGGCTGAGCGGAGAGTACTCAATAAAGTTGAGGGCGAGGAGAATGGCCTTAGCCTTGGCTGAAAAGATGGATGAGTAGTCGGAAAGTCTGCTACTGAGGGTGATGTCTTGGATGACGGCAGCAGCAGCTGTCTTGTTGCCTTCCTTGGAGCCATCAGTATAGATGGAGGTGTAATTTGAGAGTTGGTCTTTGATTTGGTTGTGGAGATTGATGAGGAGGTTAGGGTGGGTTTGAAATTTTGATGAGTGGAGAGGCCCAGGTGGACAGAAGGGAGGGGGTGGCCCAAGGAGGAAAAGTGGGCTAGAAGAAGGTGCCGAGAGTGGCAGGGTTGATGCCGATATGGAAGAGGTCTGATTTAATGCGTAAGCCGAAGGGAGGGGGTAGGGTTTTAGTCCTATCAAAGAGGGTGGAGACGATTCAGTTGTAAAAAATTAATAAGTGGAGCTCTGGGACAGAGGACTCCTGGGACAGAGGGTTCTTAGGACACAGGGTTCCTAGGACACAGGCTTCCTAGGACACAGGGTTCCTAGGACACAGGGTTCCTAGGACACAGGGTTCCTAGGACACAGGGTTCCTAGGACACAGGGTTCCTAGGACACAGGGTTCCTAGGACACAGGGTTCCTAGGACACAGGGTTCCTAGGACACAGGGTACAGGGTTCCTAGGACACAGGGTTCCTAGGACACAGGGTTCCTAGGACAAGACACAGGGTTCCTAGGACACAGGGTTCCTAGGACACAGGGTTCCACAGGGTTCCTAGGACACAGGGTTCCTAGGGACACAGGGTTCCTAGGACACAGGGTTCCTAGGACACAGGGTTCCTAGGACACAGGGTTCCTAGGACACAGGGTGCCTGGCACAGGGTGCCTGGCACAGGGTGCCTGGCTGGCACAGGGTGCCTGGGTTCCAAACCTCTCTGACGGAATGCTCAACCAGAACATTTTTAGAATCTGAAAGCATTGCATTTTAAACTATTTTGAAATATATTGTTTAAATATTTCACCACTACATTTTGTTTGAGGCATCACTTTTAGCCTCTTAGTGTGTAGTATCATCAGCAGTCTCTATTTCAGCAACATATCCAAACTGGCTATACATTCAAACAAACATTTTAGATGGAACAGTTGTGATAACAACAGCAACTTCTTCTTTAACAAAGCCATTTTATTTTCTGATTACATAGGTTTTCTGTAACAAGTAATTGCAATAATTGAATTATTTTTGGTAGACAAAATGAAGCAGGGTTAAGTCAATTTGTCAGTCTTGAATATTCATAATAAAGCTAGATTGATTTACCTTATACATGAATTTGCTATTATATTTACGGTCTTAAAAGGGTACGTTTTACTTGCTCAGAAAGAGGTTTTCCGTAAGATTTGTTTGACTTGTAAAACACAAAGTGGAAGAATTGTACTTATCCCACCCAGGCAGGTGATTGGTTGAACATTATTTTGACCTGACCCCACCTTTTAACTGAAATGGTAGAGAAGACATTTGACAAATATTCCATTCATTTTACTCTGTTTGCAGGGGAAAATTAAAGGAGAAGGCCACCTAAAAGTGAGAGCATTTTTGTCTTGAGTCTCAAGAATATTCCAACAAACATTTCCATGTGACCAGCATGTGACGGTACTGGAAACCTTTGATAAGAATGTTCAAAGTAATCATAATCATTTCTTATTAATTTATTAAGGATAGGAGAATAGAAAATTAGCTTTTTGTTATTGTAAAATTACTTTTTGATGGAAAGCTCCATTAATCATTTCTGAACACAATATATTTACATCTTTTTAATGTTTTGGTTGTATTCCATGGGTTATATATTTTCAAACCCAAGTGAATTATATAGAAAGAAAAATATTGTTAAGACTTACAAATATTCCTTGACTGTTGGTATTAAATATTTCTTGAGTTTCTTTTATGAAGTAAAATACTAAAAAAAGTGTAAAAACTAATTATCTAAAAAGTATGTGTTTTCTCACTTCTGATAATGAGCAAGAAAGGTAATTAAGTTGAGATCAAATAAAAACATTAAGTTGTAGTACATTCAGAGGTATATTTAAGAGGTACAGTGGCTCAGTAGTTATGGAGTCAAGCTTGTATTCGAGGTACTGAGTTTAATTCCCGTCATGAGTGCTACATTGTGTCCTTGAGCAAGACAACTCTACTTGCTTCAGTCCACTCAGCTGTGAAAATGAGTACCAGCACTGCTGGGGAGTTTATCTGTGATGGACTGATGTCCCGTCCATGAAAGGTGAGAGGTGGAAGCACTGGGGTTAATGTGATGGACTGGTGTCCCGCCATGAAAGGTAGAGAAGTAAGGGGGTCATCAAAAAAACCAGGGATAAGCACGAGCTCAATGAGCCTAATGGCTTGATGGATTTAGCTTTTACATTTAGATCAAAGAAAAATTTCAATTTCATACCATCATGTACACATGAAATATAAACATTGTTTCAAAGACAGGTTTTTTGGTGAACAATTCAAATGCAAATAATATTTTCTTCGTAAGCACCTGGGCAGAAGCCACTGCAGCTGCAAGTGACAGGACAAGATGGCAAGAGATAATTAATGACCCTTATTCCCTCACGAGGGAGAAAGAACTAATGATGATAAACTACGCTACTTATCAATAATTTAAGATCAAGAACAGTATCCCTGGATATATCAAGAATAACACCTTTGAGCCCCTAAAACAACACAAGTCTAAAGAAGAGGAATATTGCCTGGAATCATTACACAATCTACTGAAGATAAAATAACAACCAATCAAACATGGTAAGAAGTGACCAGTCTTTAGAGGTGTTTTAATATGTGTGTAAATGGATGGGTTGGGGTGGGGGTGGTGTGTTTCAGTGGCTGAATAAAGAAGGGAAGGCAGGGAAACACCATTAATCATTGAAAAGATTAGTGGTGTTAAGGGGTCATGTTCATCTTGTATAACAATAAAACGAACAACCAGAGGGAGAAATCCCATGTGTTTCGATGCTAACTTTGGATAAAAGCATTTTTTCTTTAACAAATATCTTTAAATGTTGTGTTCTTACACATTTAGTTTATTTATCATACTGGAAGATGTAATGTGTGTATATTTTGTTGTTAAGTGTTAAGTTTTTGCCTTGAGCTATCAGCCACAATGACAACAACCAATAAAAATTGTCTCTGGGTCCGCCTGACATAAAAATGATGAAGTCAACAACTCAACATGCTATGGGATCCTGTATCATCCTTGCTTTTATTAACAGCATCATACCAAATTTGATTTAAATTTGACATGGGTTTGTGGAAATGAGCAGAAACAGAAATTATTAATATTTATGACATCACCAACAAAAACAGAAAAGATTATGTACAGACCACAACACATCCATATACCAAGTATGACATAAATCCACCTTACTGATCTTGCAAAATTGTGTTTACAAGCGTGTTGACATAATTTTACTTTTAGCCCCACCTACTAATTAATATTCATGACATCAGCACCAAAAACAATAGTCATCATCTAGAGACCACAACACATTCATATACCAAGTATGGCATAAATCCACCTCAGTTCTTGAGATATTGTGTTTACAAGCTTGTTGACAGAATTGTACTTTTAGCCCCACCTACTAATTAATATTCATGACATCAGCACCAAAAACAATAGAAATCATCTATACAGACCACAACACATCCATGTACCAAGTATGACATACATACACTGCACAGTTCTTGAGATATTGCATTTACAAGCTTGTAAACAGAATTTTACATTCAGTTCCACCTACTACGGTAATTAATATTCATGACATCAGTACCAAAGCAATAGGGAACATCTACTGACCACAACACATCCATATACCAAGTTTGATATAAATCCACTTACTGTTTTTGAAATATCATGTTTACAAACTTGACAGAATTTTAAATTTAGCCCCGCCTACTAATTAATTTTCATGACATCGGTACCAAAAACCTATAGTGATCATCTACAGACCACAACACATCCATATACCAAGTATGACAGAAATCCACCACACGGTTCTTGAGATATCATGTTTACAAGCTTCTTCAAATGTTGCAAAAGTTATTTGTCTACATGTTATATTGTTTATGGAAAAATGACTGACCTAAGACTAATTGTGACATCACAACCTCATGTTCCTCAAAAGTATATAACTGTGATTTACCATATGTAGAAATTAAAAACAATGAAGGTTGGGAAGAGTTCATGAAGTTTGCATGGGCCATGTAACAACTGCCTTGCCTAAATAAACCAATTGATTTTGCCTGAATTTGCACATTTGTTCATCATGGGGTGGGAGGGGGGGGGGGGCAGATATTTCTTGTGTGCTTATCCTGCATGTTCATTGTGACAATATTACAAACACTTGTACAGTAACAATTTTTCCAAGAACAATTTTCAACTTATGTCAATTTGATTTACATCGTAACTACTACAATTCAATGCAAGCAATGCTCCCATGTTTTCCCTGTAATAAAGCTTTTTCAAAAGAATAATATTTGTCTAAGAGATCCTCATTCAATATACCAAACGAAAAAGCCATTTCCAAGAAAATTAAAGTCAGGTGAGCAAGATTTTGGCATTAGGAAGAGATCCCATCAAACCATGTTGTAATTGTTAGGAACTACTTCCTTTATTCTGTCAAAGCAGCTGTTTCTATACCTGACCCATCTTATATAAAATTAATTAAGAGCACTGATTTTCTGTTCAGCAAGGTAAACAAAAAAGTCTCATTGGTTTTATAAATTTACAACTACTTCTAAACTACCCTTACAGAAAATTTAGCTTGCAGCACACTTGTGACAAGCTAAAATTTTTAGCTTGCACAAGTGTGCTGCAAGCTTGTACAAGCATGCTGCAAGCTTGCAACATGCAGCAGGCATGCTGCAACTAGTTTTTTGATTAATTACTAGCTTGCGCAAGCTAACATTAGCTTGTGCAAGCGAACATAAAATATTTGTTAGCTTGTGCAAGCTTGCAAACAGTTTTGCTAGCTTGCGTAAGATTGCAGATAGTTTTAGCTAGCTTGTGCAAGCTAATTTGTTCCAAATACTAGCTTGCAGCATGCTAGCTGCAAGTTTCCAGCACACTTGCGCAAGCTAAAAATTGCTAGGTTGTCGCAAGTGTGCTACAAGCTAATATTTCTGTAAGGGCACTTCTGTTAACACTTGATTTATTGATAGATTGAAGGAGGACGGGAAAGCCCCTTAGCTTCTAGCCACATTTAAATTTGTTAACTAATCCATTTTAATTCCATCAGCAAATAGTTCTTTCCTGGAATGACACAAATTTCCCCAAATGAATGGATATGCATGAGTGGTGCATGAGAAGTGTTTGTTTTATCTTTCTCCTGGTTTATAAATCAATTGTCAAATATACACAAGAAACAATTTGCATGTCATGAGAAGGTAAGTTGCTGCAAACGCTTTGATGCTATACTTCTGTGCAATCAGATCCTATTGGTCTTGTTCTCACTTATCCCACATCAAAACCTTTGCTCGATGATAGTAGAAAAAACAATGACATCAGTGCGAGATCGCAATCAGACCCACTGGAGGCATGGATGAACCACACATTGAAAGATGGGTAGTTGAAAAATAGTCATTGAAACATGGGTCGTTGAAAAATTTGGAAAAATCGGGGCAGGCTTATTGTTCACACGAAACCAACAAAAGTATAACAAGATATTGTATAACTAAGGTCATGGTAGGCACTGATCTGCATTTACACACGTTTGTTGAGAATCTCATCAGTAGGGATGTACCGGATATCCGGTCCGGCCGGATTATCCGGCCGGATTTGGGAAAAATCCGGTTCCGCCGATTTTTTTCCAAATCCGCCGAACCGGATTTTTAGCAATTTTAACAATTGAAGATTTACATTATGAGACTGTGGTACATTACAACTATATGAAATATAAAACAAACATGAATATCTGGATTTTTCTTGGTATAGATAATGTATTTTCTTCTTGAAAACACTGAACAAATTGGCTTATGTTACGCGTATGATCATTTAAAACGGAATAAAGACATGTAGCTGTTTGAAATCAATAGAAATTTTGAAACAGATTGGGCTGTAACAGATAATAAATAAAACCACACCAGTTGTTAACAATTTTACACTTAGAGACATTAATGAAATTTGTAGATAAAAGTACATGTACATGTAGGTTGACTGAATTTGTTTTCCACAATTTTTCATTGCTTAGATTCTCCTGCTCTTGAAAAAGAGAAAAATGTTTTTTCCCCGCACTTATCTAAGTGAACTGTTTTACAAGTAATTCAGGGTTCCAAGGTGTTTTAATGAAATAACACAAAAATAATTCAGAGAATAATTACTTTCCAAATGTAAAACATGAAAGAATTCGTATCCATTTCTATTACCTTGTTACTGTCCTTAATTATTTTAGTTTAATTTTTATACAATTTGCACATACATGCACTTCAAATACATGTTAAGGTTAGATAAATGACCCTTTCCTCCCTCCATAGTGTCATTTGACTTCCTCAGTAAGAACACATGTATGACAGTCTCAAGTTTTATAATATTAAAGATGTTACGATTAATCCAGAACTTTCACTAATTTTGATTTGATTTCATCACAATATGCCCAATAATTATTATTTTCTAAAAAATTTGGGTTGCTAGCCAATCAGTAGATCTGACCAGCTGCTACAGATCTGATTCTACCCTCACCTAGGCTCAGGATCAAGAAACTGCTATCAGATCAATGAGCATTCTCACAATGATAAAACACCAGACCAGAACCAAAAGGTTTTGTGGTTCCGATGCATTTTTTCATATGCTGATTGATTTGCAAGTTTTGTATTTACTGTCATGTCAGCGCATATCATGAAATATTTGCTCCATATTTATCAATTAGCCACACCCACCATGCAGATTAATAAAATAGATGTACCTATTGACAACACTAGCATGTGCACAATAATCAACAACATTATCATAGCAAGTATGATGCAAAACAGATATACGGTTGCTCATGTATCATCATATTTGAAGAATTTTACATTAAGCCCCGCCTACTCATTAATATGCGTGGTATCACCACCAAAACCACTTAGGCATATCCACAGACCATGGGCTATCTGTGTACAACATATGACTTGAAATCCAGTTATCATCTTTAGATATCGTGATTACAAGTTTTTTTCAGCAAAATCATTTTAAGCTCCACCCACTATGCATATTAATAAATTTTAACATTTTTATATCATGAACATGTACACACTAGCTGTACAACATAATTACACCACATATGAAACAAAACAGATATGTGGTTGTTAAAATATAAGCATTTTCACATTTAAACATTAAGCCCTGCCTCATTAAGCACTGCCTCATTAATATGTATCTTATTAATATGTATCACATCACCACCAAAAATAAAAGAGCACATCTACGCACCATGGGCTATCATTGTACCACATATGACATGAATCTGGTGTACCGTTCTTGAAATATCATGTTTACGAGCTACATGTAGCATCACACACACACACACGCCACATGCACACACACACACCACATGCACACACACACACACCACATGCACACACACACATACATCACGCACATGCCATCATAGCCGCATAGGGTTCCTGAACCAAAAATCGGCAGATCTGATCAGCTTGTACTCAAGTGAAAACACACCCATAAAGAAGATTTTGTCATCAGGGGGAACACAAATACAGAGGTTATTATTTTACTTGGTTTAATGATAATTCTTTTTTTGAAGGGAAGCCAGATTAATGTTTACAGGATGGGAAAGCCCCAAATGCATTAAATACAGATGTAATCATTCAATTTGTTTATTTCTATTTGTTTATAAATATGTCAAGTTGATTAACAAACTCGCCTTGACCTACAGATGACATATTCTAGGCATGTGACATCAACTTCACACCTACAAATCAAAGCTAAATTTCAATGAGCCACCCTTGTAATGTATAAACAAAAACCAGAAAGGTGTGCTTAAATAGGCAAATAGAATATGAACTGATTTTGACTGTCCAATAAGTAATCTTTGAAACTTGTCACAATTAAGACAGTAGTTTATGAATTTCTGAGGCATTACAACTTGGGTGGAAAGAACAACATTGATTTGAAAACCATTTTTTCAGAGCATCAAAACATCTTTTTATAGAACATGATGGTGTAATTTCAACTATATAAATGATATATTAACAATAAACTATACATCATTTTATATTAACTTGCATGATCTTAGTTATGTGACTATCAAATTATTGTATTGAGCGGATAACCAGGAAAAGAGATCAATGGAGAACTTTTGTTGGCGGTCTACGCCCCTGGAGGGGCATAATTAAGTATTAAGTAGCATGATGGATGACTCATGATTTTCGAAGTCATTATGTGGCAATTGAAAATAGTAATAATAATAACAACAACAACAACGATAATAATGATGATGATAATGATAATAATGATGATAACGATGATAATGATGATTATAACAGGGTTTCAACAGTTTAGGTAATACTATTTGTTGTCATTTTATAGCGAAAAGACCAAATATGGTATCGACTTTATTGCTCCATGTCTAAAACTGTTGATTTTTGAGGGTTCAGAATTCAAGTGTTAATTCTTTTTTACAGATTGATACCAATAGCACATGAAATTAAAAACGAGAAAAATGGAAAATCAAGGCTCAATTCATTAAACCTAATCACCTATTTCTCTGGATTAGGTAATTCAGAAATATGAAATATATATAAAATAAACCAAAATTGTATATTATAAAATAAACTTTTGATACATTTATGTCAAATTCTGGAATTTGGGGTGCCCTAAAATTAAGGAAAAATATACAAAATAATGTGGAGATAAGAAAAAAAATCCTTAGATATATATTTAAAATGCTGAAGAAATTAATCAGTTATCTTTTCATACTATATTCAGCTGTTTATTCTATTGATTTCTTACAGAACATTGCAATTTTAATGATCTTTTGCGATATGAGCCAACACTTAGGCCTACGCCTATATAGATTACGTTAGGCTAGTCTGGATCCGCTAATGATGATGATAGGGTTCTACAAAGAACTCAACGGAAAAAAATGAAAATTGTTAACCATTTTCCTATCAAACCAGAGTGATGAGTTCCATTGAAAATGGGAACTCACCAACTGACCCTAAGTTTATTCACTGTGTAATAAACATGCCCAATTACTCCCCAGATGTAATAGTAAACAATTACACTGTCCCATTTTAATGCTGGTTTAATTATTTTCTTAAAATAATTATTTTAAAACTGCACAATCAAATCAATGTATAAATAATATAATTCATAATAACTGAGTCAAATTAACAATCAGTACTCTTAAACAATCTTGGTCAAACTTTGCTAAGGTAGGTAAAATTGCACGAATGACCGTAGTAACAAAATTGTATCATCTACAATACTATATATCAAACCAGGCATGTTTACAAAAACAAAATTGCAAGCAATAGGAAAAAAAGAAGCTAGAAGTTGCAGAATCACGAAATACAAATCTGAGATAATTAATTATTAATGATTGAGAATGTGCTAAATGCCACCAAATTGTCAAGAAAAATTGCCATGTTGCTAATGATAATGATCATGATGACAATGTCTTCTAGAATTATTGTTTTCTATGTCGTTCAGCTGTAAATCATGAAAATATTCATTCAAATCCATGTGACACAGTCAACCTGAATTTGACAAGGACCCCACGACTAGATGAGTATAAGATACCTTTTTATACAATAGAAACGAGGGCATGAACATGTGGAAGCTACAAGCAATGAACATTTATTATAATAAAAAAGCAAAGATAAAAAATATCGTAATCAACGTAATGAACGACTGGGGCACTTGCGAAAATAAAATTGCATCTCTTTTTAGGCCCAAAGTTTCTTCCTAATGAGCGCCCATGTTCGAGGCTGCATACAGTGTGCTATTTGAACTGCACTGTACATATATGTGTACTTGTTCTATACTAGCCCCATGATAACCAGCACAAAAACATTGTGAACATCATACGCAAAATATGCCAAGAATTAAACAAAACTTGAGTAATAGAAGTCTTCAAACTAATCATATGAATTATGCTGTCAGTCAAAAATTGTTGGGTAAGGCACTTATCAGAGCAGGGGCGCTTAATACGTCAAATAAGGGTGTTTCAGCTGATATCATGAGGTCACATAACTTTGGTTTACATCGCCATTTTGTTGGTCAAAAACACAGTCATCTACTGTACACTTAATTAGACTTACGCACGTTTGCATGTTATTATATACAACTATTTTTGTAAGATAATCAGGCCGGAATCTTGCAATGCCGTTGGTTGCACTAATAGACATGCGCCGGGAAATAAACAGAGGCTTTCTCAATTTCCATCTGATCCTGATCGACGTTCAAAGTGGGTTTCTGCTGTACGACGCAACGGCTTTCAACCTATGGTTCACACTAGGATTTGCAGCGAGCATTTTATATCAGATATGTAGGCTTTGTCTAAGAATAACGAACAATCAGGTGGTGTTCACATCCAAGTTACTCTTCAAATACCCCCCGATGAATATATAAAACCTAAGAAAAATATGAAGTAAAATTGGAAGCGAACAAAAAATGTAAGTAGTAAAAGTCGCTGAACTGGTACTCGAAGGTTAGCATGTAGTATGTTTGTTGTACGTGTGATGTGACTGGGCCATGTGAAGATGCGTGAAACACAACGGTGCCGCTGCCCTGCAAAATGGCTTCCAGGTGAGTCATGTGATGAAAGCCCTTTATATGGTATGTAACTGTTTCTTTAGTTGTCAGGTGAAATGCTGTGGAAATGAATGGATTGGGGACAGTTGATGCCCTTACATGTACCCACATCTGCAAAAAGATATATTTGTTTCAAAAGATTAAACTTAGCCGCAAAACCCTAAACCTAACCGAGCTCAGAACATGTGCAAGGTGATTTGTATGATCCATTGTTTGGGAACATTAAATTACAATGCTGCTTACATGTGTATTCATTAAAACAGGGATCAAGGGCATGTACAATCTTTATCAGGCATTTGGTGAGCAAGTAAATTGTTGAAACTAGACGCCTGACAGACAAATATTTTTTTCTAGTGTTTTTTCATACCCTGATAATGACATCCACTTTCAGCTCATTCTCCATGCAGTTCCCCCTCCCCACTTTCCATCATATTCTATGGCCGCCAAGTGCTCACATGATTTTCCTAGTAGCATGAAAAACAAACAGGTTTAGAACATTGATCAGTCCAGAATAGGATATATCTTTGATATTCTCCAAATGAATTTATATTTGTTGTCATTCATTTGGCAGTCAATCATTATGGAAGATTGGAACATTTTTCAGCTTAAAATAGAATCATGATGTATTTTCTAAACTTACAAAACTGCCTGATGTTTCTTATTCATTCTTTACATTTTACCTTCTTTCCAAATGATCAACCCTCCCTAGTGCATTATACTCGTTGAAATCAGATTGTTACTGCCTTCTCAATATCATTCCTTCAAATAAAAAAATCCTCAAAGTGAAGTGTGCCTGGGCATCCTGCTCATCAGGCAATTTAATTACGTTACTGGGTAATGTAACAGAGGATTGTTAAGACTTAGGGGAAGTAATCAGCTTTTGCTAAGCTGCAGAATTGCCTCTACTTCATCACAAGGATACATTAGTATCAAAGACTACGAAAAAAGGGGAAAATGTTCGCTCAAATTTCTCCGAATATCCTAAAAGAAGAGACGTAATAATGCTATTATTACCATAACGCTCAACAATTTTTGGTTATGGCAATCATGCCTAGGTATTTTCCCGAGAAGTCTATTTGCATTTTTTCCACCATATGGGATTAAACATAAATCCTTCGGGTGCATATTACCCACAATTCATTCTCACTATATGGTGTACTTCATTCTGCTCTTAACATCATAACTCAAAGGTAAAGTGGTCATCAATCTATGGGTAGCCGTTTGGGCAAAAATTAAAAAGATAGAAAAATACTAAGAAACATGAATTAAAAATGGAAAAAAAAGAAACCAATAAAATGGAAAAGTATCTAATAAAATTGAAAAACCTTTGAATAGAAAATAAATAAAAAGAATTCAATACAAAGTAAATTAAAAAAAAAAAAATAAGCAGAAACATATAAAATAAAAATGAAATAAATAAAAAGAAAGCAATAAAAATTTTTTTTTTTATCTAATTAAGGAAAATATAAATTGAATATGAAACAAATAAATAAAAAACAATACAAAAAAAAATAAAATAATACAAAATATATCATATGGAATTTTAGAGAACAATGAAGAGAAAGCAACAAAAATAATAAATAGAAAAGAAACACAACTACAATTAAAAATCGATAAGATCTTATAACACACAATGTTCCACTACAATAACAAAGAATATAAAAAATACTAGACAAACAGATAATATATATTCCAAATATATATTTTTTCTCTAAATATATAAACATTACTTTATCTATAAAACAGTGATATATCTTTAAACAGAAATATAAGTGCAGACAGCCTTTTATCTGTTTATCATAGAAACAGAAATGTATAAGTACAAACAAATATACTGTATATGAATAAAAAACAAATTATAAGGAGAGAAAAAAAACAAATGAATATGTAAAATAAGAAATATGCGCAGCACTTTGCGCAGCACTTTGCGCACCACAATGCACTTTGCCAGGATTTGCGCCTGGGCATGGTTAGTATGGGCCTACAAGCTGACACTAGCGCTCTAATGCGTTATGTTTGTGCAATGTAATGCTATGCTCAGCATGAAGCCAACTTAAACCCTTAGAGACCCAGGGGTTCAAAACGTGAAAAAACAAATTATCCGAATTTGGTTTTCAAAATTAATTACCACAACTTTCCTTTTGTTTTCTACCAATACAAGTTTAGTTTCTATGAATGTTAAGACAATAAACTTTTCAATGAAAAAGTCAATTTAAAGAAATTATCGACAAAAATATGCAAATTTGCACATTTTAGGCCAAATCAGGCCAGTTTTTTTGAGCTTGTATTTTTCTTGTAAATAATGAAAAATGAGGATTTTTTTTACATATTTAGATGTTTGTGAGATTTCCTTTCCATTGATACCAGTCTAATATTTTTCTCAAAACTAAACATGCAAAAACAATGAAAATAAACAAAAAAATAATTACCGCTATAATTACTAGCGGAAAAAGAAAAGCCATGTGGTCCAGTATGAGATCGAACTCGGGCCATCGCGTGCTGCGCGCTGAGATTTGCCACCAGACCAAAGTGTCTAACTAAAAAAAGTAAATGCTCGATAATAACTTAAATTAAATGTGATAATAGAGGGGTACTTGCTCTTTCTGTTATCAATTGAAAGTACATGGCTTGACCTTTCTTACCATACAATTCGCATATGGTAGGTGTATTGTGATAAGAACTTAGGTTTTTTTCAAAATTTTGGTTTTAAAAAGGCTGAAAATTATCAAATTTGGCACAAATTTTACCAACAGAAAAATGGTAGGGGCAGTCAAAATTCGACCGGAATTGGATACTTTGATGTCTTTGACAGTTGTTCACGGCTTTTCAAGCAAAAGCTAGGTCTAAAAGTGTGGCAAGGAAGCTTTTGAAGAAAAACAGGTTTTTTTCTTAAATTTTGTACATTTTTTTAATTCTCTGTTTCATTCCAATTTTTTGCAAAATGTTTCAACACAATCACATCAAAAAGTTATATTTTCTGAAAGAACTATTCAAGCTCTTTTAAATGACACCATGATCACTGCTGTGGGCTTATTTGACAAAAAGTATGTCCCAATTGAGCATGACACGCTGAGTCTGGGTTTTTAAGAGCCTCATGTGGGAAAAAAGGATATGGAAACAAATTCCAACCCGATATTTGTAGAGGCTGTATGCCTAATTAGAAGGGCCACAGAACTTTTGTCGGAAGCAATAGATGGGAGTGCCCTGGCTAACAGTACCAGTACCATTCGACACCGTGGCTCAGACAGCTGTACCTACCATACCTACTGCCTGACGCGGCCTGATATAAGTGTCCAAGTCGTACGTTAATCAAACAGATATGCATATATAATATCTGTGGTGCGCAGTGAAAGTGCTGCCAAGTATAATCGGTAACAGATTGCAAGTGGGTGCAACACATGTTACATTGCATTGTGGTGCGCAAATATATCCTTTTTACATTTTTGTTTGTTTGTATATATATTTGTTTGTATCCTTTTTTTTTTACATTTTTGTTTGTTTATATTTTTTGTATATAAATTTGTTTGTTTGAACGTTTGTTTGTACGTATATATTTGTTTGTACATATATGTTTGTTTATATTTGTTTGTACGTATATATTTGTTTTTACGTATATATTTGTTTGTTTGTACGTATATATTTGTTTGTACGTATATTTGTTTTTACGTATATATTTGTTTGTACATTTTTTTTGTACGTATATATTTTTTGTAGGTATATATTTTTTGTACGTATATATTTTTTGTACTTATAATTCTGTTTGTATATATAAAAGGCTGAGACTTATGGTGCATAAATGCTGCATATTTCTTATTTTACATATTTTTTTGGTCCTTATAATTTGTTTTGATTCATATATTTTTTTGTACTTATACATTTCTGTTTCCATGATAAATAGATAAAACGGCTGTCTGCACTTATATTTCTGTTTAAAGATATATCACTGTTTTATAGATAATAGTAATGTGTAAATATTTAAAAGAAAACAAATCTATTAGGAAGATATATTATCTGTTTGTATAGTATTTTTATATTCTTTGTTATTGTAGTAGAACATTATGTGTTATAAAATCTTATCGATTTTTAATTGTAGTTGTGTTTCTTTTCTATTTATCATTTTTTGTTGCTTTCTTTCTCATATTATTTATTTTCTTTGTATTGTTTTCTTTTATTTATTTCATATTCAATTTATTTTTCCTTAATTAGATATATTTTTTTGATTGTTTCATTTTTATTTATTTCATTTTTAATTTAGGTTTCTGCTTATTCTTTATTTATTTCTAATTTACTATGTATTGAATTCTTTTTATCTATTTTCTATTCAAAGGTTTGTTTTTATTTCTTTAAATACTTTTTTTTTTTTTCATTTTAATTCATGTTTCTTAGTATTTTTCTATCTTTTTAATTTTTGCCCAAACAGCCACCCATATCAATCTAAATAAATTACATCTTAGTGGTAAATTTAGAATATGACAATCAACTTTCCTCAAGAACTGTAGAAAAATACTGACCAAATCTTGAAGGCTATGTTTAATGACTGCTCAAGATGGAATTTCCCGTATTTGCAAAATATCACAAAATCAGTCTTTTAAACAGAAATGTAGTCAGAGAGAAGGTCTCTGGGGTTATCTCAATTCCTCTAGTTGAATATCTCAACAATCCAGGTAACTGTGTAATGGGTTTGATGAAGAAATGAATTATGATTATCACTATAAAAAGAAATCTGTCTATTTTCATGGCTGATAAGAACTGAAAATGAAAAAAAAAAAAAAAAGCTGTGCATGAGCAAATTTCACACCATTTCTGTGTTTTCTATGATTTTCAAGAATATCTAAGACAATGAATAAGGGTTTTACTTATTTCTTAAAATAACTCATCCTTCATACCAATTCCATTTCACCACCTCACCTAGTCTCTTCAAGCCTCCTGGCACATAAGGCTGCAGTGCACTCTCCCCACTGGACTCTGTTATTTGCAACTGTCTGGCACTGTCTACGAGCTCCATCCCATCACATTAATTCCATTTCACATTTCCATGAATTAGCAATAGTTTTAATACGGAAGACACCCTGGAGACCACACTGGCATATTTTCTGTTTAAAAGACTAATTACAATGAATAAAGTGTCTTTATAGCATTTCTATAGTTACTCTATTCTTAATTTCCCTGTAATTTTATGGAAGAGATAGAATCACTGCACTCGTCACAAACCATGAAAAGTTGCAGCTGTCTTCGGCAAGTTTCGTGATGATGATGAACATTTGGAGAAAGTGGGAAATTTCTCTCAAGGGAGGAGAGGAAAGTCTTAAAGGAGCACAAGACCAAAAAGTGAGGGGGCTTATTTTGCAAATTTACTCAAATTTTCATCGACACCAGTCATGTCTCGCTAGCCGCATTAGTGCTCTGGTATACATGTTCACTCACCAAGTACATTCGTTCGCCGATATATATGTCAGTGAACGAGTGCTCTGGTGCATAACTAAGTAAGTTATAACGTGACGTAAGTAGTGTACTAAAACAAGGCAATAGACATTTCATTCGGAGAATTTGACAAACCAGGTGTCCTCCATTAGGAACTTAAGATATCAATAAGATTTGCTGAAAAATACAAACAAACGGAACGTGAAACTAAAGCCTAGGCTGTTTTACTGGTCCACTTGCCGATACGATAGTGTTAAGGTGTCAGTGTGAATGAGTACCTTTGCGAAATTTACACTGCAAATTAGATTATTATGGTCCAACTGAAATACGATACTAGGAACCTTGCCCTCCCAATCATTATGGAACATTTACTGCAGTTCCAGGAAAAAGGATTATCAAAAAGCAACAACTATGAAAATTCACATCCACTTGTCCACGACAAACTTCATGCTTCTATAGCTGACAGCTGACACGAGGGCAAAGGTCACCTGAATACTAATATCAACCAGAGGCTTGCTATACTGTTGTGTTGTTAGATAACCATTCAATTTTGGGGGATCCCCTTAAAATATGCTCTCACATTGTGGTCCAGTGCTCCTTTGAACAGTGTGATGTACATTAAACATCTACTGACAGGTAAATGTCAAGAGCACCCATAGTTTCCAAGTTAACCCTTATACAAGTTTGAAGAATTTTTATTGTGTGGAAAAGTAATGGTGTATGAAAGAGAGCCGAAAACATTTAAGGTAATTCTTTCAAATTTTTGTCCTAAATTTTTTCAGTCATTGAAAATCAGACTGCTTCCTCCTATTGACTTTCATAGAATGTATGAAACGATTAAAAACCTCTTAAGTCATATTCAACTGCACCTACTCAACAATCGGCGATGAAGGATTGAGTTAACATAAGGAATTTGGTAGCCTGGATTTCTTGTTGTGATGTCACAAAATTTCAATACAATTTCAATAATTATTATAATAAGGCCTTTAATTCAAAATTCTGTAATGCAATTTGTTGTCACTTCGTGCTAAACATTAGGAACTAACACTATATACAACAGAAACAAAGAAGCAAAACACTATACCTTGACCGGCGTACTCCGCAAGATTTCCAGAGTAAATCCACTATACACCTTGGTCAACAACAAAGCTCCATCACTTAACATCATGCTGCATTACTTTCTGCCTTTCCCAATCACAGAAAATTGTTTCTCATGCTCAAATTATTCCACTTTAGAAAGGAATCAAATGTCAAAAAATATGGCTATAAATTGGCTGTAAGAAGTGTATGTCCACTTTTTGAATTTCCCATAGTGTCTTGTGATTCAAACCAAATATTTCAGATATTACACTATAATTAAGTTACTGCAATAATCACCCACAAGTGACCAACTTAAGCACTTAATACTTTCTTCTTTTATTTTGGAGAATTTGACTTAAAATTCCTTTCAAGTAGTTTTTCAGTTTTCACACCCCTTTCACTATGTGATGTCTAAAGTCCATTGGTCGGTCATCCGTAACACTACAACAATAAAGCGACCACTGCAAGGCATTTCAAAAGAACTGATACCTTTCTATTCATTTTTTCAATCAGATAAAAAAAAAACAAGCAGTTTCAAATAATTATTGCACATTCTTTCCTAGGTTCCAAACACTTTTCAAGATTTTTGGAACTTTCACAAATAAGCTTTTAAAATTTTCCCTGTCCTAATCAAGGACAATAAGATGCATACTACAATAACTCATTTAGATAGAACTAATATAAACTGAAAAAAAAGTGTATTTATCTCCCTCTTTCTATAATAAGTCAGTAAAAGTTTAACACATGATTCACTTAAATTTATCCACAAAATCTTCTACGACATGGAACAATGTAAACCCCCACGTTGCATTTCTACTTGATCTCAACACATCAGTCTGAAAGTTTTATGTCCTATTTAAAAAGTTACTCACAAAGAGACACAATTCTGTGTAACAATAACTACACCCATCAGAGGTGATATATTCTTTGACGAGGTGCTCCCCTACAGCTTGTATGTCAAACTGTAGAGACCTGTTACCCAATTCATATGAACATTAATAACCAACAAAACATGAGCAGAACACAACCCATACCAAATAAAGACATATTTCTCCACTTACAAATCCCACATGTGGATTTGGTAATAAGGTTAACCCCTCATACAACAATGGTTCCCCCTGAGGGTGAGTTTAATCTCCATTCATAGTTCAATTCCTTGAAAATTGATCAACTTAAGTTCACTGGCATTCATTTTTTGAACTTGGAAATGTTTATCACTTGATGGAAATCCCCAAACCAGGGATTTATTGTGGACATATGTGTCATGTGATGGTGGAGCAGGGAAAAATGTTTGGACAAATAGATGGATGTGTTTCGGCAAACCAATGTTAAAACTCAGGCAAAATTTCCCCACAATAAAAATACTTTATTTGGGCAAAATATCAAATGTCAACTCAATTGTCTATTATAACTGTGTGAAATGTTGTCACAGACTAGGACACTATGATGCAGTCCTGCAAGTGCTTGAGGCTCAGGTGACATGCCAAATTTACTGACACAAGCCTGATCCCAACTTTACTCAAATAGTTTTTATAATTGGGAAGGAGGGGAGGGGGAGGGGAGGGAGATTTTCCTGCTTCTTATGCCTACAGTAAAGGACAATCTGGGCGCACATCTATGATATTGGAGAATAAAACCAACAACAACTAGGGCTGTGATGGTAAATGTTAAACAAACAAACCTTCAATAAAACATTTAGTCTAATCCTCCCAAAAGTTTAAACGTTCTTGATTCACACTTGCCATTGAAAATCAATAACAATTCAAACACACAAAACTTTTATTCAATGACTTTTACAATTCAATCTTTACATAAGATCAGGGATCTGCTATTTGGAAAAAATAACAGATCCTGATAAGATCAACAAAGGATCTAATCCCATTAACGGCAGGAGTCAAATTTTGTACTAATTAGTTATGAATGGGACTATATTTGTGTACAGTAATTGATGCACACCACAGTCATGAAAGTGATGGACATCACATTAACACTGATGTACATATTGATGCATCAAAAAGAAATCATAACATTTTAGATTTAATGGAAGGAAAAGATGACAGCAGCTTAGTGATCTAGAATCTCCTTCACTGGGCTAGTTCTGATAAACGCACCAGAATTAACAACGGTTCTACAAGCTGTTTGTTTGTTTGCTTGATGCGGGCTTAACGGCACCACGACAACAAGGGTCAAATTGTGCCTGAGAGGTCAGATCATTTTAGAGGTAGGAAGAAAAGGAAACAGGGGGAGAACTAGAGAAATTCAAGAACAAAAGGTCAGAAAGCTGTGATCGAGAGGGGAGGTGCATGGTTGAAACGAAAACAAAGTAGAGAGGGAGTGGAAGAGGAGAATTAAATATGGTTGTAGAGGGAAGCATGGTGAAGAAAGGAGATAATTTTATCCGGAGGATTTTTCTGGAAGAACTTTGATTTGCTTGTGGAGATTGATGAAGAGGTTAGGGTAGGTTTGAGTTTTGTGATGAGTGGAGAGGCCCAGGTGGACAGAAGGGAGAGGGGTGGCCTAAGGAGGAAAAGTGGGCTAGGAGATGGTGCCGAGAGTGGCGGGGTTGATGCCGAGATGGAAAAGAGGTCTGATTTAATGCGTAAGCTGAAGGGAGGGGATAGGGTTTTAGCTGTAAAACTGACCCAGAAATTCACAAACAAAAAAGCTTTGGATTGTTATTTTCACCACAAATAAATGAAAAGTTTACCTGATGAGTCACGTAGATTGCGCAAACAGGAAAAAAAAAGTTTGCAAAATAAACAAACAAAAATGTTGCAAAGTTGCCGAGATTTTAGTGTGGGTTCACAAAGATCACCGCCATTTTTTAATTTCCAGAAAACGATCATGTGTCAAATTGAATAATCAACTGACGTCCACTTGTTCTTGACTCTGTCTGATTGGATAGAACTCAAGAATCTGAAAAATGACACTTAAATAATACTACATATATTTAGGTTAGCAGAAGAAGCAGTTCCTCGGTCACTGACTGGTCAATAGCAGATCTATTTTTTTTTTATAACCTGTATACCACTAAAGTGCTCACGTTGTGCCCTAAAAAGTAAAAGCTGATAAAAATACAGTAACCAATTTAAATCCCTCTTTTTCAAAGAAATACTGTTCATTCTCTTCCAATAGGAAGTTCTGAGGCCACTTAGTGTCAAACTTCTTCCTTTCCTTTGCGACATGACATATTTAAAAGTATATAGTTTGTTAACTGGGTTTAATGGCACCAGCACCAGTCAACTTGTGCCAGAGAGGATAATTAAAACAACCTAATGCTGATTTACATATGAGAATTAGTGATGAATTAATTTGTACTGGTCCTGATTTCCTAAAAACACCATTTTCACTTACAGACATGTGAGTGATGATTTATAAAAGTAGCTGAAATTGATCAATTTTATCATCAAAATAGCTAAGTATTGTCAATTATGCAGAACATAGGTGAAGTTAGCTTGAAAAATAGCTGCAATTAGCTAAATACTTGAAGTCACACGTGCTGAAATTGATCAATTTTCTCATCAAAATAGCCAAGTATTTGTCAATTATGCAGAAAATAGGTGAAATTAGCTTGGAAAATAGCTGCAAATGCCCGCACATAAAGGATAACTTCAGGGGTCAAGAAAGTCTATCTGATATAAAAGAGGACTTCAAAAGAAATAAAATAGTGAAGAAACATTCAAAATTCTTATTCCATTTAGGAGAATTTAGACTAGTTGTGATGTTATAGCCTCAGATTCCTCAAAGTCTTTATGTATTCTAACATATTTTGTCCTGCGATTTTGTAGCTTAAAAACCATGGGATATGTCAAAAAAAGTAGTAAAACTGAATGAGTATTTTTAATATACCACCACCTGAAGAAAATTTGAAGAAAAATAATCTAAATAGGGAAAAACTTAAAAAAACTTTCTTAAGAGTGTTAGGAATCTGGATGAAGATGCCAACTTTCCATAGTTGACTTACTACACCAGTCATTTCTACACAGATAAGACAAAGCTTTAAACTTGAATATCTACTTGAATATTAAGGGAATAAGATTTTTGAGGTATGTACCAAATAAAAGTGCATACATAACAACTTGATCAAGCAAATCATATCCTCAGCTTTTTCCGTCAATCAAAAATGAATATTTCGATGATTTTCATCGTATTTACATCAACCTGCATACGCTAACGTGACTAAACTGAAAACTATTACCTTCACTGAAAACAGTTCAGTGAATGATTTATTAGTTAATGAGAATAAAAAGAACTAATAAATAATACTAATTAAATCATTACCCTAATCACTCTTAAAACATTTGGATTTCCTTCCTTGTCGGAAGTGTAATGAACAATACTAGTGAACACTGTAAACTGTCTGTTCACACCTTTTTAATGTGATTCCTATTTAGCGGAAATTCTCAAATTACAAATCACCTGGAGAAGATGGGCTACATTAGAGGCTAAATTGTATATATTATACAGCCACTAAGAGCATTTGAGCTTTATTCAGTAAGCTCTTAAAATGATTCACGGTGACCATTATTTCATTAATGTATGTCATTTATACATGAAGATAAGTTACGCCATATGGTGTCTTTAAATGAGGGCGCTGTACTCAAATACAAAAGACCAAATCTGAAAAGCAAAAGTTATTTTGAAAAAAATACATAAGAACTATAGAAGAAATTATAATAAAGATACAGATAATCAATAATTATTGTATCTAAATAAATAACACATCAGTAGCATCACTTACGAATCATGAGGCATGCAAAATATATGGCAACATTATATGTTTTTAACTTTCCAGTCATAGGCCAAAAAGCATTGAAATGGTCAATTCTTCTCACTTAGTATGGGAATATAGAAATTAACAAAGTCTCTTCAAATGCAGTTTCATGTGGTAGATTAATGTTATTCAAACATGAAGGAAAAAGCGTATTCAAGAAAATGTATGCTTGTACATTAAATAGTGACTGTAGAATGCTTGCAAAGTGAGGTGACTCATTCCCCCTCCCCTTCCAAACTACCGCTCCTCTGTGATCCTTCTCATACAGATTTACACTAGAAAGTAGCTAATGAATTCAACATAGATACAGCAGCCTGAACGTCTTTTTTTCATATGCTGATTGATTTGCAAGTTTCGTATTAACACTGTCATGTCATTGCATATCATGAAATATTTGTTCCAGGATATTTATTCATAAGCCACAACCACCATGCATGATGTAGATCAATAAAATAGACAAACCTATGTGCACAATAATTAACAACATTATCATAGCAAGTATGATGCAAAACAGATATATGATTGCTCATGTATCATATTTAAAGAATTTTATGTTAAGCCTTCTCATTAATATGCATTGTATCACCACCAAAACCAATAAGGCACATCCACAGATCATGGGTTATTTGTGTATCACATATGACTTGAATAAAGTTTATCATTCTTTAGATCCGTGATTACAAGGATTTTGTAGCAAAATCATATTAAGCCCCGCCCACTATGCATACTAATGAAATTCAACGTTTTTATACCCTGAACATGTACACATTAGCAAACATCACAACTGTACCAAATATGAAACAAAACATATATAGGGTTGTTAAATATAGGCATTTCAAGATACTAACTTAAGCCTCACCTACTAATTAATATGCATGACATCACCACCAAAAACAAAAGGGCACATTTACGGACCATGGGCTTTCTGTGTACCACATAAAACTTGAATCCAGTCTATCATTCTTTAGAAATCGTGTTTACAAGCTCTTTTCAGCAAAATCATATTATTACCCCCGCCACTATGCATACTAATGAAATTCTACGTTTTATACCATGAACATGTACACATTAGCAAACATCATAATTGTACCAAATATGAAACAAAACAGATATGCAGTTGTTAGAATATGAACATTTCAAAATTGTACATTAAGCCCTGCCTACTCATTAATATGTATGACATCACCACCAAAAACAATAGTGCACATCTACGGACCTTGGGCTGTATATATACCACATATGACATGAATCCACTGTACTGTTTTAGAGATATCGTGTTTACGAGCTGGCAGTCACATACACCCACACATACGCCATCACCACCGCATACTGTAGGTCCTATCGCATCAGAACCTAAAAAACACCTGCAGTGGGCCTGATCGCCTGCGGTGGGCCTGATCGCCTGCGGTGGGCCTGATCGCCTGCGGTGGGCCTGATCGCCTGCGGTGGGCCTGATCGCCTGCGGTGGGCCTGATCGCCTGCGGTGGGCCTGATCGCCTGCGGTGGGCCTGATCGCCTGCGGTGGGCCTGATCGCCTGCGGTGGGCCTGATCGCCTGCGGTGGGCCTGATCGCCTGCGGTGGGCCTGATCGCCTCGCGGTGGGCCTGATCGCCTGCGGTGGGCCTGATGGCCTGGGTGGGCCTGATCGCCTGCGGTGGGCCTGATCGCCTGCGGTGGGCCTGATCGCCTGCGGTGGGCCTGATCGCCTGCGGTGGGCCTGATCGCCTGCGGTGGGCCTGATCGCCTGCGGTGGGCCTGATCGCCTGCGGTGGGCCTGATCGCCTGCGGTGGGCCTGATCGCCTGCGGTGGGCCTGATCGCCTGCGGTGGGCCTGATCGCCTGCGGTGGGCCTGATCGCCTGCGGGGCCTGATCGCCTGCGGTGGGCCTGATCGCCTGCGGTGGGCCTGATCGCCTGCGGTGGGCCTGATCGCCTGCGGTGGGCCTGATCGCCTGCGGTGGGCCTGATCGCCTGCGGTGGGCCTGATCGCCTGCGGTGGGCCTGATCGCCTGCGGTGGGCCTGATCGCCTGCGGTGGGCCTGATCGCCTGCAGTGGGCCTGATTGCCTGCAGTGGGTCTGATCGCCTGCCTGTTATAATTAACACGTGTTATAGCCCAGGCGGTTTAGGTGATAGACTTTGATTCTTTTTCCAGCCACAGCAGAATCATTTATTTCAATTTTTACTTTATCTTTTTTCTCTGTCTAGTGATTAATATTGTAGAATTATCTTACTAATATTTCACGTTTACTTATTTTCTTTCTGACATAACACTTGGACAAAAAAAATTAGGCTTCTTTTACTTATTTTCTTTCTGACATAACACTTGGACAAAAAAATTAGGCTTCTCGTAATGTTATAACATAATGCACTGTGCATAAAACTTCACACACGCAACGTGCCACTGTCTGACTGTACAAACAGACAGGAATCTTGTGCGTTCCACAACTGGAAGGGAAGTAATGTTCTCATCACACAATTTTACTTAAACGAGCCTCCCTCTTTAAAGGTATATGGACAGGTAGCAACCACTTTGCATAAATTGATACAAGTGCCCTTCATAAACACTCACCACATACACTTTCTTACAAAATTCATCTCAAAATATGAAAAATCTGGCTTATTTTTCTCTTAACATATGCTCATTATGTATTGTTTTGTTCGTAACGTAAGAGTAGGGCAGTACAACACTAACATTATGTGAAAGTTACAGTGTACCATACAGTAATACTTACAGCCTAACGTAACGAGTGGAGTTCGCCAATCAAGAAATAAAGACAGAATGGATCGGAACTTGAGTCACTATTTCCTCTTTATATCCACAAGAAAATTTCACAAAATAATTAGCATATCGCTCTAATTAAGCGATATTCCGATGTCTGATGGAATGAAATGGGCTATGTTTTGAGGTAGCCTAGGTCAATGTGACACAGTCACACAATTAAAGTTATGCATTGTAGACCTCGCTGTGTCCTTATTCTTACATCACACGCCTTTTTTTTTATAGTGGAAGTCCAGCCCTTTTTTGCGGCTTAATTTTTCACTTTTTCGCAAACATTTCAGAAATGAGTGGACATTTTTTATTGATAATGTTTATGAAATATTCAGAATATTAAAAGGGACATTTATTACAAAATCGCTAAGTGTCCATATACCTTTAATGAAATGTTAAGAATATCTAAAGGAACCTATTTATCACAAAATCACTACCTGTCCATATACCTATAATAAAATGTTTAGAATATTGAAAGGAACGTATTTATGGAAAAATCTCTACCTGTCCAAATACCGTTAACATTTAGTTTTAATCTTCTGCCACAACTCTTTTAAAAAGAAAACAAAATTCTGACAAAGCTAGAGTAACCATGCCTCTTATCACAATCAAGCTGAGAATATACTGATACTAAGCAATGAAACAAGAAACTTGAAAGAATTACAGATTTTTAAACGTCTGTCCAATCAGACACTACAATTCTGCAAAATCTTCAAAGGTTAGCCAGCCATAACTCACAAGCACAAAAAAGTTATTTTCAAAATTCAAATATTGTTCTACTCGGAAACGAAAGTTCTTTTCAGTAGGTCATTACTCTGTGGGCATCCCAATTCCTTTTATATTTCAAACTTCAAAACTAGTAAATAAGCTACTCGGAAAAAAGTGGTCGCAATATCTAGTTTCTTCTGAAATGTATTTTAGATAAAAAACATAAATCAACTGCTCTCATGGAGAACTGAAAATAATGCAGACACACAAACAGGAAATTGTGGTTTGTCAATTCCTTAAAAGAGCTCTTTTAATACCCAATTCCAGCCTCTAATCGTCTGCACAACATCAAACCAGTCTTTCCTCTGAAAACTGACAACAAATTCCTGAGATATAATCAACCACTACTGTTTGATACACTGGGAGCAAGTTTATCACTACCTACCACAAATGAATGACACACACGGTGAAAATCTAGATTTGCAAGATAGTAAGGGAAAAATTCCTGAAACAACTTCTATTTGTAAGTTATCTCTCCAGTTATCATTAATTACAAATATCACAATACTTTATTGACAGCAATGACTTTCATTTTGAATTATTACATATACTAGCTCTGTGTTTTATCTTCAGTAGACCAAAGGACTGGATATCCTAACTCGATGGGAAACAACTGCCACCCATCATGGATTACATGTGTAAACATAAAACTATCACAAACAAATAACAGGAAATTATCATCAATCTTGGCTGTCCTCAATTTATTATTTTTTTTGTGTTAAATTGCCTTTCTAAATTATTGGAAACCTGTTTTGTTTAATGGGGTATAATATGTGTTTTACAAGAACAAGCTTTGGTAATCTGCTCATACACAGTAGAAGTAAAATAAATTTTTATTTTATAGAAATTGATACAATAGCATCCCAAGGATTGGCAATTATGACATCACACTTTACATTGGAAGGTCACTTCTCAACACACTTGTGAAATTTTTAAAAAGCAAAAACTAATAAATGCAAAAAGATATCAACATGATTTTTGCACCAAGTTGATTCTTGCATAGTCCTCTATTATATACATGCAAAATTACCTGGAATATTCCTTTAATTTCAGTCTTTGAAATTGATGAGAATGTATTTTGCATATATGAAACTTGATTGTAGGGTACGGCTAGAATTTTTAAGAACTTTTTGTCGCAATCAGCTACACTCTTTCAAGACAAAGGATATTAACACAAGAGACAGGCCTGTTCACAAATCTGCATACAAATTTGAATAAAAAGACCTGGAAGTTAATAAGAACTGGTTAATTTTGGGAGGAATTTTCCTGTGGCCAAGCATGTACATTTTATATGAGTTATATGATAGAGGACATTCAAAGAAACACAATGCTGAAAAAAATCAAATTCAATATTTTAGGAGATATTCAGGTTCCAAACTATTTACATGTAATTTCCTTGAAAATAACTCACTGCTTTCTATATGATTGGAAACAATTATTTTAAATCCAGACCCAAGATTTGCCCATCAATCCAAGAACACAACATTTAACCAAAACCAAAAAGTTTTGTGGTTCCAATGCTTTTTAATCATAAGCTAATTAATTTGCAATTTTTTTTATTAACTGTCATGTCATTGCATATCATGAAATATTTGTTCCAGGATATTTATTTATTCACCATGCAAATCAATAAAAATGTTGACAACATTAGCATTTGCACAATAATTAACAATTTTACCAAGTATGATGCAAAAAATAGTTGCTCAATCCCATTTCAAGAATTTGTCAGCAAAACTGACATACTACCACAACATTATATGTACAGACCATGACCCATCTGTGCACGACATTTATCTATGGTGTTTACATCATTTAGCGCTTTCACATTAGGCCATGCCTACCATGCATATTATTGACATCTTTTAAAATTTTTTTACCATGCTCAATATGACCCTGCATACATATGCTCATTTAATATGCATGATATCACCACAAAAAACATTAGGGCACATCTGCAATTCATGAGCTATCTGTGTACAACACATGACGTGAACCCAGTTCATATAGGTTTTGAGATATCGTGCTTACAAGCTCTTTTCAGCAAACTTTGTTTGAGTTATCTAATTGACACCGACTGTTCCAATGTGCTCAATGAGTTAGCATAAACAACAGTAAACACACAGAGCACAAGGTGGGTCTTCCATTTGTTAGAATGCAATGTCCTCACTTTTTGGCCCAGTGCTCCTTTAAGCTGCCAAATTTGAGAAAAATGTCATCGAAAATCCTTTTATATTAATAAGTTCTTTACCTCAGGGAAAAGCATACTATGTAAGATGACAACTCTTACATATAAGTAGAACAGTAAATAACTTCATAGTTCGCATGCCCATGCAAATTGACACCCATATCATATGACCTGGCCAATTATAAAAATGACATCTCATACTAAGTCCCACATGGCATCCCATGTCTCACATAGCATCCCACACCATGCCCCACATAACATCCCATATAACATTTCTTGTCCCACATGGCATTCCACCATATCACCCACATGGCATTATACCATATCACCCACATGGCATCCCACCCCATGTCCCACATGACAACTCATCCCATCCCTAGTCCCACGTCGCATTCCACCATGTGTCCCATATAGAATCCTATCCAATGACCCACATAGATCCCATCCCATGTCCCAAATTACATCCCACCCCATGTCCCACATGGCATTCCACCATATCTCCCACATGGCATTCCACCATACAGTATGTCTCACATAGCATTCCACCATATGTCCCACATGGCATTCCACCATATGTCCCACATGGAATTCCACCCTATGACCCACATAGATCCCATCCTACATGTATGTCCCACATTAATCCAACCACATGACATCCCTTCCTATGTCCCACATGGCATCCCTCCCTGTATCCTGCCACAGTGGCATCCCACCTGATGTTCCATATGGCATCCCACCTTATGTCCCACATTGGATCCCACCATATGTTCCACATGGTATCCCTCCCAATGTCCGAATGACATCCTACTTTATGTCCCACATGGCATCACATCCCATGTCCCCATGGCCTCCTACCCCATGTCCCACATAGCCTCCTACCCTATGTCACACATAGCATCCTACCCTATGTCACACATGGCATTCCAACCTATGTCACACTCTGTGTTACTCGTAGCATCCCACCATGTCCCACATGGCGTTCCACCCTGTTCCACATGGCATCCCACAAGCTCCATAAGAAGTCTTATCCTAGCTATCAGTCCCTGATTGAGCATACTCTATATGAAAGTGTCAGTTCATATAATAACTTATATGCAATTGACTTGTTGAAATGGGGTGGGACCCCATGTCCCACATGACATCCCATGTCCCACATGACATCCCATGGCATTCCACCCTATGTCCTGCATGGCATTCCACCATATATCCTAATGGCATTCCACCCTGTTCCACATGGCATCCCACCCCATGTCCCACATGACATCCCATAGGCTCCATAAGAAGTCTCATCTTAGCTATCACATTCCATGTTTGAGCATACTATGTATGATAGTGTCAGTTCATAAAATAACTTATATGCAAATGAGTTGTTGAATAAGAAAAAAAGGCAGAGTCAAATAATTATGCCTGATATTGGTGTATACCACACGGTACATGATATGTCCCGCATGGCCCACATCTATGTCCCACATGGCATCCCTCTCTATGTCCATATGCAGTCACATCCTGTCACCCTCCCTGACTTGAGCATACTAAATGAAAAAAGTCTGGTCAGTTCATATAATGTAGCAACTTAATCATGCCTGATACAACCGTTGGGAACAAATACTTTGAAGAATTTTAAGGATTTTAAATCTCCAGTGCTATGCGAGAGATGCTTGATGATCTCTGAAGAATATTGGAAAATTATATCACTTTACAGTTATCTTCTAAGGAAATATCAAAAGTTTTGTAGACTTTTTAAGGAAACTAGTCTTTAATCTTGTATTAAGTGTCTCTGAAAAACTTTAACATTTTGTAAGGAAATTCTAACCTTTCATAAGGAAATTTAAAGAAACTTTAACTTTTTTACAGAGGAACTCTGAAGAAACTTTAACATTTTCTGAAGAATTCTCAAAACTGTTAACATTTCTAAGGAATTCTCAGGAAAAACTGTGGATAGCCAAAATCGCCATTACATAGATTCGCATTATGCTCTGCATGCGAACCAAAAACCTCCTGTGTATTTCAAGTGATGAAAAGTAAGACAGACCATTATCCAGGTCTTTGACTTTCTTCGTTTTTGACGTTGAGAGACCAATCGTTGCAAAAAAAAATCAATCAAAATGTTCAAAACCTATTTTGGAATAAACATTTCTAAGAATTCTCCTTAACTTGGTGGCTTAACCTCTGTATCCAATTCCACCATTCAAGTGACTCTCAAAATTGCTTCACAAATTAACATTACCACAACACCAATTAAGAACAGGTTTATGTGTCTACAAATCGTAAATAATGGTGGAATCTGTACCAACTGACAGGTTTCAAGGAGCCAATCAGAAGCTCTTGTGCAGGGGTGTCCTTAGGGACTCACCATATCCACCCTCATTAGTCTCCACAAAGCAAAAAACGAGAATAATGAAAATTCAGATTGAACTGTTTGTATGCTTTCTATATATGCTCTTTGGTTATTAACAAGGCTATGAGTCATTATCAAAGAGTCATGGTCCTTATTTCTTCAAAAGGTTCACAACAACTAGGCTTGTGATAAGAACTTGTCTTCAGGACAGAATATCTCAAGATCATTACTAGGCTGTCACAATATTAGTAGATTAAATATCAATTATGGACAAAAGTTTCAGATGTAACGCCATCAGTAGGATTTGCCACCAAAAGTGTGTGTGTGTGGGTGGGGGGGAGGAATCAAAAGTGGGGAGAGGAACCACAAAATTATGCTAAGATGCAAAAAATCACCATACAAAAGATACAAATTCAGAAAAAAGTGGGGCCAGGGGAGGAAGGGGAGGGCAAGTGGCTCAATCAAATCTTGCCTATGTGTAACAACATATCAAGATATCTAAGTTATAAACTTATGATCACTATTATAAAACGCAGAGGGGTTTTCCGCATTCAAAATTAATTTTAAATAGGATCAATATTGAAGGAAAAAGACCATTTTACGTTTTTTTCTTACTGTTTACAGCTACAAATTCATAATATATAACAATAGTAAGAAACAGGTCACAGGTTTTTGTATACCACACATTACTAATTACTTTTAATACTAGATATTAAAGGAATATCATATTAACAATGAAGAATAAGGTCTAATCAATTATGATTTACAATGTGTTTACAGTGAGTTGTACTTAACTAGTGTTCATACCTGTTCATAGCTGTTCATTTTGTCCATGTATTTCTGGGTTAATTGTACAGCTTGTAAGACAGGTGTTACAACTAATGCAGATTTATGCCTAACAAAAGTAATGTAGCTAGCATTGTTAATTGGACTTAAGTCTCTAATCAAAGTAAAATATAGCCCCAATCATAACTAATTAATACAAATTTCAACTCTTCCATAGATCCTCTGTTAATCGTATGTAAAGTTTGAATTGTAAAAGTCATTGAATGAAAGTTGTGTGTGTGTGTGTTTGAATGTTATTGACTTTCAATGGCAAGTGTGAAACATGAACGTTTTAACTTTTGGAGGATTACACTAAACGTATAATCAACGGTTCGTTCATTTAAACATTTCCACGTGCAGTTGTCACAGTCCTAGGTTGTACCAACATGTGAAACCTTCAACAAGTGCTTACATCTATGCATTTGAAAAATTTAAAGGATTAGTTCAGTGGTCAAGCATGTTCATCTTATATAAAAGAGGACTTCAAAAGAAACAAAATGGTGAGGAAAGCATTCAAAATCTTATTCCGTTAAGGAGATATTCAAGTTTAAGTTTGGTAGCATTTCTGTATAAACAACTGAAATCAGACTAGTTGTGATGTCACAGCCTCAGATTCCTCAGTTTTTATGTATCTTAAAGAAAGTTTATTTACACTTTTTCCACTATTTAAATTATTATTCTTCAAACTTCCTTCAGGTGGTATATTATAAAAACCATTCTTAGATTCAGTTTTACTACTTTTTTTGACATATCCCATGATTTATAAGTCACAAAATCACAGAACAAATATAAAGAATACATAAAGACTTTGAGGAATCTGAGGCTATGACATCACAACTAGTCTGCTTTCAGTCGTTTCTATACAAATAATACCAAACTTAAACATTTCCTTACGATTTTTGAATGCTTTCTTCACTATTTTGTTACTTTTGAAGTCCTCTTTCATATAAGATAGACTTGCATGACCCTGCAACTAATCCTTTTAGAACAAAATAACAGATAATGCATGATTTTGTTACATTTCACTGACTGTGTGTTTGCTTGATAGAATCAGGTGGCAGATATATACATGCAGATGAAACATTGTGTACTTAATTATTCATTTGTTGAAATATAAACACAATCAAGAAGGAAATATTTATCATGGTAAAATAGAAAGATAAGTATTTCAATGAAATTTCCCTGATTTCAAAGTTGTAATTTCAAGATTGAGTTCCTTTGGTGTATGGATCAGATGTCTCTGTTTGCAGATAGAGCACAATCAATGGCCATGTAATTAGTTTGCATCTAAGTAAGCAGATGATATTAGATTTCTCATTAGTTAATATTTGAACAGATACAATTCTCATTTAATTTGATGATTTATACCTTCGTACCTGATTTGACTTTGAACTTCAGAGAAGAAATCATGAATACAAGTTTCAGGAGCCTAAATGTGGCCCTCTAATTAAGCAAATGTGAAAGTATTCTTACAACTTTTAAAGAGGAGGGAAAATGGGAAGCAGATGTATAAGCTTTACAGACAAAAAGTCAAAATCCACAAATGGGGCCTCAGATGATGTATTTAGGGTAACAAGTAGAGAAAGAGCTCATGCATATAAAAACACATTTTCCCCTTTTAAGACAATAATAGTTCTTCAATTGAAGAAAAGATCAAGCATAAAGAAATTCATGTTTTTGAAAGATGCAACTTCAACAAATTTGAGAAGACACATATAACCTGTGGTTCCCCCTTGCCCTCCCACCTTGGTTCTGTTCCCTCTTTTAATAGCATAGCATGACTACCTTGAGTGCCAAGAATTGCAACATTTTGATACAGCTTTTCCATATAAAGAAACACTTAATGACAGAAGAAGTGGATGGTTACTGTTAAGATTAAACAGTGACAAGCTTGTACCGATCTCAAACATTCTTGGAGGCGGGAATCCAAGCAAAGCTAGCCGTATCTATGGGGATCCAATAATTGACATAAAGGTCCCTTATAGACCTGAAAAACATTGTTGTCTATTAATTGGCCCGAGTTTAGGTACTGTATGTTTTCTTTAATGAATTAATTAATATTCATAGCTTAGTTTAGTTGATAAAAAAGTATGATCTTCAAATTCATAACAAAATACTTCAAGGCATAAAGAACATACTGTCTTTTTCTGTAATTCTTCAAATTTCTCTCCTAAATAGTAAACGTTGACAATAATCAGAATATTTTATGGAACAACACAAAACTCTTTGTCAGAATTACATACTCTTCTTCAAACAATTAATAATAATAATACTAATAATGCTGATGCTAATAATACTAATGCTAATAATGCTAATGCTAATAATACTAATGCTTATAATGCTAATGCTAATAATAATAATGCAATAACAATAATAATATTAATAATAAAACAATAATAATAATGATAATAATAATAATAACAATAAACAAATAATAATAATAATAATAATAATAATAACAATAATAATAATAATAATACTAATACTAATAATGATAATAATAATAATAATAATAATAATAATAATAATAATAATAATAATAATAATAATAACAATAATAATAATAATAGTAATATAATAATGTATAGAAATAATAAAAATAATAATATCAATAGGGTTTGAACGGTAAAGGTATTATTTTTTGGGGTCATTTTATAACAAAAAAAACAAATATTATCGACTTGATTGCCCCATGTCTAAAACTATTGATTATTGAGAGTTCAGAATTTAAGTGTTAATTCCATTTTTTCAGATTGATGCCCCAATGGCACATGAAATTAAAAAGGAGAACAATGGAAATTCAAGGCTCAGTTCATTAAAGATAATCACCTTTTTCTGTAAATTAAGCAATTCAGATGATGTCTGATCGTTAAAATAAAGTTTTCTACACATTTATGTCAAATTCTTAGAATTTTGGGTGTCCTAAAATAAGGGAAAATATACAAAATGATGTGAAGATCAAAAATATTATCCTTCAATATGTATTTAAAATACCAAAGAAATTAAGCAGTTATCTTTTTATACTATATTTGGCTGTTTATTCTATTGATTTCTTACAAAACATTGCAATTTTAATGTTCTTTTGCAATATGAGCCTACACTTAGACCTATGCCTAACAGATTACATTAAGCTAGATCTGCTGACGATGATGGAGTTCTATGGAGAGAATTCAACAAAATTGAAAATGTTTACGACCCCTGTGTGTTGAACTGAAGAAATATTGAAATTAGGCATACTTACAGGACATTCTGGCATCGAGAAAAATTATAAAAAAACTAAAATAAATGAAAAATGGCTTAGGAATCTTGAGTAGTCAGTGCATTATGCAGACAGTCAGGTATATTTATTTGGACTAGCTTTGTGCATTCATGATACCTTTAAATTGAATGTTTTGTAAACAAATGACCACGTTACAGTACCCTCTTTACTGGCATAATCAAATTCTCAGGCATTTATGCGCACGCATGCTTACTGTATATTAAAAACACTAAAGCACCCGCGATAATGATCTGTTTCAAGACAAATTGGTTCAGATTGTTTTCAATTTGTTTTAGTCGTAAGTCATATTTGATATGTTCATCATTTGTTTTAAGGTACAAAATGTGGACGTAGGCCTAGCGCCATATTGTATAGTGGCATATTGGCAAAGAAATGATTTCTTAAGCCTTTTTTGAGAGTTATCATTTATTCCGGTAAGTTATTTGTTCTGCCGCAGGCAAGAACAGGGTGGGCATGGGTGGGGGGAGGGTTGTCGATTGTTATACCAATTCAATTTGATTCCATTAATATGCTTAAATATTCTAAAAAGCTTAGTTTATACAGCACCAGTAACCTAGCAACAAATTATTGAAGTCGCCGCATGCGAAACGTCTGCAATGCGGGATAACTCATCGAATAGCAAAGTTGGGTCGAGACCCACAGTAATTACTATATAATAATGCATAGAAATAACCTAAAATAATAACCAGAAATCGCAAATGATACAAATCCCCTCGCCGTTAATAAGATGCTTTTCAGCCTGTCACACCTGCCATCCCACCCTCTGTTCCACATGCCATACCATCCATACCATGCCTACTTCCCTATCAAGATGACATTCCACCATATAACTTGCCACCATAATGTTTAGTGGCATATTGGCAAAAAAA
This sequence comes from Chiridota heheva, assembly GCA_020152595.1. NCBI lineage: Eukaryota > Metazoa > Echinodermata > Holothuroidea > Apodida > Chiridotidae > Chiridota > Chiridota heheva. Next base: position 523,265 of record JAIGNY010003638.1, on the reverse strand, counting down.
TTATTTCTTAAGCCTTTTTACTGGGGGTTCTTATTTGGTCCGGCGCAGTGATTTACCATAGATTTGTGCTTTTGTGGTAGGCCTACATGTGTAAAATCATTTATCACAAAAATTCACGAAGCAATCAACATTATACTTTCGTATGAAATGCTAAGTTTTAGTCAAATATCCTGATAATTAATTTTGTATCATGATTTTTTCTATAGAATTGGCAATCTTTCAGTTTTAAACTGAATTGTGTTCTTCGATATTACACGTACCAATAAATCCTGATTTGTGATGTCCCCTCTCCCATGTACACGTGTTGGACGATTTGAAGTCTTTCCCCAAATCATGTACTTCCGTAGAGTGAAATATATTGAAGATGCAAATTATCAAAACACGCATTTAAAAAAGAATAAGAAACATAAATATTCAGTACTAAGCATGTAAGAACAGAGTATGAGCATTAAAACCAGTGTTTCATTGCATGTAGGCCTCAACAAATTTTTTAATAACTACCCGGTTTCATTTTCGTTAAGTTACTTAATTTTTTTAGTAACTTTGTAACCTAATTAACGTTAAATTTTCTTCTGTTCTTGATAGGTTGGTTACAGATAGGCCTAGGCTAATGGTATTCAAAGAGAAACACAACAGCATGTCTTAAAATAGTAATTGGTAGAAAACTGATGATGTGAGAAAACATATATTTCCTTATAGTGATATTACAACAGCTTACTGATTCTGATATCAATTAAACTTTAGATACATAAACTGACAATGAAGCTTATTTTCACCTTTCTGCTGCAGTGCTTGAAGGGGGCGAATGGGACTTTGCACATTTCGGAGGGCTTATGGGAACTATTGCATTGTTATGACGGGAAAAGTCAAATGTAAACTGAGGTCAAAGTTTGAGTTGTAGATAAGTTTAAGTTTAAGTTTATTACACTTATATGGCACATCATCTAAATAATTTATTCTAATGCGCCTTACAAAATATGCATATAAAGAAAATAAATACAAAAGTCTAAATAAGATAAGCATGAAATATAAAAAAAAAAACAAGAAAATTATGAAGAGGACTTGAAAGCACAATTAAATTATAGGACATAAAGGGTAAAATAGCAGTGTAACTTGTGATATGCATGTGATAGTTTGGTTTTTGAAAAAGTCAAGAGTCAAAGGTCAAATACTTGTAATTATAATAATAACAATACTAATAATAATAATAATAATAATAATAATAATGATAATAATAATAATGATAATAATTATAACAATGATAATACTACTACTACTACTACTACTAATAATAATAATAATAATGCTTATATAGCGCTGACATCCAGAAAAATAACTGTTCGAGGCACTGTACAAAAATAGGCTAAGTTTAATTACGAAAGTGTAAATAAAAAGAACCTCTTTAAGTACGGAAATAGGCCACACCCACCATAACAACGCGTTAACTAGGTGGGGCAAACAACCTCATATCTGCAATCATGCATGACCAATGCATTGACATTTGGATGTTTATGTGGCCTGTCGTACGTTTTGATCTATTTATGGCACTTATCCAGATCTTTAGAGTTTTTAGCAAAAGGAATAAACAAAATTCCGTTTGCTGACCATTCTGGGTAATTGGGTATCGTGAATCAAATTTACAAAGACCATAGCCGGCCTGTAGGCGCAAATTTTGTTCACCATCTTGTTGTCACTCGGTCTATGTGTGTGCAGAATATTGTTTTGTGCAGTATATTACATTGACTACATGAGCATGCGCCCTAGCTAGATGTACTGTACCAGTACCGCGTAGGGTTTTTTCCCCACTTAGTTACGCAGATTTTGTTGCTAGGCAAATTCATGCAGTGATTGGTTAAAAAAGCAGTCAATCAACTAACTCAGAAAGGTTAATTGTAGCACAGAGCAGCAAAATGGATTTAGAAAATCATAAAAATCATTGTACTGCTGTTATTGTATTTTCTAAGATATTTACAGCATTACACAAATACAATTCCCTCTACAAATCACTGTAGATAAAGCAAAAACAAAAAAAATTGTTTAATCTATATAATCAATTAATTCACCTGCCCATTACAACATCACAAAGGAAGACCAGAAGGAAGCCACACCAGGTACTTTACTACATTACTTGAAAAACCTGTCACGAAATGTCAATGTTTATTATTATGGTAAACCAAGTAAGAAAACAAAACCATAATAGGATGTTCAAATTAAGTGACTGCATAATACGTTTCATATAATGAGCATAATTGTTCAATACCATAATTGTTCCTTCGTCAAGCGACTATGAAATAGCATGTATCTTTGCATAATGAAAATAAACTATTCAAGATTAATGGTGTGGGCACACATGAGACGTGCATCCTGTGTAATAGTTGCCTAATTCAATGAAACAAATATTTTCCTGGGAGTTCTGTGGACATCGCAAACTCCATATTTGTGATCAAGTTTATTACTATTTTGAACTACAAGTTTGTCAAGCACAGGGTTCCTTTCCTCCTGTCTGTTTTTTAAGGAAAACCCTAAAGGATCACGCGGTCCTTGCTACGTAATGATGGTTGGTATTGAGAAATTTTGGGTAAAACTCGCTTGAAAATAGGTAAAATGTCAATTTTCAATTTTTTTTGGACAAATTTCAATTTTTTCCATTAACTTTCTTATGATACTTCCAAACCTTGCTTTTGCCTGAAAACATGTGATAAACTGTCAAAGACATCAATACATCCAATTCATCAATCAGTATCTTTTTTGAATTTTATCCTCTTTGAGACCAATTTTTTGAGACTATATTTTGATTCTTTTATTGGAAAGTGTGTCTTAGCATTCATATAAATCAAACTTGTAGTGATAGAAAACAAAAGGAACGTTGTGAAAATTAATTTTGAGGCCTAGGTTTAATGAATTTTAACCTGTGTAAGAAGAGATTAGCAAGACAGACAGGCAGACACATAGACAACATCCATGGGTTCAAGTGGAATAAAAAGAAATTGTTCATGAAAAGTGTTGTTCCCCCAACATGGAGCAAAATTACAGCACCCTTTTATGACAAATAATCACAGCAGTGCACAGAAACGTCCAAACATTACAAAGACAATACCCCTTTTGGGCTTACTTAGCTGATGGATAAGAACTGTCAGGTTTTGAAGTCGATCCGGAGAAATAGGGGGCAGTGTGAAAGAAAGCACTCACACAAACTTTGTTTGGAGAATGAATTATTGCATTATGAGTGCGTTTTAAGGATGCTCTGTAAATCTTAAACACAGCGATTGGACAGATAGCCAGTAAAACAAAGAGAGAGTCTATGTGTATGCACAAGGGGAGGGAGTTAGACATTGAAGATTGAAGGAATCTTTGCAACTACATCAAAGCTGGTATATCACATACAAGCACTGTCATGCCTCAATACTGAACAGGTTATTTATCAATTATGAAACTACATAAATAGATTAAAAACTTCTACTACGAAGGTAGCAAAACATTACCAGACAAAAAAAAAAAGCTCAACTCATATCCAATGGTCCTTAACCCATGACTAATAATGGAATACTTCCTATTTTTGACGTCATAAACGCTGTAAAAATAGGTTTGCAGAGATCTCCTTTCCAGACAAAAAAAAAGATTAATATATCATGTTTCACACATATTGTTCAATCTTCCCATGAAATAAATCCTAGGTTAGTAGTATAGACATTCTTTTCCTGTTTGGAACTTTGCACTTCCTAGAATAGAGATTTTAATCTTTAAATATGACTCTATTGGCCTTCTACATTTTTTTATGAGGTGCAGGGCTGGCTCAGTGGTTAAAGAGTCAAGCAAAAATAAAAACAAATATAAAAAAACATTTTTTTCTAATGAGGGGCAGGGCGGACTCCAGGGGGCAGGGCGGGCCCACGGAGGTGTGGGGTGGGCCGCTTCTTTGAAACAGCAAAACTAGGGGTCTGCAGTACTTGCTCCAGACCACTCAGCTGTAGAATAAAGCACCAACACTGCTAGGGAGTTAACTTGCAATGGACTGGTGTCCTGTCCAGACGGGAGTTATATGCTCTCATCCCTTTGCAGCATGGAAACCGGGGATAAGCACCGGCCCTATGGGCCTAATGAATCAGCTGGATATAATTATAACTCTAACTTTTCTGCGACGCTTTCTTTGTTCTGGGATTTGAAAAAATCACCTGAAGGGAGATATTTATCAAATTCTCTTTCCCATCCAGCATACTCTTAGTCTTGAAGTGAGCTTTTTAAAAATGGTAATTAGGTCATGACCGTAATAATTTATTTATCAGCTTTTAGAGGTGAAATTGGTTAAACTATTTAACCAAAACACAACAAAATATAGAAAAAGCACAGAATTGGATGTTCAACCCAGCAAATGTTTAAGGACACCTTTAAAAATGTCATTGAAAAAAATATAAATAAATACTTCCTGAAACCTATAACACATAATCTTCCTTGAGTGAACATAGTATTTGTCTGTATGTAATGGGAGATGTGATCAGTTTGGTGACTGAGCCTAATGCATATGTGTGCCAAATATGACATGGCATCAATCTACGCTTCATGAGCAATGTTAACAAGCATTTTGTAGTATTTTCAAATTAATCCCAGGCCAACATGCACATCAATGCTATTTAAACTGCTGACAACATAAGCGTGTATGTAATACCTGATAAAATTATCAAAGCAAGTATGACACACAACGGGCATACAGCTGCTCATTTATATCACTATTTTAAACTCAGAAGAAGCTTGTAACAAGGTTCCACAAGAATCTTCCTAAGAGACTCACAAGACCCTTTCCTACAACATAAACTGGGTTTTTTCACCAACAAAGTTTAGAACTAAAGGGGTCACAAGTTGGTTCAAGATGTAAATTACATATTTATACTGAACTACTTACTGAATGTTGAATTCAATAACACTGCACAATAAATCCAATCTGAAAAGGAGGAAGAAGTCTGGCCTAACCAAATTCAAAAATAGAATCAAATCTCAAGTTAAGTTGAAATCAAATTTACAGTTCATCAAATATCAGCAATTGCTATTCAATTCATTGCCTTTTTCCTGTAACATAAGTCACTTTTACGATGGTTCGCATGGGTCATATGAAGTGCTGATCAGATTAAGACAAAAATCACATCACTGGCCTAATGATGTCTGGGCGAACAAACCACAAACAGGAACCAACCCAAAAAATAAAAAAAATCTTTTTTGCTATCAAACATCATAACTGTACCAAATATGAAATAAAACATACATGTGGTTGTTATAATATGATTTCAATTTTTTTACATTAAGCCCCGCCTATTCATTAATGTGTATAACATCACCACCAAAAACAATAGGGCACATCTATGGATCCTGGGCAATCTGTGTATGACATATGACTTGAATCCAGTTTATTGTTCTTTAGATATCATGTTTACAAGCTCTTTTCAGCAAAATCATATTAAGCCCTGCCCACTATGCATATTAATGAAATTCAAAGTTTTTACACTACGAACATGTACAGACTAGCAAAAATCGTAACTGTACCAAATATGAAACAAAACATATATATATTGTAGTTATCAAAATATAGGCATTTCAAGATTTTTACATTAAGCTCCGCCTACTAATTAATATGCATGGCATTACCACTAAAAACAATAGGGCACATCTACGGAACATGGACTGTATATATACTACAAATGACATGAATCCACTGTACCGTTCTTTAAATATTGTGTTTACGAACTGGCCGTCACATACACACACATACATACACCATACATACACATACATACACCCATACATACACACGCCATTATGACCACATAGGTTCTATGTATGACCACATAGGTTCACACTGATGCTATCACATCAGAACCAAACATTTGACATTTTTAGTGTATTATTCCAACATACATTAAAATGTGACAAGACTATTGTAAGAAGTATGTTTTTTTTCTAAAAAAGTTATATTACTTAAATTCCACACTTGGTTAATATAAATTGCATTTTAGTGAAAGGAGAGTTGTTTTGTGACAAGTGGAAGTAAAATGCTTCATTTGGTACAACTGCACAACAATGTTCAGCAAATCAGGCGCAGAAAAGAGTGTTAAACAAAAAAAACCCAAAAGAGTCAGACGTAATTTTGATGTGTCAAAAATCACGAACATACTCCTGATGTAATATGTTTCCATAGTGTCAACACAAACATTATCAATTCAGAAAGCAAACTTGAGCACACGATTATTAAAGCATGCGCTGTTATCACGTCAAATGCAGTATAAACCTGAAGTTGACAAAGTGGGAGGAACACCTAATATCGGAAAGATAAATCTTACAATACTGATCAAATCCTTCCAAACTTGTTATTTGCAGAAAATGATCAAAATTACCTGAATAGTTGTAGCCGTCAGCCCGATTAGAACATAGCTCTCTCAAATGTCCATTTCATGTGCACAAATCTCCAGCTCAAGGAATTGAATAATTTTGAGATTTAGGTAGGCCCAACTAAACCTACAGCACTTAACCTGCATTAGCAGTACACTGTTTGTGTCATTTTCCTGTTTAGTTTGGTGCTTCCTTTGCACACTCTGAAAGCGCCCTTCCACAATCAAAACTCACTGGCAATGACCCAGTTAATAGTTTAAGAGGTTATTCATGACTAATATCACAATGACATAGAAATTTTGCACTTTTGCAATCCAGTGATTGTAAATTCTATCTTAAATCAAACACCCTTCTAAGAAGACAACAACACACACAATACTTACCATTGTGAAGCTTTGGATGCTAATGTTATCATCATCATCTCTTGCAGATCTCGGCTGAAATTAAGAGAGAAAACAGATTATTCAAATAAATCTAATAATCTAAAGTTCAAAAGTAATTCAGAAAATTATTAAGAATGAGGACTCCTTTAATCCGGATGAAGCTTATGAGCTGCAGCAGATTCTCAAGATTATGTATCTTGACCTTTATCAAAGCCAAAATATGAGATGCCCTAAAAATGCAAAAAGCATGATCATTTCTTAGCTTAATGCAAAGAAATAAAGATACAATGTGTAACATAAAAGCTCAACAAATCTGGGTTATATGCATAATCAACATTGAAATGTATTTACATTCAAGTGCAAAAACCTTTTGTTTCAGAGACACATTTCAATCGTTGGTTTGGTTTGGTTTGTTGATGTTTAACGGCACCGTGACAGTCAGAGTCAAATGTGCTAAGAGGGTGTTAATAAATTATGGGGTAAGAGTTAGGATAGTGAGGAGATGGAAGGTTTGTAAGGAAGATAAGGGGGAAAAGCAGAATGTAGGGAAAGAAAGAAAGCAAAAAAATAATTGTTGCGTTCTTTCCTCCCACAATTCAAACACTGTAAATTAGCGTATACATAACAACTTACTGTTATGAAAGGAGGGACAATGTATAACATAAAGCCCATCAAATTAAAAAGGAAGACTGGGGCTGGAATGTACTTACATCAGAGTGCAAAACCTGTCTTTCAGTGACACATTTGAAAGCATCAACTTTGGGGGTATGGTGAAATCATGGGGTACATTACTGTGCTTAATTGATTGTGGATATGCAACGCAGACTCAAGGCCGTTACACACCAAACACGACGCGGCAAGCAATTTTTTAAACAAAATTGAATAAAACAAAGGAAAAGAAACATTTTGACCTCGTTTTCAGAGAAGCATCGTCATCGCATGACTACTCAGATGATAACTGAAAATTAATTGAAAGGGCCTTACTACGCCCATTAAAGCAAAATTTGCATCGCGACAGAAAATCGCGCCCCACTAAATCGAATTTCTCCAGTTTGAACGAAAAAGCATTTCTAACAAATTTTCCAGTATCATCAGAAAGCCTCAATTGAAAACTTCATCGTGTGTAAGCAAAAAGTCAAAGCATCTTATAATATTTGTTTCCTGTGTGATTATCTAAAATATCGCTTGTCGCGTTCGGTGTGTTACGGCCTTTAATCTTGCACTTCAATACATGTTGATCAATTTTAAGTTTATGCTAAATTTGTGATGAATGACTTGGACAGCTCAAAATCTTTTATGTACTTTTAAAATATTTTTTTCCTAAATCTCAGTCACAGAATATGTTTGTTTGGTTGATGTTTAACAGCACCGCGGCAGTCAGAGTCAAATATGCCAAGAGGGTGTTAAAAATTTACAGTGCAAGTTAGGACAAAAAAGAATTGGGAGAGGGAAAGGGGAAAGGAAGAGGAAAAAAAAAAAAATTGAATGGGGATATGATAAAGACTGAAAAACCTTTAGTCAGAATTTAATGCACTGCTTCAAAGAATAATGACACAATTAAAAATGATAATGATCTGCATGAGAAAATACCACGGTCACCCTGTAATATATCACAAGTTTGCATACAAAAATGCATATTGATGTCTAAGATTGCAAAACTCTGTAAAATGGTTCTGTTATAATATATTTTGATTACGTTTTGCCACTTTGACAGTTTTTGATAGATTTGAAAGTAATTTAGCTTATATATGTTGCTTCTACAAAGAAGGTGACTGGATCCACGCTTTTTTAACTTTAAGTGGTCATCGCATCATGGTCAGATTCCATGGTAGAACAGAGAACAAATACCGTATTCGACCTATCAAGCACCAACGCTAACAAAAATGAAAATGCACCACTCTCTAGGCCCGAAGTTTCTTCCTAATAAATGCCCATGCTCTGGGGCCGCATACAGTGTGATATTCAAACTGAATTTTGTGAACTGGTTCTATACTAGCCCCACAATAACCACCACTAAAACATTGTGAACGTCAGACCCAAAATAAGTAAATAATGTAAGAAAATTTATTTAAGACTTCAAATTAATCAAATAATTAATACAGCTGGGGCACTTAGTATGTCAAATACGGTATATGGGGAAAATGGAAAATAAATTTTAAATGAAGAAATCACGTTTGGCTAAATTTGGTTTGAAGTATATGGGGAAAATGGAAAATAAATGTCAAATGAAGAAATCACGTTTGGCTAAATTTGGTTTGGAAAGGTCTATAGTGTACAAAAGTACAAAGCTGGGTTATTTTGTGTAGTTTTTCCAACTATCAATGGAGGTTTGTTGGAGAAATATGAAGTATCAGATTATTTTAAACAGAGGATCAAGCTTAAGCTGCCCACTATGTGTTGTGGTAATTTCCACATCTATGAAATATCCAAAATATTTGGTTTGCCATACCAACACCTTTAATCTAAACGTGAATCAAAATTGTATATCACATGCAATCATAGATTAAAGACTTTGTCATACAGAGTTCATCATTTAGTATGAATGAAAGGGCATTTTGATCACAAGTACAAAGCAGCTGGCTAATTATGTCATGTCTGTAATCATTACAATTTGAGTTGGCATTCCAAACTAGTGGAAGCCAGTTTCTGTCTGAATTGAAAGTAAATGAACTCCAGATTTTCACTTTGCTCTTTTGAGAGAACCAGGCATGGGTGAAAAACCCTGTTGTCAAAACCACTTTTAAACTTGCACAATTGATGAATGTTGAATGGCACTGAACCATTTTCCACATATTAAAAGGTTGAGTGATGCAGAACACCAACCAATCATACCAATGACAGCATTTCATTCTAAAAAACAATTAAAAAACAAAACTGGAACTTCCACTATCTCACCATTCTAACTTTCTTAGAACAAGGCATGCACAACATCTCAGCTGTACAATCAATTGAGTAGTCTACCTTTTATGGATCTGCAACCTTGAGCATCTCAGCAGTACAAGTAATTGATTAATCTACCTTTTATGAATCTGCAACCTTCAGCATCTCAGCAGTACAAGTAATTGATTAATCTACCTTTTTATAAATCTGCAAGCTTCAGCATCTCAGCAGTACAAGTAATTGATTAATCTACCTTTTATGGATCTGCAACTTTCAGCATCTCAGCTGTACAAGTAACTGATTAATCTACCTTTTATGGATCTGCAACCTTCAGCATCTCAGCTGCACAAGTAACTGATTAATCTACCTTTTATGGATCTGCAACCTTCAGCATCTCAGCAGTACAAGTACTTTTATGGATCTGCAACCTTCAGCATCTCAGCTGTACAAGTGACTGATTAATCTACCTTTTATGAATCTGCAACCTTCAGCATCTCAGCTGTACAGGTAACTGATTAATCTACCTTTTATGGATCTGCAACCTTCAGCATCTCAGCTGTACAACTGATTAATCTACCTTTTATGGATCTGCAACCTTCAGCATCTCGGCTGCACAAGTAACTGATTAATCTACCTTTTATAGATCTGCAACTTTCAGCATCTCAGCTGTACAAGTAACTGATTAATCTACCTTTTATGGATCTGCAACCTTCAGCATCTCAGCTGTACAAGTAACTGATTAATCTACCTTTGATGGATCTGCAACCTTCAGCATCTCAGCTGTACAACTGATTAATCTACCTTTTATGGATCTGCAACCTTCAGCATCTCAGCTGCACAAGTAACTGATTAATCTACCTTTCATGGATCTGCAACATTCAGCATCTCAGCTGCACAAGTAACTGATTAATCTACCTTTTATGGATCTGCAACTTTCAGCATATCAGCTGCACAAGTAACTGATTAATCTACCTTTTATGGATGTGCAACTTTCAGCATCTCAGCTGCACAAGTAGCTGATTAATCTACCTTTGATGGATCTGCAACCTTCAGCATCTCAGCTGTATAAGCAGCCAATTAATCTACCTTTCTTGTTGTGTACATCTCTTAAACTTTCAATTGATTACAATAACATAATTACATTAACACAATTACAATAAAACGATACCAAATAAACCACAGCTGCACTTGAAAAGTATAACAACAAGATCAACGGCCTCAGAAAATGTGTGAATAACAATCCCTGCTAACAATTTCACCCACACACAAATGTGACAAACATTGAATGCTTATGACTTTTATGGAAAAGGGTTTCCCACTCATTCTTGGATAGTTCTATCTGACACTAGTCTCAAACATGGGTGTTTAATAATAAACAAAATACGAATAACCTACCACTCATCAAACACGCTCTCAAACATGCTCTCAATGATATTATATTAAGCAATCAGATGCAAAAGATTTATTCTGATAAAATATAAACCAATGAAAGATAACACATAGACAATTGCAATATTTGTTATCAGTTTAAAAGATAGCAAGGCCACTTTGGAGGTGAAAAGAATGATGAAAAACTTGCAAGGGTTCATGAACTGGTCATCCAATGAAAAGCCCAAACTAACTCCTCCACCACAAAAGAAAAATAAAGAAAAACAAAATAAAATAAAAGATGCCCAAGGTTAGTAAAGAACTTATCAATGTTGACTTTGATATTGTGAACATAATTTGAACTAACCATCATCCGGCAAACCTTTGCACTCATTAACAACTCTTTTAGAAAAGCTAAAATGCCAAACATCAGTCCGTTAATCAACTTCAAACTGTAGCCATGTGTCACATGATGACTACCTCAAACATGCAGGAAATCACAGGAAGTCAAAGCATCGCTACCAGATGTCAATTTAAAAACCTGAAACATATCGCCATATACTCTTCTCAAAATGCAATCTTGGATATGGTTGAGGAGTTGTGTTGAACTTGTTTCCCGTCCCACCAATAACTATTTCCACATCCGATCCCATGTTATCATCCTGCCCTGCAGACACACTTCCTTTATATACATATAATGGTTTTCCGATTCCTTTTTGGCATCCATCACCCTCTACTATCCGTCAGACTCCCTGTTACTACCCTCCTCCATCCCTTCAAGCTGCACCTTCCAACTCATCATGTCATCCTTTTTCCTCTGAACTTTGTCCTCACTTATTGTTACTGATGGAGCAAGAGAGAGGAAGCTGAAAGGGGAATAGGGGCAAACTGTATTTGTCACCTACATAAAACCCGGCAAATACAACAGCCATTTACTCTTGTTAAACAAAAGGTGGCAACCATACTCTCCACATCACAGCAGTCATACAGAATGTCTATGGATATGGCCCACGCCACACCATATGGCCCACGCCACACAATATGGCCCGTGCCACACCATATGGCCCATGCCACACCATATAGCCCCGCAACACTATAAGGCCCATGCCACACCATATGGCCCACACCACACCATATGGCACATGTCACATCATATAGCCCACACCATATGGCCAATGTCACAACATATAGCCCATGCCACACTATATGGCCCACACCAGACCATATGACCCATGTCACACCATATGGCCCATGTCACACCACATGGCCCATGTCACACCATATGGCCCATGTCACACCATATTGTCCTTCTTTTCGCGCAGTGACGAATGTCATTTGTGTAGTAATGAATGTCAAAATTGAAATTATTAATTCCTCATACTGACGAAGGTTTGGAAAATTTTGAAGCTTAATAAAATAAAAGTTGATGAAACTTATTATATTGCTTTATATATCATTGGAAAGAGAACATGCTAATCTTTTGACAATTGTACCTACAATAAAGATATTTTGAGCAAAATCTTATTTCATGAAGCTTCAAAGAAATTTGTCAGTATGTGGAAATAATAATTCAGTATTTCAGCAGTAATTTTTGATTCACCTAAGTAAGACATTTGTCAGTATGCAGAAAGAGGGACAATATGGCCCACGCCACACCATATGGCCAATGTCACACCATATGGCCCACACCACACTATATGGCCAAATCACACCATGTCCCACATCACACCATACAGCCCACATCACACCATACGGCCCATGCCACACCATATGGCCCACACCACACCATATGGCACATGTCACATCATATGGCCCACACCATATGGCCAATGTCACAACATATAGCCCATGCCACACTATATGGCCCACACCAGACCATATGACCCATGTCACACCATATGGCCCATGTCACACCACATGGCCCATGTCACACCATATGGCCCATGTTACACCATATTGTCCTTCTTTTCGCGCAGTGACGAATGTCATTTGTGTAGTAATGAATGTCAAAATTGAAATTATTAATTCCTCATACTGACGAAGGTTTGGAAAATTTTGAAGCTTAATAAAATAAAAGTTGATGAAACTTATTATATTGCTTTATATATCATTGGAAAGAGAACATGCTAATCTTTTGACAATTGTACCTACAATAAAGATATTTTGAGCAAAATCTTATTTCATGAAGCTTCAAAGAAATTTGTCAGTATGTGGAAATAATAATTCAGTATTTCGCGGTAATTTTTGATTCACCTAAGTAAGACATTTGTCAGTATGCAGAAAGAGGGACAATATGGCCCACGCCACACCATATGGCCAATGTCACACCATATGGCCCACACCACACCATATGGCCAAATCACACCATGTCCCACATCACACCATACAGCCCACATCACACCATACGGCACACGTCACACCATATGGCCCACACCACACCATATGACCCAATGCCACACCATATGGCCCATGTCACACCGTATAGCCCATGTCACACCACACGACCCACATCACACCATATGGCCTACATCACCCACCCCATACAACCCACATCACACCATGGCCCATGCCATATCATTTGTTTTTCTTGACAAATTTCCTCAGCTAGTTTTTTTTAGTCTCTTACCCTGAGTCTACTAAATGTTGGCATATTGAAGTTGATTCCATCCACATCATCCTCATCATCAGTGTAAGATGATGTATTGGTCAACACATCCACATATTGCTTTTGCCTCCAAACCTCAGTTGACTCCTCTTTCCTTCGTTTCTATTGACCGAAAAAGTAAAATATCATTCAATTCTTGCTAGTAGTGAAATTTTAACTTTTGACATGTCCTTTCCATAGATTAAGGTTTGATGGAAAACCCTGAAATCCTATATTTGTTAGCAGTAGCTCCAAAATGAGTTATCCCAACTAAATATCACAACATTTTTGTTGAGGATAATCGATATCTGATTTTCTAATATCATATTTAATACTAATATCTTATTTCTATTCAATGTGTTTAACAGGCATGCACAAAAGGTTACCTATCATCCCAAAAACCCAAAAACTTGTATGGTTAAATGGAAAAAATCATAACTGGTAATTTGTTTTTCTACTCTTGTTTTTTTCATAAGGGGAATTGTTACACTATTATAACAAACTTTTGCATTAACTACCTTCAATCTTACAACAAGTTTTAAATATTGAGGACAAATTTTCTTCAATTTTGGACTAACTTTTCATCACTTGGCCACAACTAGCAAGCTAGTATGTGACTAGGAATGCATATCTGCTCAAAGTATGTTGCGCATTGTATGCAATAGTTCATTTAATGGCAGGTTTGGTTTGTTGATGTTTACCAGCACTGTAACAATTAGAGTCAAATGTGCCAAGAGGGTGTTAAAAACTAAGGTTCTTGAGTTAAGGACAGAGAGGAAAGAGAGGTGGCATTTAATGGCAGATGACTGTAATAAATAGCTGCAAGTATTGGTCAGACATTTTCAATGATATACCTACCAAGTGACAGCTCATATCCTTTCAATCATGCATGAGGCACATTATTAAGGTGACTCTCAAATCTATATAAATCATATAGTCTATAAAGCCTAAAATCATATGGTCTATATATATATATATATATATATATATATATATATATATATATATATATATATATATATATATATATATATATATATATACCTATATATATATATATATATATATATATATATATATATATATATATATATATATTCATAACCTCATAATGACAATCACTATTTCACAAACAGCCAATCAAAATTTCCTTTTGTCATTTCAACAGCTGGCTACCTTGCCATGGTGTTATCATGGCAAAAGGTATATTTACCTTTGAGGAACATGATTGGTTAAATCCCAAGGAATTTGACCGGTATCTGCTCTCATTATCATCCTCTTCTACTTCATCCCTTATTCGCTTACGTTTAAATTTTGGCATCTAAACAAAAGAAATAAAAATGATAATATTATAATCATTTGTTTGGTTTGGGAAAGCTTTTGACCAAACAACTGCACTGTACAAAAATTAAGTTCTGAGATACAAAAAGAGAACAAATATACAATACAACTTGAACAAATACAACTTGAACAAATCACATGATCAAATGCAAACACCCAAAACAACAATACAAATATTTTGTTTAATGGTCTAGCATCATTAATTAAAAAAGTACTATTGCTACTCAAAGTTCTATGGACAGGTCAGGTGTAGCTATTATATTATTTAAAAGAGTATTAAAATCTGAGCAGATCATTTCTTTTTATTTTGAATTATGATTTAACAAAAGTATGTTCTTTTTTTAATACATGCTAAATTTGTAGTGTACAGTATGACTGGGCAGACAAATAAATATATTTATGCAATTTTTAAATTTTTGTCTTTAATCTCAGTCACTGAAAATGATAAGAAAGTCTATAATATCTGCTAGAATTTAATTGGGGTATGGTAAAAACAATTACAATCTATCTGTAGACATTCATGATCATAGGATTTACAAAAGAAAATACCAAGGTCAACTCCTTTTTGCATCACAAATTTGCATATTGATGTTTGAAATTTCAAAACATGGTCTATTTGAACCAATTTTGATGTAATTTGTTACTTACTTTTATGGTTTTAAATAGATTTGAAAGCAATTTACACTGTAGCCAATGTTGCCATTTCACATCCATACTCTACGTGTACTTTAGCAAACATGAAAAACCTTTATACAATTTTGAAGAAAAAACACTTTCACTCTCTTCATAACTGTCCTCGTTCCATCTTACAGGCTTGTATCAGCTGGGTCATCGCATACCAGGTGAGGATCTAAGCAAAGGGAGGCTATGCAACTCCCCAAATTCAACAATGAAATCATGGAACAAAATTCTAGCATAAGTGTGTGGTTTATTTCTTTGTTTGATGAGGGCTTAATGGCACCACGACAACCAGAGTCAAATTGTGCCTGAGAGGTTAGATCATTCTAGAAGTAGGAAGGGAAAAAAAACAGGAGATTGAGAGAATACAAGAACTAAAAGTCAGAAAGCTGAGATCGAGAGAGGAGGTGCAAGGGTGAAAAAAACCAAAGTACAGAGAGGGGGGTGGGAGAGGAGGATTAAATATGGTTGTAGAGGGAAGCAAGATGAAGGAAGGAGATAATTTCATCCAGAGGGTTTTTCTGGAAGAACTCGGCAATTGAGTTGTGGGGAGCGAGGGAAGCTCTGGGAAGGTTGTACAGGGGGCAAGCAAGGAGAACGTATTGGACTGTGAGGGTGCAATGGCAATTGGGAGCCAATAAGGAGGTGGGAGTGGTTGAGGTGGGTGTGACCTATTCTAAGATAGGTAATATGAACGTGTTGTCGACACGAGAGAGGTTGTGGATGATGGTTTGATCAGAATGGTGGCCTGGTCCTTAATTTTTTTTTTGAAACAGCTCAAAATAAAAAAACGATGTCATGAGCATCATTTCTGGTCAAGTTAACATATTTCCTGTCAAAATTGCTTGCATATGACAAACCCAAAAAATTATGATTAATATTTTGTCAACTTTCAACCCCCAGCTTTCCTCTGCCCTCAAAACTAAAGACACTCTGGATCGATCCTTGAACGCACTCATATATATCACCTGCCGGTTCCAGTATGTTCTCTCGTTATGACTTCACACTTTTAGTATATAAAACAATCTTCAACAAACCGGCAATTTGCAATATAAATTCTTAATCAAAATTATAAGTCTTCGCAGGGTTGTTATATGAAAGCCTTACATAGTGATTACTGTCTGTCAGTATTTATTATGATGAAGGGTTTCTGACATGCAAACAAACAAGGAATCAAGACACCCAGGCAATCAAAAGTTATCAAATATATTTTATAAAAATTTAGAGGTTTTAGCATGACCTTATTAGTGCAATCAATTTATATCAAGTGATATGAAAAATATGACAAACAACATATCGAGAAAATGTTATTGTTTCACGAAAAGTGCATAACAATAATGAAAAACCAAAAAAAAAATGTCTGAAATTTAACAAATACATGTACACAAAAAATGTACCCAATATTTACTGCAAATCATTTTTCATGCTTTCTTTTCTTAATCCTAAGCTTTACAGAGAAGTTTAAATTAGCAGTGTTTCTAAAGCACTGTAGTATTCATAATTTATATTTTGCAATGTGGTGATACATGATAATACTTGCTCAAACTATTGTGGCAGAAGATAAAAGAAGAATGGTTTCACTCAGAAAAAAGAAAAGCTAGGCAAACCAATTTGAATTAAACAGTTCATACAGATTTTGAGCTGTTTGCCAAGTCATACTGGAAACCACAGATTGTGCACACTGAAAAAAAAAGTATGATTAGCCAAAACTATGAAACAAAAAGAGGTACTTTGAGAATCAAAAACCTGTCTACCAGATTTAAAACTCTTGATCATAGGCTATGCAATTTTAGATGTCTACAGACCTTTAAAGGATTAGTAAATGGTAAGGCAAGCTTAGCTTTTATAAAAGATGACTTTAAACCAAAGAAAATGGTGAAGAAATTACTCTAAAATCTTAATCCGTTTAGGAGTTAGAGTGGCTAAAGTAAATCAGTTTGACAAATTCTTAATAGTCACACGGACAAGACAAACAAATGTACCAAGACAAAAAAATGTTCAAGTAACAAATACATTCAAACAACCTCCTTGACCAGACTGAAGGTCACTTTAACTAGAGCTTTTTCAAAATATTTGTTTAATCTTTTGTTGTTTATTATTCTGTAATAATAATCAAAGCAATTAAAATGAAATCTTAGAACTTGCCAATATCGTCACAAATGACATATGCATGCTAAAAAATAACAACTCACAATCCAGATAATTAAAAGGCTAAATTGGCCAAATTTGTGAGAAAACATGTATATTGATAATCATGGCATGACTGATGAAAGCAATTACGATGAGGAACAAATGCTTAGTTGTAAGGTGAGTTTTGAAAAGGGCTTTAAAAATTGGACTTGTTATTATGGGAATGTCTAGCAGTTTCATTTGTAAACAACCCACATTAGAGAAAAATGAAAAACAATCATTCTATCCGAGATTAACTTAAAAAACAAAATGACTTGGTCAGACTTCAAGTTCAACTACGCATATTTACCTCCGCCAACGAAGTTGGACAGAGGTTATGTTTTTGCTTGCGTTTGTTTGTTTGTTTGTCTGTTTGCTTGTTTGCCATCAACAATCTCAAGAACTGATGTTTAGATTTTGATTAAATCTGGTGTGTGGTTTTTCTACCACTGAAGGAAGAAGATTACAATTTAAGACATATTGGAGCAGGGGAAGGGCCCAAATGGAGGGGTGGGGACATTTTACAGTGAGTTTGCTTGTCATTAAAATATCTCAAGGACTAATGATTGGATTTGATTTAAATTTTGTGTGTGGTTTTATTATTGCTTAAGGAATAAGTGATTTAATTTTGGGACATATTGGTAGAAGGGATGGGCAGAAATCGAAGGGTGGGGATGTTTAGGGTAAGGTCTGTCAAGACATAGTTGAAAATTTCCAATCAAATGTGGTGAACAATGAATTCATGCCATGAAAAAAAAAAAAATCAATTTTCTGGACTGAAAGAAAATTCAATCAAATAACAACAATTGGTTTCTGCCATGAATGGAAAATGATGGAATGTGAATCTTAACTGAAAGGAACTCAAACAATGAATGCTTAGCCTGAATGAAACTAAAAACAATGATATGGCCTTGGAAGAAATCAGTCAAAAGATAATCCTCAACTGTTCAGAATGCAAATAATGATCCTTACAGATCAAAACTTGGGGATGAATCTTGGTGGGCCTAGGGTTTCTGAGGTAGATTATATTGGGTATGGGGATTGAATGAACTCTAAACTATTTTAGGCATGTTGAAATTGCAAGAGGGGCGGAGGTATGCGCTCTACAGAGTGCTGATATTCTAGTTTGCAAAGTTTTACTTAGGAAATTATTGTAATGACTACAAAAACCTTTTCTCCCCCTTATTTTTAAGCAGTTTCCTTAGGGTCAATTTTAAGTGAACCTATACCACTCTGATAGATTAATGATTATCTACAGTATGTACATTAGTACTGTCACGATATGTCAATTATCACGATATCGTGATATTGCTTTTTCAACAATATCAAAAATACCCTGAACAGCATTTCGTGATATGCCGTTTTCACATTACAACAAAACTTTGTGAAACAAGAATTTTAGAAACACATTTCAAATGAATGAGATTCTACCAGAATATTTACAGCAAATATGATTCTTTTATGCTTCCTTTCCTTAGATCTTAAATTCTATAGATAAATTTAGATTTGAATGCTGAAAACCCAATGGACAATTGAACCTGATCAAGCGAGTACTATACGAAACCAACAGCAAAAATAAAACCAACTGACCACACCAGTATCCCTACGTCTTCTGGAGTGCATGTACAGTAGTCATGTGCAGATTGCAACTTCAACTCACAGATCTAGACTTGCAGATTACATCTTCAACTGATATATTACATCTCCCACTCGCAAATACCACTTTACATCTTCACCTTTGAATCTTCCATCTTCAAATAAATGTTCACATCTTCAAGGTTGGTTTGGTTTATTGATGTTTAAATGCACCGCGACAGTTAAGAGTCAAATGTGCCAAAAGGGTGTTAATAAATTATGGTGTAAGAGTTAGGATAGTGAGGAGATGGAAGGTTTGTAAGGGAGATAAAAGGGGAAAAGCAGAAAAGAAAAGAAAAAGAAGGTTTTTTAAGGTTAGGTGTAGAAAGGGAGGGGAGGGGGGGAGTTAAATGTGGTGGAAGAGGTTGTTGTTGCGGAGGAAGTTGATGATGTTTGTCACATCTTCAACTTACAGATTATGTCTTCGAATCAACTGACGCATTACATATCACACTTACAAATTACATATTTATTTTGTATATTACATCTTGACCTTAAAGACTTCATCTTCAACTCATCTTCAACTAACTATTTATATCTTCAAGAAACGTGACAGGTAAATATGTTTTGTTCCTTCATATTACAGATGAACAATTTGAATTCATAAAGAAACTCAAATTAAGATTACACTCACCTTTGGGAGATCAGCAAGTTGAATACTGAGCCTGCGACATTTCCGGGGCAATTGGGTCACCGAGTTGATATCTTGAGATGTTTGTTTCATGGCAATCTTTGGTGGCCTTCATGTGAGAGAGAAAAATATGATCAAATTCAAGAAACAAATAAGATTTTGTTGCATGGCCAATGATGCTTGAAATGAGATTCACACTTTTTCTCCAAAGGTATCACGAGTCTTGCTTTTTATCTCCTTTCCCCCCACCCCCACCCAAACAAAGGTTGAAAAACCTGATAAATGAAATGATAAAAATGTCCTTAAAATTCTAAAATAATATTCACAATTGAAAGAGTAGAGATTGAAGAAGCAACAGAAAAAAATTCCAGCATTTCTGGTTTCTAAATGTGGAATAATTTACAATAGAAAAGTAGCTTCATGAAAAACATCACATATTTTCACCAAGTGTATCAACGAGTTTTGTCCAAGATTGTAGTCTTCCTGCTGCCAGAGCTCTCGCAAAAGGTATTAGTCATATAGCTTCATAAACACCAAAGGGAAGAAAAGTACCCAATATTTCAAAGGCACTTTCCCATTCCCTCATCACACATGTGATATCATACACATATCACTTATCACATAACTGGTATCATATAGGTAAAAGTTCAGCAGACCCTCTTGCTTAAAATTAATCTAAGCATCTCCCCAATAACCCCCCCCCCCTCCCTACACACACATCAAAAACCCAAAATATAAATAATCCCTCACCAAAAACAACCATACAAATTTTCATATATGCCACTAGAAATAATTCTTTAATCAGCTCCCTACAGGTAGCATGGAACTAGTATCACTCCGCCATCCAAAAATAAGAACCCTCAGAAAAAAGGCTAATAAAAATATTTTCGAGAGGTTTCATGTCATGGGACAGGAAGCTGAGATGCTGAAAACTCAGAAATGGTAGAGAAAGAATAGGTCTTGACTATGCAATCCAAACTTGACGAGATTTGTTTTAGTAAAAGTTTCATGAGGAACTATTTTACCATGGATCCATACCCAAATTTGAGTGATTTGGTGAGGGTGTATAACACCTCTTCACTTTAGCCAAAAAAAAACAAATGGGCAAAATCTCTGGTGACCCCTATTGAAAGTATGCTCATCTGGGAGATATTAGATGGTACTTTTTGGAAAACATCACAAAAGATCCCAAATCTGTAACATTCTGGTACAAATAGGACCCCGAACTTGACTCTTTCATCAGAGGCATCATTGGGGAAAAGTTAGCTCCATGCTACCTACAGTACAGTAGGTCTACAGCTAAACAAGAAACATTCAACATCAATTCTGAATCCAGCCATTACATAAATAATGCACATATGATACCCTGGTACTCATACCTTCTGCAGTACAAACTTGCCAAATATGCAATACAGTACACAATAAGGTAATCATATAAAAGTCATAAAGGTCATACCTTTGATCTGCACAAGGAACAGTGTAAAATATATATTGACATGATAAATATTGAAATACAAAATAAAGAAAATTCCTCATAAAGTAAGGGTTACAGTCATTCCCAGTTGTTGTTCAGTTGAGAGTTTTGAGTACTGTAAATTTGTGAACATGTTATTTCCTGCTTGCATGGCTGTACTGAGCCTCTGTAGTTTGATGGTTGTTGACAAAAATATGATTTTAACTAAAAAAAAACACATTTTGTCTATTAGGCAACAAAGAAAATGTATGTATTCTGGAAGTGAATAAATCAGCTAGTTTTCTACATTATTCAGACAATAACATACAGTATATTACACAGTGTATAATACAGGATAAACTGGAGAAGCAATTTAACTTCTATTGTCGGCTTATCAGGTACCAGCCTGGCATAATATCATCGCAGGAAAGTAAAGTTGTCCCAAGTCCAGTTTTGGTCAAATTGAGTTTTTTATTTCAAAAATGTTTTGAAACTGAGTAAGATTCTTTCTAGATAATTGACTTATAAATGTTTAATGTATCACATACAAAATAAAATATTACAACAATGTGTTATGATTTTTCAAAGAAATACATTAAAAATCATTAACTTAAAATGTGATTATCTCAATATGGCATTCTTGCACATAGGACAATGTTACTTTCCTGCGACCATATGTTGTTCATATCGTGATAAGTTGGAAGAAATTTTAATATTCATGAAGTTGTGAACAGATTTCATGAAGAATATTGAGTAGTCCTTGTCAATGAGAAGTTCTCTCCTCAAGTAATTGATTTAATAGGCAACAAATTATACGAACATGATTGGCTAAGAGTGAGTCATATTACAGAAAGGGAATGTGGGTTGATGGGTACCGTAGATGAGGTAAAGATGCAACCCCTTCACTTAAAAATGGACTGGTTATCCTCAAAGCTGGACTAATGCAATACACTCGTACATGGTTTGCCAGTTTCTCAGTCCCCAAAGCTTCAGCAGATACAAAACATGGCTGCTGGCATAACACCTACTCCATCAAATCTCCAAATATATATTACTCCCATTTTAAAGGAGCTACATTGGCAACCTGTTATACCTCGAACATCATACAAACTCCTTCTACTAACTTTCATGTAGTAGCTTCATCTTGCTGTAAGGTTGTGTGTACTGAATGCTTTACAGGACTTACTAACGCATACCTGCACTAGACAGCTTAGTCTGAGACATACTTTAACTTACGTCACAAATCAATCATAAGCAACATGAACCTTGAGAAGTTAAAAAGCAACTAAGAAACTTAATTGCCAAAATTTCAAAATACAAACCCTTGAAATACTGTATCTATATTTCCTGTACCCAACTACACTGTTTGTTGCATTGGCAGATAAGCTAAGCTAAAAATGTTCTCAAGAACATGTTATAATTTGTGAATTCTCACATTCAAGCCAACATTATAGCTTTAAAAAAGATTTCATCCTTTCAGGCTCCACAACAATAACGTATCTTTTTTAAATAAACATCCTTTGTTTTTGTTTAAAATATGGGTCAGCCATATAACACACACTTTGTACGTTGGATCCAATGTAAAAAATGTGCATGGCAGACCAACTTGAACATTATTTCACAGGTGACATAAAAAAAGTGATTTATTCGCACTGCTACACATGGGCACTTACATGTATAACCATGGAGATACTATTTGGGACCTCCATGGTATAACCCAGAGAACGTTTTTCTCTTTTTTCTCATAATTTATTGATTGGATGGGAATGATGTAATAATGTATTTCAAACATGTTCGTATTCACACTGGGAGCTAATTACTTCAAGTACTGTACTGTATCATCAGAAAAGTTGACCCAATGTGCCCAATGATATGATATTGAGAAAGAACAATGAATACAGTTAAATTTCCAAGCCAACATTCTTCAATCTTCGAATGGCATAGCATGAACCTACTTAACTGTACAGTATATGCACGACCTACCACATAGCTGACATAGGCCATGACATCAACGCAAATCCTATCTGTGCTATACCCAACCTGTGATGGTAGTGGCCAGCTATTCACAAGTCTGATAGCCAACCTTGCTAGTGATAGGAAGGACTGGAGGAAGCTTACAGCCACCTGTGTTACATCTGACCAATGATGATGATAATGATAAATGATGATGATGATGATGAGTATATTACAAAATGTAATCAGTAAAAGTATAAGAGTATTGAATGATGGTTTGGTTTGTTGATGTTTAACAGTACCGCGACAGTCAAGAGTCAAATGTTCCAAGAGGGTGTTCAAAACTAAGGTGCTTGAGTTAGGACAGAGAAGAAAGAGAGGTGGGTTAGAGGGAAGGAGAGAGAAAAGGTGGATAAAGGAAAGAAGTTAAGGTATTAAAAGGAAGGTTTGGGAAGGTAAGGCAGAGAAGGGAAGGAAAGGGAGGTTTAGATCAGGTGGAATAAATTGCTGTTGTGGAAAAAGGTGATAAAATTGAGAGGTAGGATTGTTCTTGAAAAGATCAGAAATTGAGATGGAGGGGAGGTGTGATCTGGAGTTCAGGTATAAGGGACAGGTTAAGAGGATATGCTTGATCGAGAGATCAGTGTTGCATGTAGGGTAGAGAGGAGCAGGGGAGCCGGAAAGTAGGTGAGAGTGGGTGAGAAAGGTATGGCAGAGGCGGATGCGGGGAATAACGTCATTCCTGCAGTTGCAACTGTGCAGGGGGATGTTGGTCCCAACTTTAGGTTTAATGGTATGAAGTTTGTTACAGCCTCAAGATTCCAGGAGTCTTGCCCGGTCTTACTAAGGTAGCTGGAAGTGGAGAAACAGAGGTCTGAGTCCAGGTTAGAAAAAGGAGAGATGTGATTCGACAGAGCATTGTTAGCAGCTCTGTTGGCTCTCTCATTGCTGGAATACCGACATGGTTGGGATCTTTTTTCCAGAAGGAAGAAAGAGCGTAAAGTTTATTGAGGATTTGTAGGATGAGTGGATTGGACCAGAACATGTTGAGGATGCCAGTGAGAACGGATTTAGAGTCGGAGAAGATGATGAAGTGGGGTCAGTAGGAGAGTTCAGCAAAGTTTAACCAGGAGGACAGCCTTTGCTTCAGCAGAGTGCATTGAGGCTCCATTGGACAATCTTTGAGAGAGGGTGAGGCCGGGACAGGCGGTGGCTGCAGAGGAACCTTCCGGTGTGGAGCCGTCGGTGAAGAGGAAAGAGAAATTGTGGAAATGTCTACCGAGTTGGCAGTACTGTATTTGGAGCAAAAGAGGGTTGGGTTGTGGAGAGATTACGTGTAGGAGGAAAGGCTAAGGAAAACCTTGGGGGATTAATAACCCAGGTGGGTGTGGGAGGGGTAGTGTGCTTAGCAATCAAGAAAATATTGATGTTCCGCAACAATTCCATTGTTTGTCTGCCATTTAAGAGTAGTTTCGAGGGAGAGGCCAATGAGGGGAACCTCCTATTTTGGAAAGGCTTGTGATCTATGAAAGAGAGGGTTATAGAGAAATAATGCTTGATTGGGGGCCCCCTCGTCATTGTGAGATGACTTGGGGGAGTTGGTGTTGGGTGGATGGTGTACTGAGTTGGGAAGATTTGGTTTTTGTTGGTTGGTAGTGGCGGTTCTGTTAGGGTTGGGCTGGTTGTTTTTGGCCTGAATGGTGAGAAGTAGAAGGTAAGATTGAGGAGGGTTGAGGCAGTTTGTGGCAATTAACCGAGGTCTGTGGGTGTTAAGGGGGTTGCCTTTTGACATTTATTGAGTTGAGGTGATCTGATAGGGGGTGAGATCATTACGGGGATGCTTGTTGGTGAAATGGTTTTCCCCGGGTGAGAAAGGGAAGCAGCATGTTGGTGTGAAGGGCCTGAGGGAGGCGGAGGAGGAAAGGGGGAGTAAGAGTGGACTTTCCTCGGATGGAAAGCTGATCGATCGTGGGTGTGGGGAGGTGGGGAGGGGCGGGAGGGGTGGGGTAGGGGCGGGAGGGGGTGGGGTGGTTGGGTTGGAGTGGATGATGACTTGGGGAAACGGTGCGGGTGTTGGGGTTGAGCTGGTTTGGGTATTTAGAGTCTAGGATTTTTCTGGCTTCAGGGTATGAGATGTTTTAAAGGGTTCTAATCTTGGAGACCTCCTTCTTCCTAAGGCATTTGGGGCAGGAGTTAAAGGAGGCAGGGTGATTTCCGGATCAGTTGGGTTCATTTTTGCAGCTTGTGTGATCATGGAAGGGGGAGCCACAAACGGCACAGCTGGGTTGGGAGCAATAATTGTTTTTTCTTCTGTGGCCGAATCTCTGGCAGTTGTGGCATCTGAGAGGGGTTGGTATGTAAGGGGAGACGAGAAAGTAGGTGCTGGTTTGTTTGGATGGTGATATTGTTGGGGAGAGGCGTCGTCAGTGATGCCTTGCGACTCCAGTTCAGTTTTTATTTCCTCGTGGGGTTCCCTGAAGATTGTGGCACTTGATTACCCCCCCTGGAGGAATTGAGGTAGCGGTGGGGGAAGAGGATGATTTTGACATCAGTGTTGGCAAGGGCTGTAGAGGCTAGGAAGAGTTTGGATTGGGTAAAGGTGGAACATTTAAGCAGGTACCCAGTCTTTAAGCATTTTACATGGTCGGGGTACCAATGATACCCTGCAGGACTTGGTGAGGGCAAATGGGGAGAGGTTTTTGAGGCCTGGATCACAGGGGAAGGGGGAAAGACAGTTATGAATTTTGGCCATGGTGGGGAGAACTCAAGATGATTTGTTTCCTATGATGGGATTGCACCTGCAATACACAACATCCATTAATTCCAAGTTTTTTTGCATATTGTGCAGTGTGCAATAATTTGGTCCATGTGGTGTGCCTAAATGGGCTATAGCACCCACCCCTTCCAAAAAAAAATGCTGTAGCCAGCGCAATTTTGTCAAAGCCAAATATAATGGAATATTATCCCATTTGAAGAAAGAATTTGTGTGCTTAGTGATTTAGGTTTTGTAGAAGATGAATTCCATTTTATTCTTGTTTGTCCCTGTTATGAAGATTATATAAATAATTTTATACCTGCTTATTTCACAAGTTACCCTGACAGACAGAAGTTTTCAATTTTGATGCAAAAAAATAATTCTCTCATTTTAAATAACTTAGTACATTTATATTCTTTGCCTTTAAAAAACATAAAGAATTGTGTTGTGAACCGCAAGTTGTTATTTATTGAATTGTATTCATTTTATATATAATGTTGCTGAGTCAAGTATATATTTCATAATTTGCTCATTTTCAAAGTATGTAGATCTGATAGTGATTATATTGTACTAAGGGCTGGTGGCCTACAGTTATGTTGCTGAATAAATTGTTTTAAACAATTAACTGAAATATGAAATGAATCATTGAAAACAGAGATGTTGATATTGTATTAATATCAACTGAATTATACTGTACATGTACAGTACTGTAGATCATTTTAGATCAAAAATCTATCATTTTGGACTAAAAATCTTCAATTGTGGAACAAATATCTTTAATAGTGAACCAAAAATCTTCAATTGTGGATCAAAAATTCCATTTGACACAAAATCTTCCATTTTGAACACAAAATCTTCCATTTTGAACACATAATCTTCCATTTTAGACATATTTTGGTCCAATTTAAACCATAAATCCTCAATTTTGAACCAAAAACCCTCAATTTTTAGAACAAAAATTTAAATTTAGGGCCAACAATTCTGTACCAAGATAGGGAAGTGAACATCTTATTAAGATGTATTTTTGAGGGGCTTAAGTCACAACAACTGAGAGCTAGACAACCCCTGGTTGGTCATTCTTGAACCATAAAAATTCCTTCTCCCAAGAATGACAGTAAGTAGTCTTGTCCATTGGGTAGGAACATACATTCATTCACCTTCTAGTACCAACTGAAAATAACATAAGACCTGTAATCATTCTACCAAAATAACATAAGACCTGTAATCATTCTACCAAAATAACATAAGACCTGTAATCATTCTACCAAAATAACATAAGACCTGTAATCATTCTACCAAAATAACATAAGACCTGTAATCATTCTACCCAAATAACATAAGACCTGTAATCATTCTACCCAAATAACATAAGACCTGTAATCATTCTACCAAAATAACATAAGACCTGTAATCATTCTACCAAAATAACATAAGACCTGTAATCATTCTACCAAAATAACATAAGACCTGTAATCATTCTACCAAAATAACATAAGACCTCTAATCATTCTACCAAAATAACATAAGACCTGTAATCATTCTACCAAAATAACATACGACCTGCAATCATTCTACCAAAATTAACTGCCTACTCATTCAAGGAATATTCCCAAAGGCTTCTTAAAGTACATGAAATAGAGGACACTAAAACAAACAAAACTGAAGAAACCAATGCATGGTGATATCTTATTCATAAAGGGAGTTATTCAAGTTTAAGAGTGTCACAATTCACAAAGTAACTGGTGCAATTAATCATGGTGCAATGACAACATGTCATGTATTTTTTTAAAATAAATTACTTCTTTGTATATTATTGGAATGTGAGGTGCTGTGGCTCAGTGGTTAAGGCGTCATGCTCGTATTCGAGAGGTATCGAGTTCGATTCCCGTCGTGAGCGCTGCATTGTGTCCTTGAGCAAGACACTTTAATCTACTTGCTTCAGTCCACTCAGCTGTAAAATGAGTACAGTGCTGCTGGGAGTTAATCTGCAATGGACTGGTGTCCCGTCCAGGGGAAGTAATGTACTCTAATCCGTTTGCGCCATGGAAACCGAGGATACGCACCAGCTCAATGAGCCTAATGGCTTGGATGGATTTTGCTTTATATTATTGAAAACACTTTTTTCTTCTAAATCAATGAGGTTGGGTATGATATACACTTACACAAACATAATTTCCCATCTTTCCTTATACCAAGTTTCAATTTTAATAAAAAAGGTGACATATTTTAATGAAATGCACTTTGAAGGAATGTTTAATGTGATGTCACTCTCAATCTGTAACCAGCTGTACAACAACTCTCTCAGAGCTTGAAAACTGAATAACTGCTTGCAAAAAGATAACAATACTTTAGTTTTCTTCACCAATTTGTTTTATTTAATTTCCACCATTTTCAAACTTGGTTTTAAAACCATGGGAATATTTCTTTAAAGAGGTCATCACATGGGCACATTTCAATTATTGAAACGAAATATTTGGACAATTTGTTTGACAAATATATCAATTTTTTTATCACACAATCATTTTTTCGCAAAGAAAATGGCACATGAAAAAAATGCTGTCCCGCCGGTGCTCGAAAAAGAAGCACTTTTATCTTCCCACCACTGACGTCATTGCCTGAACCAACATTCCATCCACGATGTACAGCTAGTGCGTGTACACTGTACACATATAATATGCAATTGTCGCAGATTACATCATACTTTTACTGTTTGTCATCACAAAAAATTGTGAATTTTGATATTATTTGTCAAAATGCTGGTTCGATGTGTGGTTGGCGTGTGTAGTAACACCAAAAAAAGGTCTGAGTTTTCATAGATTCTCGAAGGACTCAAGAATCTGTAAAATCTGGATTAATTTTGTGAACAATACTTGATCAGATTTTGTATGTATAAACTACAGCTACTGTATATATGTAGTGTCATTTTGAGCCGGATTGCTTTGACACTTCGCATGAATCATAAGAAAGATTTGGTCTTGGCAGTCCAAGTGACAGGAGGGGAAGGGTACATTACTTCTGCCTGAAAGTACCCCACAATCAAAAGGAAACCATCAGAATCACTTCAAAACTACTTCAACTTCAAGTCAGTGAGTAGTAGTAGTTCCGCAAAATCAATGGTGCAATCCGATAAGGTTTTTTTGTAATAAGAGACAAAAGAACGCAATTTTTTTTATATATAAATATGTAATTTCAGGTACAGGGTACTGACCATTCATTAACAACAATTTACAGCCTATCAACCCCAGGAACTTTGTCTTCCACACCCTCTCTGCACCACCTCTCGCAGCATGCTAATGGCTCAAACTGGTATGGTTGCACACCAAATAATTCCTCTTCTTCGCCACTATTTTCGTCCTCACTCTCATCAAAACTGGACGAAGAGCAAGACAAATTTAAGTCTAATTCCTCTGAGATATCTTCGAGCCTTTCAGATATTTCTGATGTATTTTATATTTTATTTTCAGATGATAAACAAATTAATTTATACGACGCTTATAACAATGAACAGTGTATACTATGAACAGTGTGTGTATGTGCATGCAATGACGTCACACAGCTAATCACTGCAGTGATTCATTTTGTACACTTCCGGGTTCTAAATGTGGCATAGTTCAAGATTTTGGTTGATAATTTCTTCGTGGAAAAAATGATTTTGTGATAAAAATTGTATATATTTGTCTATCAAAGTGTCCAAATATTTCATTCCAATATAGTGAAATGTGCACGTGTCATGACCTCTTTAAAAAACAGTACCATGACAATATACAGTAAATCAATAATTGCCATTTGAAAATTGAAAGAGGGCTTACTGGATAAAGGTTTTGCAAGATTGGTTTAAAGGAGTGCGGGTCAAGCATCAAGCAAGTGTATCTTACATGAACGAGGACTTCAAAAAAACAAAATGGCGAAAAAGCATTTAAAAATATTATTTCCTTAAGAAGATATTCAAGTTTGGTAAAGTTTGGTATTATTTGTGTAGAAACAACTGAAATCAGACTAGTTATGTCACAGCCTCAGATTCCTCACAAGTATTTATGTATTCTATCATATTTTGTCCTGTGATTTTGGGGCTTAAATACTATTAGATATGTCAGGAAAATAGTCAAACAGAATCTAGGAAGGGTAATTAATATTTACCACCTGAAGAAAACTCAAGAAAAAATAATGCAATTAGTAAAAAAGTTAAATAAATTGTCTTTAAAATAAATCAACAATTAAATGTGAGGATGAGGGCACCAACCTTCCATTAGGCTTACTACACCAGTCATTTAAAAAAAAATTAGCTTTAAACTTTAATATCTCCTTAACAGAATAAGATTTTGAATGATTTCTTCACCAGTTTGTTTCCTTTAAAGTCCTCTTTCATATATGATAAACTTGCTTGACCCTAAGAAATACAAAAGTAACACAGTACTCTACAATATAAAGAATCTGCAAGGCAAGTACCTACGGTAATGAAACCCAAACATGAACCATGTAGAATAAAACATTAAAGGAGAAAAGAGTCTGGCTTTTTCTCCGTTCATAATAATCATTACAGTAAGTCATTCTGAAGAAATTTCACATCATACAATACAATTTAGCATATATTTTATAATTTATCAAAACATTAATTCTGTCAATATAAACTTCTAAGACATAATTTTTCCTGTGCATGGGTCTATGAATTTGTATTTGTATATCTTTAATAACGATTCAAGCCCTTAGTTAGAACTTCATGTCAAAGCATTTTAGAAAGAAAATTTCAAAGAGAATTCTAAAGAAATACATTAATTAAGAGTGCAAAAGCACATTAAACTTCAATTAAAGTGCTGCTTCTTCATGACGTCATCGCAACGCTTCTTTGGTTTGCAGCGAATTGTTGGGCTTTTACACTGTCATGACTGTAATGTCGGTAAAAAATCCATCGTTTGTACATCTCATCAGAAAAAGAAAAAAAAATACTATGGCTTTTAAACGAAGATGGGAGTCTCTAGCAAATGTGAGTTGAGTCGAAAATGTAATTAAGATTCGCGAGTGGTCAAAAAAAGGAATTCTCATATACGGTTTGAAAGTCGCTTTTAAAAGTGATCTATCTTTTTATATATAGGCCTATGTATTAAGTATGTAGGTTGCCATGTATAGGAACACCTGTGGTCTAAATCATGTAAATGAATAAGAATGTGTGGATGTAGCTGCCAACTATGCGTGTATGCCATTCATTTCTACACAGATAAGATAGAGCTTTAAACTTTAATATCTTCTTCTAAAGGAATAGGATTAGAAAAGATTATTCAATGTTTTATGCATCAGTGTTTCTTCAACTTAGTCCTCTTTGACCACTGAACTAATCCTTGAAGACTACATTGGCACCGTACATGTTTTTTATTGGTTAATTTCCAACGCTAATTTTAAATTAGCCCTAACACATTTAGTATAGAAGTTTTAAATATGTACCCTGAATGTTTCAAAAAATTAGTAGGCCTAGGCCTAGGGAGTCTATTTAGTAGCTTACAAGTTGGTTGTCTTTGTCGGAAAAATACTCACAATATGTACTCCTTCTTTGCAGAGGCTTTAAATATGTACTTTCGTTTCCTTTTTGCAAGCATAGGTGGTGGTCTTTTGAACTCGCCAGGAGTCAAGGTAGATTGATATTCTGGGACTCCTGGGATTGGGACTTTGAGTTGCTTGTCGTGTGCATGCCGTTTTTTCGTGGAATTGGTTACAGTTCCGGGTGAACTAAAAGTATTTTTCGTACGGTTTTGCACAAGCTTTGATTTGAGTTTTAGACATGCCTGATCGTTCTCAAAAACAAATTTTACATCATCAATGATTGACAATGATGCTCTTCTCTTTTTCGCCAACCTTGGTGATCTTCGTAGTCCAGGAGACAATTCTACTTTCGTTAAAATGTCCTTCATTGTTGATGCTTTTAATTTCAAAATCGAGCTTATCAGTTGAAGTACCGGAAGTCATCGTATACAGACAAGCCTACGTCATTTACATATTTAATGTCATTGGGTGTCGCCGTCTTCTTTGTAAAGTTTAAAAGGTGCCCATCTACAGAGATAGATAGGGTTAATTAGAATATTTTTAAGCCCCTTATATTATAATTGATCGTTTTATTGACTGATTGAAGAAATAAAACAAACATCAAGCAAAATACCCAAAAATTCACTCGTGTGGGAGTACTATTTATTTGGGTTCCAGAAAATCACACAGGCTAACAATGGGGACACTTGCCTCTGACTAACTTGAAAACTTTTGGGCCAACTAGTCTAATTTATACTAATATAATTATACTCTGACCCCTTATTTGCTTTTCACATTATTTAAGATATTAAATATATTCCAAGTCATGACCAATACAACTGATAAGTCTAAATCTGTCCTTCCAAAGTCCAATTTTTGTAGATTTGGCCGGGTAGAAAATTGTTTTTTTTTTTTAATCAAATTCATTTCTATCTTGAATTTTTGAAGATGTAAAATCAAAAAAGAAAGGAAAATGGGTTCCCAGTAATTTTCGAACCAATACAAACATGCCAGGGGGAGAGGTTGGGGGTGGGGGGGGGGGGTCGAGGTTATAAAGCTAGCTGTAGGGCCTATTGCTATATGCTTTAAAAATACGACAATTGGAAAGTGCCCATCAGATCCTGTGCTTGCCTTCAGATTCAAACACCCCGCCACTGCTTCTAAGTTTTCTTCGAGTAATATTCTTTGAACATTTTGGTACCCGACAAATGTTCGTTATGTTATCAGGTATTTGTCCTTTGTTTCATCGTGCAGGCTTCTACCTTCATTGTTTCATCCTGAAGTAAAGACAATTATGTGGTGTCGTGGTTATGGTTTTTGATTGTTCATGACAAACTGCAATGGTATTACTCTGAATACATAATTATCC
Source organism: Chiridota heheva (assembly GCA_020152595.1). Classification (NCBI taxonomy): domain Eukaryota; kingdom Metazoa; phylum Echinodermata; class Holothuroidea; order Apodida; family Chiridotidae; genus Chiridota; species Chiridota heheva. Next base: position 490,120 of record JAIGNY010003638.1, on the reverse strand, counting down.
TGCAGGCTTCTTAGGCTCTTTTGTCTTTAGACCTATAGTAGCCTTAAAATTCTGAATGTTTGCAGGTACAAATAATTTAAATCAGACCAGGGAACTGTTATTTGCTCCTTAAATAGACTGACAACAGCAATGGAACCGCCAAAGTTTATAAAAACTTCATCCGAGTCATTAGACTCATAGAGCCTGTACTTATCCCCGGTTTCAATGGCGCAATGCCAAGAGTACACACTCATCATCGCCAGTCCATCTCATATTAACTCCCCAGCAGTGCTGCCATTCATTTTACATGCGGCATGGACCGCGGAGCATTATTTCAAGTGCGGAACACGCCCGTTTCAAACGACTGATCTGAAAGACATAAAGACGGAAATACAAAGTCAGGGAATTTATTCATCTTTTTGCTTCCTTTCTTACTTAACCTAGGGACGCTACCAGGGGAAAGAAAAGGGGAGGGGGGAGGGGCGAAAAAAGAGACGTTCAAACAAACAGTTGAAGTAAATTTAAGAATTTTGTAGAACTTTTTTCACCGAAAATTGTCTGAAAAAGGAAGAGAATTTCCAAAAAGATCGCCTGAAAAGGAAAAGATTTTCCCAAAAATTGTCTAAAAATGATCAGCGGAAATTGCCCAAAATTGAAGAAATAAAAAGATTTCCCAGAAAATTAAAGAAAAATGCCTGAAAATCATCCTGAAATGAAGGGAATTTCTTAAAAATGAAGAAAGTTCCCGAAAATGAAGGAAAGTTCCCAAAAAATTTCCAAAAATGAAGGAAATTTTCCAGAAATTAAAGGAATTTTCCGAAAATGAAGAAAATTTTCCGAAAATGAACCAAATTTTCCGAAAACTGAAGAAAATTTTCCGAAAATGAACCCAATTTCCAGATTAGTCTGGCAGCCACTTACTTTAAACAAAGAAAATTTGTAGGGTGTTGGACAAATTTGCCCAACGAAAGTTTGTATTTGCGCATAAGTTATCCAGTAACTATAAGCGTCAGGGATATATCCAGGTGGAGCAATGGGAACGGTCGCTTCCCCCTTTAGTCCAACTCCCTCGGGTGACTGAATGTATTACTGTACCATTCATTATGGCATGTATTGATGTATGGGTTTCTGAGCTTCTATTGCCAATTATATGAACAATTTGGTTAAATATCCGAAAAATTAAAAGAAAGTCCGAAAGTCAAAACCAACTATTTTGATAAAAAGTTCCAAAGCTTTTTTTGTTTTTTCTTCGGGCAAAGAGAGTTCAGACCCTCCCCTTCGCCCAGATTAGTCGAGATTAGTCCCGTGAGCTTATGATTAGACAATCTCATTAGGTTGGGTGCAAAATATTTTTTCATAGAGGTCGCCCCCCCCCCTTTGAATTTCTGGCTGACATCCCAGACTTCCCCCTTCCCCCTCCCCTCCCATCTATACAAAAACAAAAGATAGTTTAGACGTGCTATTGCTACAAATGTTTATTTTGTTATAAAACATGTAAAAACAAATACATGTGATCACATTGTCAGGTTTTCAGTTCTCGTAGCCTTAGCTTCTTATAAAATAATCTCGCTCTAATCAGATGGGACATACATTTTCCTTTTGTTTGTTAAACTCCTGCTGTTATCTCTTATTAAATAGGATATGATTACGACCTTAACGCAGATTCTTATGATACAAATATCATCGTTTTTTTTGTTTTGTTTTTTGTTAGGGGGGATGCACAGTCAACATTAGTTATATACATGTCATATACTTTATTTGATTCTATCTAATTATCAGTTTAAGTGGACATGATCTGTTGTTCATATCTTTTTGCAACAGTAATTGTTACCAAATTGCAGGTCATCCATCTTAGATTTGTGAAATGTGTGTGTGGAAGGGGGCATTTCCCCGCTTCCTAGATACACCTCTGACTGAATGTCGGTACAGTCATTACACATTTTACAAGCTGTGGATCATAGTGTTTATCAAATTATCAATTAGGCAAGACAATCATTTTTGATTTCATATTTGATACTATTCGGAGCAGTATTTTTAGGAAATAAAACTGCCTATGCTCCTGACAGGGTAGTAGGAGTCTATGGGGCAGGGGTGGGGGACCCTTTCCCCAATAATTTACAAAGTGGTATAGTAAGTTTATATCCACTTGGGCCGTAGGCTGGTAGAAGCCGGGCTGTGGGCTTTACCCAATATTTTGCAAAACTTTATCATAAAAAGTAATCATTCTGCAACATTTATATATGAGTTATAGTAACAAAATTAATTAACCGTTCTGGGCCTTCTCTTAGAAGAATGTATCTTTATCTAATTTTGAAGGTATATCTTCGACAGTTGGAAGCATTAAAACAAATGGAAGATCAATGTTGAGGCAGAGTATTTACATAAAACATGTAATGCACAGACTGGGCAAGGGACTTTGGAACGAGTGGAATGACCCGACTTTAGGAGGGTTATTTACAAGGGCAGAAGGGCAAGGTTCTAAAATATAATCGTGTTTACTACGAAAGTTATTAGATTATTATTTTTCTAGAACCTCCAAACAATGCAATAAATTGCATTTTTAAAGAAAAAGGGGAAGTTGTTTATATTCGAAATCTTGCGCAGAGCCATTAATCGGGCTCTGGCTGCTTTGTTTTCCGTGTCATGTAGTTTTAATAACGCAATTGCCGTTTCTGTACCTATTTTGTAACTCCCGATCCACCCGCCTATATCTATTTCCATAACAAAACGTATTAATTAAGCAGTGATGAAACTAGGGAGAGGTGCCATGATATCGTGATACGCGATTTATATATACAAATTAATGCAAATGAGGGAATCTAAGTTTATCTATTGTGTTTTATATGTTGAACATGTGCATAGCGAGCTTGCTTTGAGAAATAAAGTCAGTGTAAGATAGCAAATAGTGATGTTCGGTTTGTTTTCTAATATACTGCTTGGGACATATTGTGCCGACGAAGATGGCGCAAATTTTCGAGCCTCTTGCATTTTTTACAAGAGCCTGGTCCCGTGAGCCTGGTGAACCCAATAATCCGTGGAAGCAATGGAAAATTACATTAGAAAACTTTTTACTTGCTGTAGGCATGGTAGGAGGAGAAACTTTTTCCGGCTGAACGTAAGAAAGCTTTACTTCTTCATTGCATGGGCATAAAAGGACAAGAGGGTATATATTTCATTGATTGCCAGTGTCGAGTTGAAAGGACGCCAGGACCTCAGTATATGACTACACCCTTTCAGTCTTAGTGTACCTCAGTAAATGCGGTCGCTGAGAGATATCGGTTCTGTCAGAGGGGGGCAACACCCTGGCGAATCAATTGACAATAATGCGGCTAGTTTAAAACAAATTAGTGTTACCAGTAACTTTGACAATATGCAGATATGATAAATGAAATGATCCGTGATTTACCGAGAATCAGAGAACGACTACTGATGGAAAAAGATGTACCCTACTGCTGGATAAAGTGTAAATATCACAACACAAATAGAGGATGCGATTCGTGAGGCAAAAACTTATCGCCGAAGGAAGTTCTAGTTCAAACCTCCCAAATCAGCAGGAGAACCAGACAAAGAAGACACGCATCCTCAGCAAATCATAGGGGGTATCATCCAAATTGAAAGGGCCCACATCTTCAACCAGCCATAAACCCCGCCATAGCAACGTACAGAATAGAGGGAGAAAATGTTAAAGGTTCGAGGGACCACCTGGCAAATGTTAAATTCTGTCAAGTTAAGAATAAAAAGAGCCATAAATTCTTGAAAATTGGTCATCTTGCAGTCGCATGCCAAAGTCAGGAGGTCGAAAACGGAAGTTCAGGAAATTAAGGGCGTGTCAAGCTAGTGTTAATTCACCAGAGATACCATTTACTGATAAATTGAATCTATTTTTTGAAGAAATGTCTGAAATTTCGAGCAAATAAACCGAAAAATTAGGGTGTTTTTAAAAATTTAATAAATATTCCGAAAACTAACCATTACAAAATCAATGATGCAGATTTTTCGTAAAATTTACATACATTTTTTTTTTAACATCATTTCGATTTCTTTAGCTCATTTTCTGAATTTTTAAAGATTTTTTTGCCAGGGTGGAATTTCGTCCCATGCCTCCTATTCATACGCTGCTGCTGTACCCTCCCTCCCCTTCCCCCACAGTATCCATAGGCAATGTGCCCTTGTTCTTTCCAACACCCCATCCTTCCTTCAAAAATTCCCAGATTCACCCCTACTGCCTACATGCAGGATGACAAAGTTGACCATGTTCCGGAAATAATGGAAAGCTTAAGATAATTTATTCCTGGACGAAAAATCGATATATGCCATGCTTCGGGTAAATTATGAAATTTGCTAACATTCTTAGCAATTCAAATAAATGGGAAAAGTAATATCATTCTTTGGAATAATCTTAAAATTTATACACTTATTTGGAAACATCTACAAAATGGATAATTTAAGACCATAATTCCGAAAAAAGTGAAAGTTTAATCAACAACAGTTTCGAAATAATCGGAAAGTTTGATATCATGACTTGAAAAATTCGGAAATGTTTATAATTTGGTTCGCAAACATAACCGAAATTAAGATCATGGTTTGGAAAAATCGGGAAATTTTAGATCTGGATTTGAAAAAATCGGGTAATTTAAAACCATGATTCGGAAAAATTGGCAGATCGGGAAGTTGATAAGTTTTCGGAACAGCTCTTTCAACAATCCATATGTTTTGCCCAAATTTGTAAACCATTTTCCCCGAATTTTTCTGCATTCTCAAATATTGGGGGCGACACCCAATACCCCGATCGCGATGCCCCTGTTCGCCACCCCCTTGTAAATAGTTTTTGATAAAAGAGACAAGTATACATGTTTATAGAAAAATAAAATTTGGTTCCCAATGCCAAACATCTTCCTACGCCGCTGACCATCATTGGGTGCAAGGTGGTTGCCCATAAGTGTGATTGTACTGCAGTATACTGTTAATTGTGCTGGTATGTTACTGAACATGGCATGTGATGTTTTAGTTTGAAAGGATTAGTTCGGTCGTCAAATTTAAAGTTTGGTATCATTTGTGTAGAAATGACTGAAATCGGACTATTTGGGATGTCTTCTGGTCACAGCCTCAAATTCCTGTCTTAAAGTACTCTTTCATATTTTGACCTGAGATTTTGTGGCTTAAAAAACATTGTATATGTCAGGAAAGTAGTAAAGAATCTAGTAAAGAGAATTATTATTTACCACCTGATAAAAGGTCGAGGAAAAATAATAAAATTAGTAAATAAATAAAACAAAATTTTTGACAATTGTTAAGAATGTGAGGACGAGCGCTCCAACCTTCCATAGTCAGATAGTAGACTTACTAAACCAGCCATTTCTACACAGATAAGACAGAACTTTAAACATGAATATCCTTAACGGAATACATTTTTTGAATGCTTTTTTAGCATTTTGTTTCGTTTAAAGAACTTTTTAATATCAGATAAGATTGGTTGACCCCTGAACTAATCCTTTAACATATATATCTCTAAGAAGTATATTTCAAAATAAGTTCATCCAGTGTTTGACAGCAAGAGCAAACGCAGGGATCAACTGAGATGAAATCCGAAGCTTCACTGATCAGTTGATAATCCTGAACTTTTAATGGGTTATCATCCCATAAATAAAAGGAGAGGACATTGTCAATTCCTTGCAAAGATTATCTTGAACGTTTATCTTGACTTTAGATTAACTGCAAGCTACATACATGACATACATGTCTACAAACCACGAGGCCCTGGGTTCAAGCCTGGGTTGGGTAGACACCCCAGTGCACCACAACTGGTTATCAAAGGCCGTAGACATTTAACTTGGTTGTCGATGTTATGTCTATCCGTACGTCGTAGCTGTGTTCTCGTCCGGGTCGTATTAAACGTTTCGTGATAGCATTGTTACTATTTTAAGCGAATACGCAGGTGACAACCCCGTCATTGTAATTGTGTGTTCACTCGTCGTCGTATGCTATAAACTGTAAGTGGTGTGCTGGCAGGCAGGCATGGTCCATATATCCCTTTAGCAAAACATGTTGATGAAATAAAACGATAACAGAATATTAAAATGGTATATGGGGAACCTTCCCCCCCTTTTTAAATGTTTGTGTCCAGCGACATGGCCACGGGTAGTATGAAGGGAGAATGACCACTTCCCACTTTTCTATAAAAGATTTCCTTCAGATTCCAAGTTATTTTATGATTAGTCCATATTATTGCTTAGTTTGCCTAAGTAATGTCATGTAAACAGTACATGGTAATGTTATCCCTTCTCTTCAATTGCATCTGCTGTGATCATGTCAGACTACTAAAAGGTATGCGCATACGATCTATTAGAGCCAGCTGCTTTTCTAAAAGTAACTGATGGAATAATAGCAAACAATGAATTACCATAAGCAAACAGTAATCAAATTTGCTCTCAAAATTGCATTTTGATGACGGAAAATGGAAGGTCTATGCAATGTTTGTTTTGGTTGAAAGAATATTAAAAGCTGAGATGATCAGGTTTTGAATTTGAAAACAAAAACACTTTTGTCTTTGGAGTTATATCTCATCAAAGTTTGAACTTGAAAACCTTTACCAAATAACAAATAAGGAACACGATTTATAGGTGTGATATCTTTTTAAGAAAACAATGACTGAAATATAATAGTAGAGGAAATCAGTCACTTCTAGTTAAAAACTTTGCTATTTGGTAGCAAAATTGTTCACATCCAAACGTTGAGCAAAAACTTGATAAAATAGGGTGAGAACCTGAGACACAGATCTTGATGGTTTGTTTTACAACAGAAATTGCGAGGATGTCTAACAACACAAACTGCTAGGACGTATTGATCCAAATATTTTCCTGTGTATTCAGGAAATAATAAAGAAGCTGGAGGACACGTTTCTATGCACCTTGAAACAAGACAACGTCCTTTTCATGTTTTTTTTATGCAAAAGGACTTAAAAAAAAAAAGAAAAAAAGGTGAACAATCTACTTCAGTATGTTATTACGTTAAGAAGACATTCAAGTTGAACTTTGAGTATTTATGTGGATACGTTTGTTTTAAGAGGTCAGAGTATTACCATCAGTGACATGGTTCCTGCTGTAATGATTCAGCTGTGGACAAGTTTGCAGTATGCGATCAACTGAGAGAGAATTATGACAAAGGGGCAGAAAGGTTGTGGGGTGCCTTTAAGAGGTAAGAGTAGGTAAGGCAAGTGTGGTCTATCTTTAGTTGAGTAATGGTGACCTCTTCTTTGCATGAGAGGCCCTGGGGATCATTGCTGTGGCCAACTTTGGGGTTCATAAAGAAAAGTTTGTTTGTCATTTGCAAGTTCCAACACTCTTGCCAGGTTTTCTTGTGTGTTTATATTATATTCTTGTGTAGGCAAGATTGAAGGTGTTGGATTTAAATCTAAACCTTTTGTGGCAGCAGTATCAGCTCTCTCTCATTGCCTTGAACACCTATGTGCATATGCAGCAGAACTAAGGGGCACGTGCCCCCCACATTTCTCAATAGTTTAAAATGTGCACTTTTCAGACAGGAAAAGAACCCTTATTCTGAGGGAAATGTGCCTTTTTTCTAAGGGAAAAGTGCCCTTTTACAGATGGAAATGTTCCTTTCCGAAGAGGAAAAGTGTTTTTTAAAAGGAACATGCCCTTTCAAACACTAAAAAACTTTCTCTTCAAAAACTATATATATCAGTGATCTTTTCATTTCAAGAGAGCAACACAAATATCGCCCCAAAAAGACTAAGATTGTGAAATTTCACGCGCTTCGCACGCATACACTATTCTGAACTTTCCCTAAAAAATGGGGGATACTTTATTTTGACATCACTTCCGGTTGTGAAGGTAAGATCCGATCCTCTGTCTGTTTGTACAACACAGTACAGCCAGACACTAGCATGTACGTTGTGTGTGCAGAACTACATACACAGCGCATTACGTTACTGTGACGAGAAACTATTTTTTTTTTTCAATGCTTTTTTGTCGGAAAGCGAAAGTGAAATTTTAGTATTTTAATACTACAATGATAGTCACCAAATAAAATAACTGAGAAAAAAAAAGAAGAAGATGAAAGCAAAAAGTCAAATTAAACGATTCTACCGGGGCTTGAACTCACGGCATAATTTAAAAAAAAAGTTACTTTCGATTGCCGCAAGCATCTGGGCTATCTCGTGAATTAAAAAGAAGGGAAATAGATCCCCAGTAATTTTCGGACAGATAAATGTTTTAAAATTTTCTGGCAGGGGTGGGTTGACCCTATAAAGCTACCTGCCGTGCTACATGCTTTAGAAATATGAGTTGTAAAGTGCCTCTCAGATCCTGGCTGTGACCCCCCTCCTTCCTTCCAGACTCAAACACCTTCCACCACCCAGCAGAGGATAATGCTTTTTGTTGTTTATGTGGTTGTTCAGCTATTTAGAATCATGTGTGGCTGGCTTATTTTGGTTGTGAGTTTGAATCTTCAGAAGATTCAATTTGGATGAATACATTTTGGAAAGTATAAACTTATGTTGTTTAGGACAAGTAAGGTGGTTTTTATTTCAGCTGTGAAGATTGGGGTCTGCTGGATAGTGTTATATTATGGTGTAGCAGCTGCTTTTTCATTTGCTTTGGAGCCATCCGTCTGTGCAGACATGATGATATTTTGTAAAAGTCGTTTAATCTGTCTAAGTTTGTTCAAGAAGAAAGCTTGTCATCATTTTTATTGTACTGCGAAAGCCCTAAGAAAACGGAAAGTTTGTCAAATAACCAAAGGGCTCTTTTCAGCCAGGATAGTTTGGCTATAATAATTAACCAAAGGGCTCTTTTCAGCCAAAATAGTTTGGCTATAATACATTAAAGCAAGGGGCTCTTTTCGGCCAGAATAGTTTAGCTATAATACATTAACCAAGTGGCTCTTTTCGGCCAGGATAGTTTGGCTATAATACATTAACCAAGGCGCTCTTTTCGGCCAGGATAGTTCGGCTATAATACATTAACCAAGGGGCTTTTTCAGCCATGATAGTTTGGCTATAATACATTAACCAAGGGGCTCTTTTCAGCCAGGATAGTTTGGCTATAATACATTAACCAGAGGCTCTTTTCGGCCAGAATAATTTGGCCATAATACAATAACCAAGAGGCTCTTTTCGGCCAGGATAGTTTGGCTATAATACATTAACCAAGGGGCTCTTTTCAGCCAGGATAGTTTGGCTATAATACAATAACCAAGGGGCTCTTTTCAGCCAGGATAGTTTGGCTATAATACATTAACCAAGGAGCTCTTTTCAGCCAAGATAGTTTGGCTATAATACATTAACCAAGGGGCTCTTTTCAGCCAGAATAGTTTGGCTATAATACATTAACCAAGGGGCTCTCTTCAGCCAGGATATTTGGCTATAATACATTAACCAAGGGGCTCTTTTTAGACAGGATAGTTTGGCTATAATACATTACCCAAGGGGCTCTTTTCAGCCAGGATAGTTTGGCTATAATACATTAACCAAGGGACTCTTTTCAACCAGGATAGTTTGGCTATAATACATTAAGCAAAGGGCTCTTTTCGGCCAGGATAGTTTGGCTATAATACATTAACCAAGGGGCTCTTTTCAGCCAGGATAGTTTGGCTATAATACAATAACCAAGGGGCTCTTTTCAGCCAGGATAGTTTGGCTATAATACATTAACCAAGGGGCTCTTTTTAGACAGCCAAGATAGTTTGGCTATAATACATTAACCAAGGGCTCTTTTCAGCCAGAATAGTTTGGCTATAATACATTAACCAAGGGGCTCTCTTCAGCCAGGATATTTGGCTATAATACATTAACCAAGGGGCTCTTTTTAGACAGGATAGTTTGGCTATAATACATTACCCAATGGGCTCTTTTCAGCCAGGATAGTTTGGCTATAATACATTAACCAAGGGACTCTTTTCAACCAGGATAGTTTGGCTATAATACATTAAGCAAAGGGCTCTTTTCGGCCAGGATAGTTTGGCTATAATACATTAACCAAGGGGCTCTTTTTTAGACAGGATAGTTTGGCTATAATACATTACCCAAGGGGCTCTTTTCAGCCAGGATAGTTTGGCTATAATACAATAACCAAGGGGCTCTTTTCAGCCAGGATAGTTTGGCTATAATACATTAACCAAGGGGCTCTTTTCAGCCAGGATAGTTTGGCTATAATACATTGACCAAGGGGCTCTTTTTAGACAGGATAGTTTGGCTATAATACATTACCCAAGGGGCTCTTTTCAGCCATGATAGTTTGGCTATAATACATTAACCAATGGGCTCTTTTCAGCCAGGTTAGTTTGGCTATGATAATTAACCAAAGGACTCTTTTCGGCCAGGATAGTTTGGCTATAATACATTAACCAAGGGGCTCTTTTCAGCCAGGATAGTTTGGCTATAATACATTACCCAAAGGGCTCTTTTCAGCCAGGATAGTTTGGCTATAATACATTACCCAAGGGCTCTTTTCAGCCAGGATAGTTTGGCTATAATACATTAACCAAGGGCTCTTTTCAGCCAGGATAGTTTGGCTATAATACATTAACCAAGGGGCTCTTTTCAGCCAGGATAGTTTGGCTATAATACATTAACCAAGGGGCTCTTTTCAGCCAGGATAGTTTGGCTATAATACATTAACCAAGGGGCTCTTTTCAGCCATGATAGTTTGGCTATAATACATTAATCAAGGGGCTCTTTTCAGCCAGGATAGTTTGGCTATAATACATTAACCAAGGGGCTCTTTTCAGCCAGGATAGTTTGGCTATAATACATTACCCAAGGGGCTCTTTTCAGCCAGGATAGTTTGGCTATAATACATTAACCAAGGGGCTCTTTTCAGCCAGGATAGTTTGGCTATAATACATTTACCAAGGGGCTCTTTTCAGCCAGGATAGTTTGGCTATAATACATTAACAAGGGGCTCTTTTCAGCCATGATAGTTTGGCTATAATACATTAATCAAGGAGCTCTTTTCAGCCAGGATAGTTTGGCTATAATACATTCACCAAGGGGCTCTTTTCAGCCAGGACAGTTTGGCTGTAATACATTAACCAAGGGGCTCTTTTCGGCCAGGATAGTTTGGCTATAATACATTAACCAAGGGGCTCTTTTCGGCCAGGATAGTACGGCTATAATACATCCTTTTTATCACAAATTACTAACCAAGTTTCCCAATCACCCAAGGTTTAAACCTGTAGGAGAGATTAAAGCTGAAACAAGCAAGACAAGAAAATTCTCAAAACACATGAAATCTAGTCTAAAATAATCTTGTATTGACTTGATGTCATTGAGATCTTACAAGAAAAGTTCATCGCTCGTCGTCATGGCACTGAAAATAATTTACTGTACAAATAATATTTGAACAAAATACAACAGGAATAAAATTCATTCACTGTACAAAATAAAACTAAACTCGATTTCACAATAATTACAACCTCTACAGGACTAGGGAGCTTCAGCTTGAAGAAATTATGTAGAAAAGTGCCAGGTAGTAGTTGAAGTAGGAATATAAATATTGAACACCACCTCTCTGGGCATCTATGTTTTCATCATTTTCATATGCAATCTTTTGTTAAATTGACTAGTTAGTGAATTGACATGATTTGACCAGGTACTTTTCATAAAGAGGGTTAAATCCCAACTGTTCACTTTAAAAGGTACAAAATTTCCATAAAAAAAGAGAGGGGAAAGGGAATTTCCATAAAAAAAAGAGAGGGGAAAGAGAGGGGGGTCTAACCCTTTGCACCCATCTGCATTTGTCTGTGATTTCAAAACTGATCTTTAAGAGTTAAAATGAATACTAAGGCAAAGTTACACATGATTAAAGAAACCTAAAGACAAAATATATCAAGTAAGCATGAATATCATTTGGGGATTAGTTAACGGGAAACATTAACATGTCGACTGTGGAGGTCATATTGTGTCATTATTTTACATTTGGTGCAAAACTACTCAAACATGAACCCTTGTATGTTTCCCTAGCTTTGGTTCTACATTTTTATACAAAGAGAAATACTTATTTTTTGTTTGTAACATGTATCAAACATACATGAAAATGTCTATTGAGAGAGCAGGCATAGCATCCAGTTCTGGACTAATATTATATCAAGATGGCCACAGCCTTTGATAACCAGTTGTGAACTCACTGGTTGCAGATCCACCGGGATTTGAATGAGCCTCCACTACTAGGTACTTTCAGGTGAGCGTTTTAGTCACCTTGAGCAAGTGTGATTTTTTCAGCAAATTTTGAATGGAATTCACAAACCCCAGGTCCCTCTAAAGTCATTTCATATACCCCTTCCCCCGTATACCCCCCCCCCTTCTTTCGTCCTCTAATAGTCATGTTTGCACACATGCTATTATAACCCAATCCACCAGCAGAACACATTAATGCATCTGAATGTATGGGTGATGAATGGGATTTCTTTAATTTTCTATTTGAAAGAAAATAAAAGTTAACAAAAGCCAGTGGGCGTCATAAAGCATGGGTGGTGCCATTCCTTCCTCCAACATACCCCTAAAAAAAAAAAAAAAAAAGTAACTTTCAAATATCATGTTATTTGTCTCGAACAGTACATAAGTATAGTCATCTGTTTGGTCAAGCAGTGACTTTGACCCCACAGCCTAAAACAATCAAGATTTTAGCAATAAAAGTGCTCACAAAACATTGCCATCAAGACAAAACAGGAGATTCAAGACAAAACGGGAGATTCCTCCCATGTTCAAAATTAATGAAATACATCAAAATCGATAAACCCTTAACAGGGGAAATATCTCTGTATGAAAAATGCATTGTTCTTATAATTGAATGTGAATTACTAATGATTAAAACATAGAAAATCTATGAATTATTTCTGTTCAATCTTTAAAATAATCTTGATAATCAAATACTTTGTAAATAGAGCATCTTATTATAAACTCCTTCTTGGATTTGTATATGTAACCATACATCTTTAGTCCAGTGACCAATCCTATATTTCAGCAACGTTTAATCTACGACAAGCATATACTCTGTAACTTTTGACATTTCCATACATCTTCTTTGCAACTTATATTCCAGAAATGCATCTAAAATATAACAATAAAAGCAATTCAAACTATAATCTAGAGTCATTAAATTAAAAAGCGCTTAAAACATAAATATCTTCTTTTTTTTTGCAATAAAGGGTGTTTTAGCATTTGGATCTAACCATGCTGTGGTCTCTACAAGATTGACACAGTATTGATGTCGCTAATTTATAGATAACTCTTTCAAGACTGTAAGAAACTAACACAACAAATTAGTATTTCAATTAATTTGATTTTATTTTTTTCTGTAAAAACAATTTCTACTATTGGTGTATCTCCTCCTCTCCCCATTGAATAAACTACAGGGAATGTCACAAAGTGATATTCAATTTCAAGTCAGAGAATTGCACATTTTGGTTTGTGACAAAAAGTTTATAAAAACAGCTTCTATTTTCAAAATGGATTTCTATTGTCAAAATAGACTGGAGTAAAGCCTTCAAATTACCATTATACTCCTCTTTCGGTACTTAAAAAAAGTCTGTACCAGAATAGGAAACGACATTCATGTTTGCTATTCTGGTAGAGTTTATAAAGTAACAAAAAAGGAGTAAAATGGTAATGTGAAGGCAGTGTTCCAGTCCATTTTGACAATAGAAATCTATTTTGAAAATAAAAGCTGTTTAAAACAAAAACACAAAATGTATCTACCCCTAAAAAAAAACCCATTGGATACTTTCTACAGATTTAATCCACAGTGAAGCCAAAACCTGACTTTTGAATACCATTGTCCAAGAACTTCTTATGTGCTGATTGTAATTATCATTTTCCCCCTTCCAGTGGGCGTCGGCTGTCCAACATAAGGCATCAACAATTGACGGTACGTCACAGAAATGGAAGTTTGAAATACAAAATTGGCATTGCAGATATACGTTTTGATTAGTGACGCGTCACAATTTGTGGGGTGTAATAACTTGAAAAAGGTTCTTCATTTTTGTATGTTTCTTAAAAATGAATAAGAAATAAACAAAAAAAGGAAAACCACTGACAGACATGATAACATTAAAGAGGTGCGTGGGGTGCAAAAACTTGAAAAAGGTTCTTCAATCTTCTATGTTTCTTGAAAATGAATAAGAAATAAATAAAAAAGGAAAACCACTGACAGACATGATAACATTAAAAGGTGCACGTTACACATCTTTTTTGGTCTAATTTCTTGAATTCTAAATGCATCTTCAATATATCAAACTGAATTTGATATGTAACATAAGTATCTTGAAACAAGAGGTACATCAAATATTGAATATCATACACCTGTTAATAAGTGCATTGTCAATACCACCAAGAATGATCCCCTAGGTATCACCAGCACTAAAGGCGTGACGGAAAAAGATGCTATTTTTGTCAGAGTAGTTTTCCTTCACAAGAACCCTTTGCCCCCAACAAATTGTGCATGGGGTAAATTATAATTTTTGCTGACCACAACAAAATTGCATTATTAAACCCATCTTCGACCTGTGAATGTCAACTTCTTACCACAATCAACATGCTCTTATTGTGTATTTGATTATACTTGATTTATAAACTGTCCACCTGCTAAACTTAATATTAACACTTAACAAGTGGTCAAAGGCTATGAAAAAGCGGACACTTTTCTCTCTTTAAAATACTAAATACATATGGAAAACGCGAAATAGAAAAAAAAAAAAAAAAAAATCCAAACCATGATTTGTAAAACAAGTTTTCAACTAATGATAAGCAGGACTGTATAACTGTTGTTTATATCTGCTGATGACAAACTTGGTCCCGTCATTTTAATGGTCCTTTTTGTTGTTCAATACAAAGCATGATTAACAGCTGATAAACCATGACATCACGAGATGCCTCACCTTAATCCAATGGATTTACCCTGTACACACGTCCATCTTCAGTGCACAAATGGAGAGAAATATAGGAGAGACAAGACAAAACCGGCCTTTGCAAACCTAGCTTCATCACTAAGTCCTTTGTAATGATATAAATACCACTCTAGGATGTCACCAACTTGTCACTTAAATGTCCCAAAATGATGCTGTTGGTGCAAATATATGGCCACATCAGATACATGAACTACTCTTTGCTAACAGTAGTGAAGACAAAAGCAAAAACAGCAGAAAGAAAAAAAGAAAGAAAAAAAAAACAGAACAAAAATGATTATCCTTTTCTTTAAATAGTAAAATGATTACAAATTTTAAAACTATACAAAATGTCTGAGAATCCCAAACAGTCACGAGGCAGAAGGCACACAAATGAAGGTGAAAAAAAAAAAAAAAGGAACAACTTAAAACAAAGAGTTGCTTACCCTACCCTACATTTAGGGTATGTAAACCAGTTTTTACAAGACAACTACAGAGGACTAAGGCAAACTTAAAAATTGGGGACCCTGGAAGAGGAACTGAAAAAAACAGAACCAAAAGGTTTTGTGGTTCCGGTGCTTTCTTTTTTCCATGCTGATTGATTTTTTATTAACTGGTAATGTCATTGCATATCATGAAATATTTGACATGACTTGAATCGTTCTTGAAATATCGTGTTTACAAGCTCTTTTCAGCATGATAATATTAATGTTATGCCCACTATGCATATTAATGAAATTCAATGTTTTTTTTTATATAAAATGAACTTGTACAAACTAATTAAAATCATAATATGAAACAAAACAGACATGTGATTGTTGAATTATGAGCATTACAAGATTTTTACATTAAGCCCACCTACTCATTAATATGCATGATATCACCACCAAAACCAATAGGGAACATCTAGAGACCATGGGCTATCTGTGTACAGCATATGACATGAATCCAGTTTACCATTCTTGAGATACCGTGCTTACAAGCTCTTTTCAACAAAATCATGTTAAGCACCGCCCACTATGCATATTAATGAAATTAAATATTTTTGTACCATGATCATATACATATGAGCTAACAACATAACTATACTGAATATGAAACAAAACAGACATGTGATTGTTAAAATATAAGCATTTCAAGATTTTTACATTAAGCCCCGCCTACTTATTAATATGCATGACATCACCAAAAACAATAGGGTAAACCTATAGATCACAGGCTACCTATGTACTAAATATGACATGAATCGAGTTTACTGTTCTTGAGATACCGTGCTTACAAGCTCTTTTCAACAAAATCATGTTAAGCACCGCCCACTATGCATATTAATGAAATTAAACATTTTTGTACCATGAACAAATACACACACAAGCTAACAACATGGTTACACCAAATATGAAAAAATGCTGTCATGCAGTTGTTTAAATAAGAGCATTTCAAAATATTTACAGTAAGCCCCACCTACTCATTAATATGCATGACATCACCACCAAAGACAATAGGGCACATCTATGGACCACAGGCTATCCGTGTACCACATATAGCATGAATTCAGTGTATCGTTCTTGCGATATCATGCTTACGAGCTTGCTGTCACAGACATATACACACACACATACATACATACACACGCCAGCATGACTGCATAGGTTCATTATGCTATTTAGCATCCAAACCAAAAATGCTTAAAACTTTGAAATTGTAATGTTTTTTTGTTTTTTCATGTTTAATATTTTCCATGAAATATTTGCATAGTTATTAAAGGAGACATAAGATCTGATACAATCATTATTTCATATCATAGAGGAAAAAATCTTAACCAACTGCCAAACACAGCAAGTAAAAATCTTATTCCTCTCTCCAAGTTATTCATGTTTGAAATCGACACATGGGGGCTGCCATTTTATTGAATTCTGTATTGAAATATTTGCATGATGACATAATTTCCTCAATAGGGACATAAGGAATTTAATGTATTTCTTTACAAATGTGATTTAAGTTTTTATTCCAAAATGATGTGACACAAAATTTGAACGGCATGTTTTGACATTTTCATGTGTACACAAAAATTTCCTTGACCCTTAAACAGAAAAACAATTTTTCATAAGCTAGAAAACTTGAGGTAGATTATAAAGAAATACAAAGCATTCCAACATCCTGCTGGGCTGATGACATCATAATCTGCATGCTTTGAAATCAAAATGGCAGCTCCCATGGTACTATTAAGTAGTAGTATTAAAGTTGTTAATAACTACAGAAAATGTGTTATATTGCTTCAGGAATTATGAAACTTGGTCAGAACATTTGTTATATTCAATTCTATTATATGAAATAAGGATTATGTCAGACATTATGTCTCCTTTAATGATCTACACCCAAATCATACTGAAGGCCCTTAATCTGTTCTCACTTTTAAACCAATTCTTGGGAGCCTGTCAACCCCAGTGGATATGAATTTAGAGCAAGATACATTGAATGAATGAGACAAATTCATCTCATAAAACAACCAATGAAAATCTGAGCAAAACTTTAATTAGTGAAAACATACATTCTCAAACTGAAATCACTTTAAATGCATGAGGTGATTACTGGTGGTGCTATGAGAGAGGGGGGGGGGGGAGCATTTGCCACTTTC
The DNA here is from genome assembly GCA_020152595.1 of Chiridota heheva. Classification (NCBI taxonomy): domain Eukaryota; kingdom Metazoa; phylum Echinodermata; class Holothuroidea; order Apodida; family Chiridotidae; genus Chiridota; species Chiridota heheva. The sequence continues at coordinate 472,608 of JAIGNY010003638.1, read as the reverse complement.
TCCCAGAAAATAATGTATAGTGACATATTTTGTCCAATTTATAGGCCTTTTCCCCTCCCACATGAGACAAATACTGCCCCTCTCTTGCCCCCATAGCATCAAAATCTTGGCACCACCACTGGAGGTGATAAGACTAAAAATCCCCAATTTTCTCCCGAGACCATCTCTCCAAACTTTTAGATAGCTTTGCTTTCACATTTTGTTCTCACTTATTCTGAGCTAGTTATGGCTTGGCTGCACTTCGAATACATCCAGAATAGTTTGAAAAGAAGATATCTTCACATTAATAATTACACCAGAGGCATTGAAGCTTAAACATCACTAACTTCACAATTGCAAAAGCTTTTAACAAAAAACTATGAATACTCATTGCGCAGTGGTAGCTAGGTCAAATTGACTCAAAAACAATTTGCACAACTATTTTTCCTTGTGAATACTCCATATACACAAAACCAGTGAATTGCATTAAGTGTATGCATACTTTACAAATTATATGTCACGCATATGAGTCTTAAAAATATTTGATATTCTGAAAACTGCAGATAAACCTCATTTTAGATTGTTCACTCCAATTTCATTTGACCCTAAGTTAAATCAGGAAGATGCAAACTCCCTGGTTTACCTTGGTTGATGAACCACACATGTACAGATTATAAGACTGGGCTACAACTCCATATTTTATGATTTTGTGACAAACTTGAAATTAAGGAAGGTTCTAGCTTTGAATTAATAGAAAAAAATACAAACATTGTTTAATAATAGAAAATTATGATAATAAATTAAAAGGTTGGAAAGGTTACATATGAAGAAAAGGTGAAGAAAACTGTTCCAACTTTGTATACAATATCTTTGTGATCTATAAAGATGGAAATTAGCCCTTTATATCTACCCTACATTAGCCCTTTTATATCTACCTACATTAGCCCTGTATATCTACCCTACATTAGCCTTTTATATCTACCCTACTCTTAATCCACAATTGAACTCATACAAAATGACTGTGATATGAATCTATTTTTCTTTTCTTTTAATATCTCAATACTATGGTTCCTGAGAAGGCTGTGAGTGAATGGCTGATACATTAGCTGGGAGTTGAGGGGAGAAATTGACCCCTTCCAGAACTTTTGACAATTTTGTTTCGGTTAAAGAAAACAGTGCTACAACACTGTCTCGAACCAGTATCTCATGCAAATCTCTCACATGCTGTATAGATATGGTTCATTTTGCTTTAATTTTGCCCCACCCTTATTTTAAGATCACTATGACCCTGGACAGAGACATCATACACTGATGACATCTGAACAGAAAGCAAGATGATATAATGAAATCAGGTACAAATATTACTCTACCATATCATTACCACCCAGCCATTACCAAAACGTCCAAAATATTGAGAAACATTCACTTGAACAAGAATGTACCATGGTGATCATAACAGCAAGATTTCTTGTATACATGTCTTGCCCTCTAAGCCCCTTTTAGCCAACACAATTTATTTGTGTTTTACATGATAAAAACCTTGAAATTTCTAGATTTTGTTTTTAGTCTTGTTCGAGTCACTGATCTAAGCCTGCTACAAAGTGGAGTATCATTTCATTCTGTGCCAGTGCAACGAGACTTGATGTGTTGCACATAAGACCTGCAAATACTTCTTACTCACTCTCCCTCATCCTATAACCAAGCTGGTCGTTGGCCCCCACTGATGACTACTTAACAAGCTCTCGCCACTCCACCCAGTTCTATGATGTTAAATCTATTATCATGGAGAGGGATATTCACAAAAAATTGTTTTGCTGTTATAAGGAAATACCTAATACCTCGGCCAATAATAAATAACCTCCTAGGAACAACATGACATATTCACCTCGACACCAAGAATTTTTTTTGGCATTCTGATCAGCTTCTTGAATAGCTCCGATTTCTATGCCTTTTTAAGCAAGGAATACTAGTGATTCAAAAATACACTACACGACGAACCCTACAAAAACTGACGTAGTGCACCCATTACCCTATAACATACCTTTGGCACTTCAAGGTGTAATGCTTGGCAGAAAGCATTGTTCTCTCAACGACTCTACCATCTTTAGAAATAACTTGTTATTATCATATCTGTCTTGTAATTGACAACTTAAATCCTGGTCCCTGGTATGCTTGACACATTTTTTATCCCATGTACATAAAAAGAGAAAAGTACAACACAGTCAAAAAATGGAATAAAACCTATGACAGATGAATTCACTATTTATTCTAATCAAATTAATGCAGCTTGCAAGTCACATCATACACAGCCAACCCAGCATTAGTGTTGTTTACGCTCATAATCGTCTTTGACAGGGCTACCAAGATTCAGCAGAGCATTATTATTATTTCTTCAGTTACTAACTTATGTTCAGGGTCACAACCCTACAGAACCTGATATGAGCCACACAGACCCTACTTGCACCACTGCTCAAGTTCAATATCCATTATGGTGTATCAAAATTTCTAGATGAGATGAGCGATTATACACAATTGGATTTAAAAGTTTGCACAAATTCCTCACGCTCTCAAGTCCTAAGCTTTGCTTCAACAATTCATACCTACCTAAAGACAATTAAATATAATGGTGTACATTTTGTATCACCTGTGCGATACTGCACCAACACCAAAACTGGAACAAGACCTTCAAACACCTGACAGTGCTATCTCTTTACTAACTATATCTTAGCAGGAAACCTTTTTTTTTTTACCAAAACCCAACTTCTGCAGACTTTCTCACCTGCAATTTTGTTTTCTGTTTTTACTGATTATATCTTAGCAGGAAACTTTTTTTTTTTACGAAAACCCAACTTCTGCAGACTTTCTCCCCTGCAATTTTGTTTTCTGTGACCACTGAAACAAAATCTGTAGCATCAATAACATTGCAGCTCAACGCTGATATGCAACATACCATAAATATCATACTATTACAGCCAGACGTATACCAGGATCTGGATATCATAACTTTCCCCGTAACAACTCGAGAAATATCAATCCTGATCACAACATGTTTTATATCTATAGAAATCATTTTCAATTCAATATAGTGAATAATACTAGAGATGTGAGCTTTATATACCATATACTGTAAAGGCCATTACACACTGAACGCGATGCTGCAAGCAATTTTTTAAAAACAAAAATAAATAAAACAAAGGAAAAGAAAAAAAATTCCTCGTTTTCAGAGAAGGACCGTCATCGTATGGCTATTCAGATAATAACTGAAAATTGATTGAAAGGGCCTGTCTACGCCCATTAAAGCAAAATTTGAGTCGCGACAGAAAATCGTGCCCCACTACAGTGAATTTCTCCACAGTTTGAACAAAAAAGCAGTTCTAGCAAATTTTCCAGTATCATCCTTCCAGTATCACCAGAAAGCCTCAATTGTAAACTTTATCGTGTGTAAGCAAGTCAAAGCACCTTATAATATTTGTTTCCTGTATGATTATCTAAAATAGCGCTCGCCGCGTCGCGTTCGGTGTGTAACAGCCGTAAAGTCTTCAGTCTTTTACCTGAGGAATTCTATATATTTAAGAAGAATGTGATTTTTGTAGATTCTAGTACATTTCGCAATTATACATGCCAGAAATATGATGCAACCTATCAAACTTTAATGGAAAACCATCTTTCACACACAAAAGGCATGGAGCAGTCGACAGTCATCCCAGTGCTGGATCTGACGATGATCGCCAATCTTTCATGGACAACCATTTCTTTGATGGCTGCGAACTGAAAAAACCAGCACAACCGGAAAGAGCCAGTGTCACGTCAAAAGAGCATGCTCTGTCGCCTGCCACGAGAGTGACCTGCAGGAAGAGAAAAACAGCCACTTATAAATACCTTCTAGTTTCAAAAAATGGGAAAGAGTGATGTCACAGAATTTTGATACGTGCCTTTTCTTATTAACACCTTAACGTGCATGTTAAGAACATTTTGATACATGAATATATATATTCTACTGTCAAAAACTAGCTGCAAAGATTCCATTTTCACCAGCATGATATTGCAATGATCAAAATACTAGGGAGTAAAATGCATTCAATATGTTTAATTCAAAAGATCTGGGTTATTGCCCTGTGTATACAATATACAGTATTCAATAAAGTAAGAATAAACACTGATTGTGATGACAACAAATTAAAATTTCATTTTCTGTTTTTTTAATCATAAGCAAACTTGTAAGGCCATCATTAAATTATTGTTGGTTTGCTGCAAGCGAACACACTCAAAAAACTTGGGTTGGCAGGAAGGACAAAACCTTTTTAGTCAAAAGAATTTCTGATTACCTTATGAACACTTGCATAGAAATCTTTACTTTTTTTTATATAGATATTTCAAAGTCAAAGGCGCAAGTCCTTTTGACCATAAAACAAATGTGATAAAGAGAAACACAGTCAAAAAATGTTCAGAAATTTCCAAACACGAACATTTCAGTGTCTGTTGTAGCCCGTTATTAATATTGGGCAAGATGTTGAGCAACAAAGATCACAATTGCCATGGGTACGTGCTTCTTTCTGCAAATTTTGGTTGGGAGAAGGGTATTACAACCAACCCACACATTAATGCACTGGTTTTTACATAAATGTCCTAAAGAATGGGTTAGAAGAGTGTTGGGGTAAAATGAGCCAAAAACAACAAACATTAAAGACTACATTTGACATTAAAGGCTTATTTTGAGATTAAAGGCTTCCTTTGACATTTAAGGCTTACTTTGAGATTGAAGGCTTCCTTTGACATTCAAGGCTTACTTTGAGATTAGAGGCTTCCTTCGACATTCAAGGCTTATTTTGAGATTAAAGGCTTTCTTTGACATTAAAGACTTTCTGACACTAAAGGCTTTCTTTGACACAAAAGGCTTTCTTTGACGCTGGCATACATAAAACCATTCTTGATAAGGAAGCAAAGACCTCAACAAGAACATTTTGTTCCGTACTTAACCGATTGATGCTGTTTGGGTCGTGCATGAAGAGCAAGGTAAAAGCATTTGGAAAATTGATTCCTCACTACCTATGAAATACCCTTAGGTTACTAGGGACCAAACATGACAACATTAGAAAAGGAAAGTTTATCAAACAGAAAAAGCCAATTTAATGGTAGATGAAGGAGACCTGAATATGATTCTTTCTTGCAATGCACAAACAGAAATAGATGATTACATCACCACCTGGTACCTTCAAGAAATAAGTGATTGTGAATGCAATTGAAGAAATAAAACATTGTAATGTTATGCAGGAACATTGTGATGTTATGCAGGAATATTGTAATGTTATGCAGGAACATTGTAATGTTATGCAGGAACATTGTAATGTTATGCAGGAACATTGTAATGTTATGCAGGAACAATGTAATGTTATGCAGGAACATTGTAATGTTATGCAGGAACATTGTAATGTTATGCAGGAACATTGTAATGTTATGCAGGAACATTGTAATGTTATGCAGGATCATTGTAATGTTATGCAGGATCATTGTAATGTTATGCAGGAACATTGTAATGTTATGCAGGAACATTGTAATGTTATGCAGGAACATTGTAATGTTATGCAGGAACATTGTAATGTTATGCAGGAACATTGTAATGTTATGCAGGAACATTGTAATGTTATGCAGGAACATTGTAATGTTATGCAGGAACATTGTAATGTTATGCAGGATCATTGTGATGTTATGCAGGAACATTGTAATGTTATGCAGGAACATTGTGATGTTATGCAGGAACATTGTAATGTTATGCAGGAACATTGAAATGTTATGCAGGAACATTGTAATGTTATGCAGGAACATTGTAATGTTATGCAGGAACATTGTAATGTTATGCAGGAACATTGTAATGTTATGCAGGAACATTGTAATGTTATGCAGGAACATTGTGATGTTATGCAGGAACATTGTAATGTTATGCAGGAACATTGTAATGTTATGCAGGCAATGCATTCAGACTTTCATCAAAGAAGCACAGGATACCAGGCTATTTTTTACTGATAATATGTTAATTTTGATGTACTTTATGAAAATAAGCAAAAACTGTTTTTATAATAAATGGAATCATGAATACAAGCCACTTCAAAGAAGTATATGGAACAATCTGGGGTATAAAGTGTGCAAAGATGAATCAAAAGAACATGAACACTCATTCACCTTTGCTTCTGCTCAGTGTACTACTCAAAACTGCTCTCAGTATACCTATACTAAACCAACTTTATGAAACGCTTAACAGATTGATACACACTCAGAAAATAACCGAAATGATTGTTGAATACAAAGAAGAAAGAAAAATGCAACGTATGATAAAAGCACAAAATTAATGCTTAGACTTTATGTACCACCTCAAATTTGCACACACAAAAATGAAAAAATATCAATACTAACAACATATAAGTTCAGTCATATAATCTATATATGATTTCATGATTGAATACTTGAAAACTATTCCAAAGAGGGACTAGCAGCTGCTATCTATTTGACGTCACATGTATCCCCAAAAATGGAAATGGTTCAACAGTTTAGATTAACAACCTTATAGTTACCACAATTGTATATCTTCAATTAACTTAAAAACAACAAATGTTCCACATACAGTATTCATGAGAAATTTTAATATCCTGATGACTTCAGGCAATCAGATAAATGTTTCCATTAAGTGGTTTATGTTTTTCATGTTTCTCCTGGAAAAGTTCAAGAAATTACCTTTCCATTTCAAATATTTGACAGGACAAGGATAATATATCACAAGTGACTTGAATGATAAAGATTATAAAACCAAGTAGAGTACTTGGAATGAGATCATAAACCTTTTCAAATCTGAATCTGCAATTTACAGAAAGCTAATTTAAATGTCACATGGCCAAAATTCATGTGTACAGTATATAATGCGCCAATCATAAACTGAGGAAATCTTATTGACCAATCAAATACTGGGGGTTTCTTGGCAGTCTGCACAATTCACGAGGGGTATGGGGACCAAGTGTAGGATCAAAATGTTTTTGAACGCTCATTATACGTGCGTTATACATGAAGGTAATACTCATGCGGATTCTTGCTTACAACTTTTCAGCTGATTGGTTAGGTAACAAAGGGAAAATTCTTCCAGCAGTTGATTGGTCAAAGTATTAAAGGAATTACATTTGGCTAAAATTGTTTTAAAAGGTCTATTTTATGGAGTTACGAGGACAAATACCAAAGTTGACTGATACATGGTCAGTGGTGTATGGAATGGTGGTTGGTGTATTGCAAACCTGATTTTACCTGAGCTCTATTTCTGTGGGATATGTATCACATTGAAATGCTGCATTCTAAACATACAAGAGCTACAGGTCTTCTCTATAAAAGAAAGTAAGAACACAAGTTTTATCACATCAAAAGATGCCTTTTTCATGAGGAGAATATTTCACATTGCTGAATAACAAACAAAGGGTTCTCTTTTATTGGTCAATTATTGGAATCAACACTCGTATGAATTAGTCTTGGGTTCAAGAGGCGACAAAAATAACTTTGACTGACAAAAATAACCTTTCAACAGAATGTAAATACATGTATTCAACAATTAAGTTTATTGTTTTAAGTTCAAATATTGTTTCACCTCAATATGTCAACATGCATTACTCTTATGTTGAAAGTTGAATCATCCTTTTAAGTAATGTCCAATGCTAGATAATATTAATATCAGCATTAGTGGTCCGATTTTAAAAGTGCTGAAAGGACTTCAAGAGAAACAAAATTGTGCAGAAAGCATTCAAAAAGTTTGAATGCTTTCTTCACCATTTGATTGTTTTTTAAGTCCTCTTTTATATAAGATGAACTTGCTTGACCACTGAAGTAAACCTCTAACGGTCTCCTTTTTCAGAAAGAAAAAAAGAAGAAGAAATGATAGAAAAAATTCATGTGAGCCAAATTGTGGTGGCAAGATTGGAAACTTTGTCAGAAACAAATCTGCCTTTAGACACAAAATCAATATTACTTCAGATTTAAAACTGTGCTTTCATTGTTGTAATACACTTAAGATTAAAAATTAATCCCTGTCAAATATATTTTACAAGTATCTACAAGACAAAAATTTACTTTTCTTTTTCCATTTTTCTGGCTGTTCTTGCTATTCATTCACTCTCCAGTAGAAATATTAAACAATGTCCCTCACATGCCAAACTTGTGTAAATCCATTCATTGTCTTATGCAGCTAACAATAGACAAAAACCTCATAATTACTAAAAATTGGTTTAAAAGCAGCGCATTGATACTTGTAACAAATAGGATGGCATACGTTTAAATGGGGGAGATGGTCATAATTTGCAGTGATGAAATTAGAAATAATGTTTATTACAATTATACAGAATTTTCTATCAAAGGACAAAATCAATGTACAAACATTTGTTGTTATTTATTTGTTCTTCACTAATATTTCCACTTTTTTTTTTTAAGATCCCATTAGGACTTAGGTTAGAAGTTACATATAGATGTGAAACAACCCACCTGTGCACTAACATTTTTGTAGCATTAGATGTAAAGTGTATAAAAAAGCTTTTTAAGAACAGTTTGTCAAAAAATGAGACAAAGCAAGTATGAAAACTGCAGGGATATATATGCATGTGATAAGCAGACCTTTCATTTCATATCATGTATCCTAAAAGCAAACTTCACCTCTAAAAATTCAGAACATTTTCCTTAACAGTCAGTCAGTGGCGTAACGCTAGGGCCTTTGCCTGCTGGAGCGGCGGGCACTCTAACCTCTAGGGGCCCCCAACAAAAAATTCCCTCCAACAGTTTTTAAGTTATCCAACAAATAAAAGCATTTAGGAGACTGTTTCCTGTTTTGAGACCTCAAATCCGCTAAAAATGCTCCAGCACCAGCCACAGGTAAGCCAGTGTGTAAGCATACCTCAACAATCCAACTTGGTTTGACACTGATATATCCTGCTTCAATTCTTACAAGGCTAACCTTCTTATCATCTAGTTGCTCTGTATTTTGTTTTCCAATTATACAAACAATCGTAGATTCATTGATTTAAATGCATTCACCAATATTGAATTCACACAAACGGGGATTGACGCTTCAAAATCATCCACAAAACAGGGTTCACATAGACTGTTCACAGCAATATTTAAAGGAAAGGGGTTTTTCTTTACGGGGAAAACGGCAACTTCAGGGCCTTGCATGACAGCAGCACTCACTGATTTGGATTCTAGAAAGCAAGGTAAGGGGTCAATCTGTTGATGTAAAATTGATTGTGGGAGTAGGGTAGGAAATCATAGACATCACTTCACACACAAGCAACTGGGTTTAAAGAATATTTCTTAAAAGATATAAGCAATATTGAAAATCACTCCACTTGGTTGTGACCAATCCAATGGAAAATACAACTGATCACCACAAATACAAAATGTTATTTCTTCCAAAAAATTGTTAATTAGGATTCCCGGCCTAGCCATGAGATATATTTCTTGAGGCAAAAGTAAACTGTACAGAGAACAGTGAAGAAATATAGATGCTAGCTCCATGAATGCAGATAATACAAAATTCATTTGATGAGTCTATATTTGCTAACTTTACTGATGGGAGCCATTGCTAATATCTGAATAAAAGCACTTTGAAAGGAATGTAAAGGCTGTGACACACCAAACGCGACGCGGCGAGCGTTTTTTAAAACAAAAATGAATAAAACAAAGGATTTTTTTTTTTGACCTCTTGTTTTCATAGATGGATTGTCATCGCATGGCTATTCAGATGATAACTGAAAATTGATTGAAAGGGCGTTTCTACGCCCATGATAGCAAAATTCGCATCGCGACAGAAAATCGCGCCCCACTTAAGAGAATTTCTCCACAGTTTAAACAAAAAAGCATTTCTAGCAAATTTTCCAGTATCACCAGAAAGCCTCAATTATAAACTTTATCGTGTGTAAGCAAAAAGTCAAAGCATCTTATAATATTTGTTTCCTGTATAATTATCTAAAATATCGCTCGCGTCGCATTCGGTGTGTTACAGCATTAAGTCATGGCATCAAAATGATGAGATTCTTTCTCTGACTGGCTTACAGGAGAACTAATACATTTTTAAAGCTTCAATGAAGCTAATGGATTCCTCAATGAGAGATTAGCAGTAACACAGCAATAGGGTTGGTTAGGCAGAACATGACATCTAATCAGATAGAAGCATGCAAATGCAACTCTCACTGATGCAAGTTGAAGCTTGATACTATGGTGAGAACGAACTCTTTCACTACAATAAAGATGCAAATGATTGATATAACTTGGAGAAACTTGGTTAACGAATAATCAGGTAAAAGCCATACTGAATTTGGTTCACAAAACTCTCTTCCAAAATCATGGGAGAACACCATTCAAAACAAATTTGTGACATAAGCTGCCACATTACTCCAGCCATAAATGTATTCAACGTTGTTTCTTTATCTATTGCATGAAACGCCAACGTGAAATTGACAATTTCTGTCAGTTATAAGCTTAGCTTCTTGAGAGTATCAATGGCAATGTAAGAAGAGACTTGAGTATAATGGCAGCAAGCATTTTCACAATCAGATGCAAGTTTTGTTCTTGAGAAGGATCGAAGAGGGTGAGGGACACACAAGTACTTAAGGAATTATCTTTCACAAAACCTTTAGCACAAAAGAAGACCCAGATATTATTGCATATCATTGGCAAATGCTATTTTTAAACATGTTGTTTTTCCCTTCTCTTCAAAACACCACTTAATTTGATCCCTAGCATTATTCATTTCAAAAGGACTTGCATTAATACCAATGTTTACTAAGTGGTAAATTCTAAGCTTGATCTTAAACATTCATGTAAAAATGAATATTTAAGGCTCAGTCCAAAGTGTTCAATCAAGACTAATTTTTAGTCAAGTTTTTTGAATTGTTGATCCCAATTTCTTTGCATTAAATGGCAAAGAAATTGAAAAAAAGAAAACAAGGAATACACGTTGAAAGGGTTTTTTGAGCATATTTCTATATCACCATAGCATCAGAGCGAAGTTGCATGAGGTTGCTGGTTGGTACGTGTAATGCTTTTAAAAACCATTGTTAATGAAAAAGGGTTTGCAGATCTTGAGTCAACTTTTTTGTATTGCTGATCCCATTTCTTTGCATTAAATGGCAAAAAAATTGGAGAAAAAAAAAGAAAAAGGAATACACGTTGAAAGGGTTTTTGAGCATATTTCTATATCAATATAGCATCAGAGCAAGGTTGCATGAGATTGCTGGTTGGTACGTGCAATGCTTTTAATACCTGTTGTTGATGAAAGTGTGCTTTGCAGATTTTGGGCTTTTCTCCTCAAGAATAATCTCTGTCATGTTAAAAAACATAGAGAATTAAAAGGAAAATAAACAAAGAGAAAATGTGACCACAAAAGAAATAAGAGTGCAAAAAATAAAATACATGACCATCAAAACATTACACATAATTAAGACATATTATTGACTACTACCTTTTAACCATAATAAATATATTGTTAAACATGACTGATAATGGTGCAAAATAATTTGTGTAAGTTTTATAATGATCATCAGATTTTTGCCATCACTATCAATCAACGGTGACAAGTTTTGTTCAATGTCTTTTCACATATGGGGTCAGGTTTTTAAGACTCGCACTTAGGGCTTTATGCAGGAGCGGATCCAGGATTATCCGAGAGGGGAGGGAAAAGAGGGGGGGGGGCACCACCTGGATCTGTGCCTGTAATGTGTTTAAGATAATATAAACAATTTTGTTTCCTGATAAGTTGTCTGAAGTGTGGGAATGAAGGAAGGGGGGAAGGGAGGTGGGGGTTGCAAAGTATGTTCTCATGTTAATCAACCATGTCATGACCATTGCTGTTTGTATAAACAATGCGGTTTTTAATTTTTTAATTAAGTAGGAAATATTAAGCATTTGTCACAAGAATATAATTTCAAAGTTAACTTCAATGAAGATCTAAGCATGAAAAGCTTGTAAAACTTTGTAACTGTTGGAAGTATATCACTGATCAAACAGACATTCCGAAGCAGATGTTAGGAAGTCTTAGGGCACACACTTGTTACTTGAATACTATCAGCAATCACTGTGAACAATCAAACTTAAAACAAAATCCCTTGGTGGCACAATTCAAAAGCACCCCCTCAATTTGTGTTAAAAAGTGTGGTCGTCAATTTTTGAAAATCTCTTTGGGATGTGAAAGGAGCAAAGTGACATATGAGGATAATTACAAGATATCAATATGAAATATCCATACATCAACATTGCAGGGGTTAGAAAATTAATTTAATCAGTTTAATTATCATTTGATCAATTATGTCAAAAAAAGCGACAAGTGTGTAAATAGTTGTTACAAGTTGGGATGATCACTTTTTAAAGTCAGTACAATATGAAGGTCAGAGAAGACAAAAATGATTGATACCTCATGCCGTAAGAGGCCCCTGTATTTAATGCCAGTATATGGTCTGTATGGCATTCTCATTAGTCTCACCAATCTTGCTATTTTAACTTGAACCATACTCATTTAAATTAAACCAACTGAAATTAATTGCCAGTATTGCTCTGTAGTTTTGATGATTTGCACAAACCTTCAACTTCTAAAAAAGGACATTTTTTTCCATTCAAATGTATAACATGCATTGAAATTTTGGACAAACAAAACATTTTTTTGGACAAACAAGCAAAATCACTTTGCGCTATACACATTTTTAATGACCACAAAGTTTACATGCAAGTTAAAATTGATTTCCTTTAAAGAATAACAGAAGGAATAGTTTGCAGAATTTTCTTCCTAAGTAGATGTCACCAAACTAAGCTAAAAACAACAACACAATCGCTAGGCTATCTTAAATGAGCATATTGAAGAGGTCCCTTCACACTGCACATGAAGATAGTCTACAACCGTGGGGGGAAATGTCGTTAGCAGTTTTGTCCCAACACTTTTGGCCATGATTGTAGTCATAATATATTGAATGACTTAAACATAATATAATGAAAAATTTCTGAATATAAGCAGAATTCTGTTGTTCTTTGGCATTTACATTTTGAGATAATATAGGATTTTCAACAATAAAAAAACAATACATTTTGTATGTTCGAAAACATGCTAATGTACATTTTTGGGGAGGGGGGGATGGAGGGGAGGGGAGGGGAGGGGAGAGGGAGGAGGGGAGAGAGATGGGTAATTGGTCATTTGATGTTATAAGATTGATGTGCAGAATGTGAACATACACCTACAAATGACTAGTGGGATAAAACCAAAACACACTTTTTAGTTTTTGTTTGAGTTTGTTGCCACTTTGACAGTGTTGTCACATGTGCCAGAGGTTTAGAGAAGGAAAATGTAAGGTATTATAGAAACTCATTTGAAAAATCAGGTGATCAGTAGATAGTGTACAAAATACAAGTCAGTGTGTGAGTTAAAAACAGGAATTGCATATACTCTACAGATGCAAACTATGTGCTGCTAATTGCACAAAAAAAAAAAAAAAAAAAGAAGGAAAATTTCAAAATATTTTAAAAAGCAAACAATAAAGTTCTGATATACACAAATTACCAAATAAGAAAAAGATACCAATCAATCTTCCTCCCTGTGGGTTGAATATGAATATTCATGCCTTGTGACAAAATGCTAGTCATCTGATCCTCAACCTGTAATATGGCTATGCAAGTTCCACTTAAGTTTTTGCATGCATTTGTTGCCAGAACATTCCAGTATTCCCAAAATAAGCATTTTGACTATTGACATAAAAGAATTAAAAAATTTATTAAACAGTTTTGAGAAATGGGTAAAACAATAAAATAATATAAAAGAATTAAATCCCCTGGGATAACTGCTTGATAAGCATTTGACCCTAGAGACCCCTCACCTGTGCCTGTGATCATGGAGGATCTGATGCCTGGATCCTTGCTCAGTTGAATTCCCTGGATGTCTATAATACTGTCAACTGAATGAAGAAACAACAAATGAAAAGTCAAATAAACACTTGCAATGCTATTTTCACTTGTAAATTGTGAAGTTATGCTTTAAAACAATTAAAGATATCACATATGTTTCTGATTTATAAATCACATTTATAACATTTATAACAAAGTGACATACAATGCTATTTTACTTTTAAACCAGACATTGCAAATGATACACATACCCTTGAAGCTAATAACATGCTTTCCAGCCTCTGTCACACCTGCTATCCCACCCTCTGTTCTACATATCATAAATGCTACTTCCCTCCCTACAGGAAATCATACATGGAATCCAGATACCATTCTACAACATGACCTCTATGCCATCACACCTGCAATCAAGATGACATCCCACCATATGCCTTGCCACCCTGCCCCATATACCATGCCACTTTTTCCCACATGCCATCCCTCCCTGCACCATGTGCCATCCTACCCTGTCCCACATGCCATCCCTCCATGTACCATCCCATCCTGTCTGACAGGCCATTCCATCCTATCCCACCCTGTCCCATATGCCATCCCACCTGAAATTTAGACGACATGCCATCCTGTCTCACATGTCATTACTCTGTCCCCCATGCCATCCCACCTTGTCCCACATGCCATTCCAGCCTGTCATGAATGCCATGATACTACCTTGTTTCACATGCCACAACACCCTGTCCCACATGCTATCCCACCATGTCCTATATACCATGACATCCTGTCCCTCATTCCACGGTACCCTGTCCCACATGCCACCCTGTCCTACATATTATCCCACCCTGTCCTACATATTATCCCACCCTGTTCCACATTTTATCCCACCCTGTCACACATACTATCCCACCCTGTCCTATAAGCCATGGCATCCTGCCCCACATTCCATGGCACCCTGTCCCACATGCCATCCCACCCTGTCCAACCTTCATCCCAATTTCTACATCTACCAATCATTCTACCATCTTCCATCCAATATTCTTTTCTTTGAACTCCCATCCCCTTACTTCTATTAACCCAACTTCTATTAACCATCAACCCATTAACCTAACATTCCCCCTTCACCTAACATTCCCCCTTCACCTGTCATCCTCCTTTCTTCATATACCATCCTTCATTCACCTACCATCCTCTACTCCCCAACATGCCCCAATCACCTACCATCCCCCATTCACATAACATCTCCCATTTACTTACTATCATCCATTCACCTACTACCCCAACTCACCTTTTGCCATCCACTCATCATACTCTTAACCAACTCATCATTCCAACCTTCACTATAACATCCCTAATATATCCACCAAATTACAATGAAAATCCAGTACAGATTAATTTGCAGATTGTCATGTTTACTATGTGTCCACTCTATTCAAGTGATGACCTTTTGTTGTTTGCTATTTATTCGCAAGACACTTCATTAAAATTCCATTCAGTCGTCAGATTCATTCCTTTCCTAAAGGGCAGCAATCTTTTGTTCATGAGGCTGGACGGGCAATAGATGTGGGCAGATGGACAGACGGATGGACAAACAGTAAAGATGTTATATCCCATCTTCACCAATTTTGTTGGTGAGGGGATAATAAGTATGGCATTTTGATAAAGATGTCACATTCCATAATGATCAGATAGTCAAATTTGTAATAGTAATGCCAAAATTCAACAATTTCAAGGATTATAGTACTAATTAAAAATATGTATCACTACAAGAGAATTTTATAGAAAATGACTGTTTAATGTACTCAATTGGTTTTAATAATAAAAAAACTTTTCTGTCACAGACTACAGAACAACACCTAATCAATCTTTTTTCACCAATCTTATAGATTAAATAAATCTCAGGGAAAACATATAGAAGGTTTCTCTCCCCCCCTCCCTCCCTTCTCCCCCTGATCCAACTTGAATGTGGCAACCACTTAAAGCTGTTTGTACTCAATTCAGGCATAGAGTCATATAACAAAGTTTGGTTACATTGCAGCTAATTAAATCACAAATTGTTCTGAATAATAGATATGGCTAAATATGTCAAGGAGCCTACCACTGGTTGTCATGATCAACTTTTCAAGCTTTAAGTAAAACATTTAATATGCTGTTCTCCCATGAAGATTCAATTTTGGATCATGAACACTGCAGATATTTCTGATGTGTGTGCATTTGAATACTGATCAAATTCAAAGCATTGTTTATTAAATGTACACCAGCAGACATTTATAATTTAAATATAGACATGATAGATGACTTCTACATTAACAATATGAAGCAAAGGTTTCTCCACACAGAAAGCAAAAAATTGAAATGACATAACAAATTTGAAGCAGATACGATAATGACAGCTGCATGTTATTGATTTGAACACTACTGTCAAGGCTAAGTGACTTACAGCTTTTGCACATATTTATGTATTGCATCACAAAAAAATTAAATAACTTTTGATTTGAAATAAGTGGCAATTCCGTGAGTGTAAAGCTGGTTTTTAGCTTCGGGGGGGATATTCAATAAAAGCTTTGGAATAATTACGTGTCACTCAGTGCAAAGGTAGGTAAGGATGAAAATAAGACACTTGTATGTAGTGTAAGTGTTGGAAATGACAAGCTTTCTCTAAGTATAGAAGTATGCATGTGGAGGACCTTTTTTGGTACAATATAATATTGATTTCAGACACAGAAATTAAAAAGGTCTTAGACCAATAGTAAGATTTCAAAATGTCTTCAAAAAGTTATCCTTATTTTCAGACTAAATAGTAAATGGTAAAAATTGTTTTAAAATCCTCATTATTTTTTATTTTTAAAGGAAAGTAGCTTATTCAGATAAGTTTCTGGATTTGAGTCATTACACCAACCAACGTCTAATTTGAAAAGGCATTCTTATTATTTTCAAAGATGGAAATAAGAAAAGAAATGCAGAGCATTCATAACATTAAGCCATTCATACATTACAAATTTTGCTTACTAAAACCAACACTCAGTTTTGATCAGCCACAATTAATGCTCAGAATATCATGCTCCCACTTGCAGCAACTTTCACCACTTTAAGCACTGAATCACTCTCATAAAAACAATGGTAGGGTTATCGAGTTAATTATGTTTGTTTGTTTGTTTGATGAGGTCTTAACGGCACCACGACAACGAAGGTCAAATTGTGCCTGAGAGGTCAGATCATTTTAGAGGTAGTAAGGAAAGAGACCAGGGGAAGAATGAGAGAAATTCAAGAACAAAAGCCAGAAAGCTGTGATCGAGAGAGGAGGTGCATGGGTAAAATTAAAAACAAAGTAGAGAGGGGTGGAAGAGGAGAATTAAATATGGTTGTAGAGGGATGCATGCTGAAGGAAGGAGACTATTTTATCTGGAGGATTTTTTTGGAAGAACTCAGCAATTGAGTTGTGGGGAGCGAGAGAAGCTCTGGGAAGGTTGTACAGGGGGCAAGCAAGGAGAACGTGTTGGATTGTGAGGATGCAGTGGCAATTGTTACAGAGGGGTTGGGGGAACCAATAAGGAGGTGGGAGTGAGTAAGGTGGGTGTGACCAATTCTAAGACGGGTAATATGAACGTTATCGATACGAAAAGGTTGTTGATGGTGGATTTGATCTGGATTGTGGGCTGGATAACATGGAGTTTGTTATCAATTTGGAAGTTCCATAAGGTTTGCCAGCGGTCACGAACAAGAGAAGCGATAAGCGGTTTGATGTCAGAGAGGGTTTTGGGAAAAGGGGAAGGGAGGAGGTTAAGGGCAAGCTTAGCGGCTGTATCAGCCCTGTCATTGCCAGGGATGCCAACATGGCTGGGTATCCAGAAAAAGAACACTTTTCCTGCAGAGGGTGGGAGAAAAGAGTTTCGGAGGAGGAGGTGGCAGGTGAGGTTATCCCATTTAAGATTGAGTAATGAAGTAAGAACAGCCTTTGAGTCAGAGAAAATGGCAAAGTGACTAAGAGGAGAGTACTCAATAAAGTTGAGGGTGAGGAGAATGGCCTTAGCCTCGGCTGAAAAGATGGATGAGTGGTCAGGAAGTCTGCTACTGAGGGTGATGTCTTGGATGATGGCAGCAGCAGCTGTCTTGTTGCCTTCCTTGGAGCCATCAGTATAGATGGAGGTGTAATTTGAGAGTTGGTCTTTGATTTGGTTGTGGAGATTGATGAAGAGATTAGGGTGAGTTTGAGTTTTGTTATAAGTGGAGAGGTCTAGGTGGACAGAAGGAAGGGGTGGCCCAAGGCGGAAAAGTGGGCCAGGAATAGGTGCCGAGAGTGGCGGGGTTGATGCCAAGTTGAAAGAGGTCTGATTTAATGTGTAAGCTGAAGGGGGGCGATAGGGTTTTAGTCCTATCAAAGAGGGAGGAGAAATTGGGGTACCTAATGAGGTTGTAAACAGGGTTCTGGGTGTTGGTGAGGACTCTAAAAGCATAGGAGAGGCTAAGCTTTTTACATCTAAGTAGAAAGGGGGGTTCGTTGGCTTCAACATGAAGGCTAGTGATTGGGGAGGTCCTGTAGGCTGCTAGACAAAGCCTGAGGGCTTCATTTTGGATGGTGTTAATGTGGTTAAGGTATGAGTTGTGAGCGACACAGTAAACAATATTGCCATAGTCAAGCTTGGCACGAATGGTGAGCCTGAAAATTTTGAGGAGAGCATAGCGGTTCGCTCCCCAAGTAGTGTTGGAGAGCAGTCGAAGGAGGTTGAGGGAGCTATTGCATTTTAGTTTCAGGTTGGTGATGTGTGGCTTGTAGGTGAGCTTGGGGTCTAGAGTTAGACCAAGGAACTTTGTGTTTTCAACTTTAGGGATGCGATTCCCATTGAGCACAAAGTTCGGGTTGGGGTGGAGGTTGTTGAAATGACAAAAGTGCATGCAGACTGTCTTGTCTTTGGAGAATCTAAAACCGTTACTGTTGCTCCAGACTTGCAGCTGATTGAGGCTGGTTTGGAGCCTATTTTCAACAATAGGAAAGCTAGGGGAGGAGTAGAAGATGGTGAAGTCATCCACGTAGAGGGTACGTTTGATGCTGGGGCCAAGGTCATTCCCGATGTCATGAATGCTCAGGTTGAAGAGAGTGGGAGAGAGGATGCTGCCTTGGGGGACGCCCTCTTCTTGGGGGTACGGCTTGGAGAGGGTGTGGCCAATACGAACTTGGAACTGCCTGGGTGAGAGGAAGTTTTGAATAAAGATGGGGAGGTGGCCTCTGGGGCCAATGGTGTGAAGTTTCCGGGTAATGCCGTATTTCCAAGTAGTGTCGAAAGCTTTCTCGAGGTCAAAAAATATGGCAATGAGGTGTTCCTTTTTTGCAAAGGATTCCCGGATAGCGGTGTCGAGCGTAATTAACTGGTCTAGGTATTGGCGTTTTCTGAAGCCGCTTTGGTGAGGAGAGAGGATTCTGTTGGTCTCGAGGAACCAGTTTAGTCTCTGATTAATTATCTTTTCCATAATTTTACAGAGACAGCAAGTAAGGGCGATGGGTCGGTAGCTGGTGGGGTCGGTGCTATCCTTCCCGGTTTAAGGACGGGATGACAATAGCTGTCCTCCAGATAGGGGAAAGGAGTGTGAGGACCAAATGTGGTTGAAGATGGTGAGTAGGGTAGTGGTGGCCTTGATGGGGAGGTGTTTCAGAAACTGATAGGGGATGTTATCTGGGCCCTTGGAGGTGCAGCCAGCGTCGCTGATGGCTTGGTTTAATTCAGAAAGGGTGAGAGGGGTGTTGTAGCTTTTGGAGTTGTCAGAGGGAAAAGTGATTCTCCGGGCTTCATCGCAAGCTTTTTTGATTTTGAAAGCACTGGAGTAGTTGGTCGAGGACGAGATGTTGCTGAAAGAGGCGGCGAGGTGGTCAACGATGTCTTTTTTTGCGGTGAGAAGGTCTCCATTCCAAGAGAGACGAGTTAATTAAGACAACAAAATAAAATGAATGGCAACACGTTCTTCTAAATATTTCATATAACAGCAACTTCAAACGATCAGTTTGAAATCTCTCTCTCCTTAAAATTTCTGAAGATTTTGTAAAACTTTTTTTTGAAAATGCAGTAATCTTTTAAGAGAGTACTAAATACATAATCCTAACGTAAGCTTACATATCTCTTTGATGTAATGAGGTATGTATTGCTATCAAATTTAATTAAATGATTGATCAAATATATATATATATATATATATAAGAACTAGAGCTGTAAATACCATCATGGTTCGCATGTCCATGCAAGTTGATACCCATATCATGTGACCCGTCCAATTATAAAAATGGCATCCCACACTAAATCCCACATTACATCCCATGTCCCACATTGCACCCCAAGTCCCACATTGCATCCCATGTCCCACATGGCATCCCATGTCCCACATGGCATCCCATGTCCCACATGGCATCCCATGTCCCACATGGCATCCCATGTCCCACATGGCATCCCATGTCCCACATGGCATCCCATGTCCCACATGGCATCCCATGTCCCACATGGCATCCCATGTCCCACATGGCATCCCATGTCCCACATGGCATCCCATGTTCCACATGGCATCCCATGTCCCACATGGCATCCCATGTCCCACATGGCATCCCATGTCCCACATGGCATCCCATGTCCCACATGGCATCCATGTCCCACATGGCATCCCATGTCCCACATGGCATCCCATGTCCCACATGGCATCCCATGTCCCACATGGCATCCCATGTCCCACATGGCATCCCATGTCCCACATGGCATCCCATGTCCCACATGGCATCCCATGTCCCACATGGCATCCCATGTCCCACATGGCATCCCATGTCCCACATGGCATCCCATGTCCCACATGGCATCCCATGTCCCACATGGCATCCCATGTCCCACATGGCATTCCATGTCCCATGGCATCCCATGTCCCACATGGCATCCCATGTCCCACATGGCATCCCATGTCCCACATGGCATCCCATGTCCCACATGGCATCCCATGTCCCACATGGCATCCCATGTCCCACATGGCATCCCATGTCCCACATGGCATTCCATGTCCCACATGGCATCCCATGTCCCACATGGCATCCCATGTCCCACATGGCATCCCATGTCCCACATGGCATCCCATGTCCCACATGGCATCCCATGTCCCACATGGCATCCCATGTCCCACATGGCATCCCATGTCCCACATGGCATCCCATGTCCCACATGGCATCCCATTCCATGTCCCACATGGCATCCCATTCCATGTCCCACATGGCATTCTACCATATGTCCCACATGAAATTTCACCTTATGTCCCACATGGCATCCCATCCTATGTCCCACATTGTATCCAACCATATGTCCCACATTGCAACCCACCCCATGTCCCAAATGACATCCCATAGATTCCATAAGCAGTCTCGTTCTAGCTATCGCAGTCCCTGATTGAGCATACAAAGTATGAAAGTCAGCTTAAAAAACAACATATGCAAATGAACTGTTGATTAAGAAAATAAAGGCGGAGTCAAATAATCATGCCTGATATAGCCCTTGGTGCATACCACATGGTATATATTCTATCCTATGTTCTGCATGGCCCCCATGGTATCCCTTACTAAGTCCATATGCAGTCACATCCTGTCACACTCCCTAACTGAGCATACTAAGTATAAAAGTCTTGTCAGTTCAAAGACTGTAGTAACTTTATGCAAATTAAAAACAATAATTAAGGAGAGTTTAATAATCATGCAGCCATTGGGCACAAATATTTTGAAGAACTTTAAAGGGTTTTAAACCTCCAGTGTTATGAGAGACGCTTGAGGATCACTGAAGTATATTGGAAAATTATATCATCTTTCACTTATGTTCTAAGGATATATCAAATGTTTTGAAGACTTTTTAAGGAAACTAGTCTTCAACCAGTCTTAAGTGTCTCTGAGAAACTTTTAAAGATTTTAAAATTCTAGCCTTCCAAGAGGATATCTAAAGAAAACATTAACATTTTCTGAGGAAGTCTCAGGAAAAACTGTGGATAGCAGGACGGCCCGTTAGATGAAATCACAATAACATAAGTATGCTCTCCTAAAATACACAAAGTTAAGCAAAATTAAGCCTTGGGTGTAAAAAATATAATATTTAATATGGAAAATATGCATGACAGATTATCGTTATGAAATTTTCCTCTGGGTATAAAATAATCAATAAAACTAACATTAATTTACTTAAAATTAAAAATACGTGCATTGAAATGACAGGTACTATTTATTATTACAGTAATGCTTTATTCTTTGTATCATGCAAATTAGTAATATAGAGAATAAAGGAAAAATTGGTTATTCTAAAGAAATTCATGCCCAATATTCAGTGCAACAGCTGCTTCAATTATCCATTAAGGAAGTCTGATAAAATGAAATCAATAATACAGAGTAAAGAGGAAATTTGATTAAATCTGTGATTATGGTGAAATCCTCATAATTTTTATATCTCACTAATTTTTTTCACCTTAGGCATCGAATGATACATCAGTGGATTGGAGTAAAATATGTCCAATATCAAAAACACGTCTTAACAATCACATTATGAAACATCTTTAAGCCTTCCTGTACAAATTTCCAATTTTGTACAAATTATTTTTTTGCGTTTCTGAAATATGACTGATCAAAATTCCAGGAATCTTTCAATACATGTCAAATGTTTAGCGATTCTTTTATTCTTTAAATTTGGATACTGTTGACTTCTAAAACATCTTTCCCCAACAAATTTCATTTCAGGTATTTGATTCTTTCATTGAATATTAACAGCAAATTATATCATATACGAGGGAGTGCCAACAAAGGCAATTGTACAGGACTTACAAGGTGGAACACTCCATTAAAAAAAAAAAAAAAAAGTACCGTACATTTGATGTAATAAACTGGGCGCGCTTGTGAAAATAGAATTGCACCACCTTTTAGGCCCAAAGTTTCTTCCTAATAAGCGCCCATGTTCCTAAACCATATACAGTGTGCTTTTTGAACTGCATTGTGTGATCTGGTTTTCTATTAGTCCCACGACAACCACCACAAAAACATTGTGAGCATCAGATACAAAATAAGCAAATAGTGTAATAAAACTTATTTTAAGTCTTCAAATTAATCAAATAAAATATGGTATCAGTCAAAAAATGTTGAATGGGTGTTTATTACAGCAGGGGTGTTTAATACGTTGAATACGTTAATTACGATACTAATGAACACTATATCTAAGAAACAGAGCTGTCAAATAAAGGATTTGTAGAGTACCTACAATTTTCTATAAACCAAGGCTAGCCGACACATTAAGCCCCCTTTGAAGAGTATCAAATTTTGTGAAAGAGCTTTCTTGATAAATTGCATGATAGCTTTTCCAATGAATAAATAGTATGCATAATCTAAAACAAAGAAATCCTTACTGTCTCTAAGTTTGTGGACTTCAGAACCAAACATATCGAAGAAATGGTGCCTCATTGCCTCTGATGCTGATATTCTGGTAACACCCTGGAACTGTAGAAAACATAACCAGACATTCAATAAGGTACACTTAAAAGAAGAGTAGAATAAACAAGATAACATAACTTGAGTAATTTTGCTAAAATTAAATTGTTGCTTCAATGTAAAAATGCTTTGTCAAAAATCTGAATTTGCTTGTTTAACTTCCATCTTGCAATTGCAGTAATCCTTTCACTTATTCCCCAAATTTCTAATGACTGTAAGCATGGACCCCCTTCACCTTATCACAAAAGGGGTGTCTGCGGAGAGGAATGCCTGGAGAAGGGCACACCTGGCTGAAGGAATTCCTTGCAAAAATTGGTGATTGTCTACATGATTATGCAAATCACACCAAAATATCTAGTGATGGTTTGGCATTGGTTGTGGACTCCTGTAATCTGACATATTGACAAATAATCAATCAAGAACAAAATAAATGTTTATGACATGAAGCTTCTTCCATCATCATATTGAAAAAGAAAAATCAGATGAATTATCATCTCATACAACAAATCAGCCTCATATTCTATTATCAATTTACTCAGATCCAAATTTCTGAGCTTCTACTTTCATCATATTTGTTTTTTTCTTCTCAAATTCTTCTTATTTTGTTCAAACATGTTAAGAATATATCATAAATTGAGTTTCTATAGGTCATTCATTTACTTACAACACTAGATAGATCTTTATGAATTCTTATTATCCTCAATATTTCATAGTCAATGAGGAGTGAAGATGCCATACATAATAAATTCATCCATTTGAATTCTGATAAAAAGTTACAGCACATACGAACATGAATGTTAGGCTGAAAGTCTAAGATTTGTAAAATAATTATTCTCCACAGACTTTAGAGCAAAATAATAACCTTCATAGCAAGTGGATTACGAACAAATCCTTTAAGAAAATAACAATTCTCCGCATTTTTCCCCTTTTAATATCACAAACATTAACAAAAGTACACAAAAAGCTCTTTCATTATTAACTTTGATTATTACAAAAAAGCATGAAACAAAAGACATATCATGCCCATTTATGCTTCAGCACTGATACTGGAAAATAGCGCATACATCAAAAACAGTATTATGTACGCTTTAGTGTTTTTTTCCCTTTTTACAGAAATTGGAGAGAGAAATAAAAAATAGTGACAGCTGATAACCCAGAAAATTATGCATCACAAGTGAAAGCCGTTGAACAAGGAATTTCAAATGTATGATCTATCACACTTCATGTGCAAAAAAATGTTTCAGGATTAGTTCAGTTGTCAAGTTAGTTTATCTTCTATGAAACAGGATAGAAACAAAATAGTGAAGAAACTACATCAGTACATTATTCCATTAGGTTCGGACTTATCTAAGTATAAATTACTCGGTGTAGTAAGTACACTTTCTCAACAATTGCTAATGTATTTTAAAGGAAATTGATTTAATTTTTTTTACTATTTTTCCCCAAAAAACTTTCTTCAGAAGGTATCTTATAATTACCTTCACTACATTCTGTTTTACTACTTTCCTGACATCCAATTGTTTTAAGCTATATAATCGCAGGAAAAAATGGGATAGAATACAAAAAGACTTTGGGGAATCTGAGGATGTGATGTCACAACTAGTGTGATTTCAGTCATTTCTACCAAACTTTAGACTTAAATATCTCCTTAACGGAATGAGAATTTTGATTGTTTTCTAGACCATTATGTTAAAAAAAGGGGTGCTAATAAAAGACAAAAGTAGGTAGAGAGGGGTGGGAGGGGAGGACTAAATATGGTTGTAGAAGAAGGCACAATGAAGAAAGGAGATCATTTTATCCAGAGGGTTTTTCTGGAAGAGCTCAGCTATG
This sequence comes from Chiridota heheva, assembly GCA_020152595.1. Lineage (NCBI taxonomy): Eukaryota > Metazoa > Echinodermata > Holothuroidea > Apodida > Chiridotidae > Chiridota > Chiridota heheva. Next base: position 447,437 of record JAIGNY010003638.1, on the reverse strand, counting down.
GAGTTGTGAGGGGTTAGGGAATCTCTTGGAAGGTTGCACAGGGGCAGGCAAGGAGGATGAGGTGAACTGTGAGGGGGCAATGGCAATTAATTGTTGCAGAGGAGTGGGAGGTAGCCAGTAGAGGGGTGGGAGGTAGCCAGTAGGGAGGTGGGAGTGAGTGATGTGGGTGTGACCTATTTTAAGTAGGGAAGTCTGTTACTGAGGGTGATATCTTGGATGATGGCAGCAGCAGCTGTCTTGTCGCCTTCCTTGTTGGAGCCATCAGTATAGATGGAGGTGTAGTTGAGAAATGGTCTTTGATTTGGTTGATAAAGAGGTTGGGGTGGGTTTGGGTTTTGTGATAAGTGGAGAAAAGAGAGGGGGTGGCCCAGGGAGGAAAAGTGGGCCAGGAGAAGGTGCCAAGAGTGGCGGGCTTGATGTCAAGATGGTGGAGGTTGAGTTTGATGCGTAAGCTGAAGAGAGGGGTAGGGGTTTTAGTCCTATCAAAGAGGGTGGAGAAATTGGGGTACCTCATGAGGTTGTATACAGGATTTTGGGAGTTGGTGAGGGCTCTAAAAGAATAGAAAAGGCTAAGCTTTCTACGCCTTAGCAGAAAGGGGGTTTGTTGGCTTCAATGTGAAGGCTGGTGATGGGGGAGGTCCTGTAGGCACTCAGGCAAAGCCGGAGGGCTTTATTTTGGATGGTGTTGAGGTAAGAGTTGTGAGCGGCACAGTAGACAATATTTCAGTAGTCAAGCTTAGCACGAATGGTGAGCCTAAAGATTTTGAGAAGAGTGTGGGGGTTCGCAACCAAAGTGGTGTTGGAGAAAAATGTTGAGGGAGCTGTTGCATTTCTGTTTCAGGTTGGTGATGTGTTGCTTGTAGGAGAGCTTGAAGTTCTTTTGAAGTTCTCTTTTATATAAGATGGACTTGCTTGACCACTGAGCTAATCCTTTAGCATTTGCATAGCAAAACATAAAATTGAGTTGCTAACAGTAAGTCTTATTTGTTTGGTTTAGTTTGGTTGACTTTTGAGAAAAAAAATATGTTTAATCACCTAAGGACTTATTATAGAAGTATCATTGTCTTAAGTTTTGTGACAGCATTTTCAAGTTCCTGTTTAAAGTCCAGAAATATCTATGCAAAAATGGGAAGATGAAATTTTGATCTTAAAGTTTATAGAAAACAATAAAAATATCTTTTTCAGCTTCATACAGATTGGAAGTATGCCTAACAATAAAATTTTCTGACTAAATGTGTTGCTCTATTTCTTTGTCTTAAGGAAATGATTAAAAACATGGGACTTTTAAGAGATATAAGGAGCTGCTTAAACTGTTTCCTTCATCCATCCAACCTTAGAAACAAATCCATATGGGCATCACTCAACATCAGGTACACATCTCAAAAATCATTTGCAAAATAAAAATAAAGAAAAAGTTTGATCCCTCAAGGTTTTACAACTTTCCTTTGTTCGAAAACAAAATGGAGAACAGAAAGAAGAAAGATTAACACTTACCCGTAATAATTTGGCAAGAAGACTAACCCCTTCTGAATCTAATCTTGGGGCTAGAGATATAAGTGTCTCAGCTGGGTATCGAGCAAATTTGTATGACCTAAAGTCCTTATTGGATGTGACACCAGGCCACGTCCTTTCTGTTGGGGTACCGAGTACTTTAAAAATAAGGTGAAGCTCATCCTCCACAGTGGAGCCTGGAAAGAGTGGACGACCAGCAGCCATCTCATAGAATATACATCCTACACCCCTACAGTTGATAAAACAAAAATTAAAAAAGGTTGACATGTCACCAGTAAATTTGTTACATACATGTGACATCATGTCCGGGGTGATAATTGACTGACTTGTCAGCATTTGTTTCGACCAATCAGAAACATTGTATTGTACATTTTTCTCCATGTGAATATGATAAATGGCCTTTAACAAGTGTTAATTAAGTTCTAATCCTATGGTAGGGACAATGGATCAGGCCATTTTAGTTTCAAACTCAACATACCTGCAATTGTTACGTTGTATGCTAAAAGATTGTCAGGGAATGGAGGAATGATGACTGTCCGATCCTGTTATTTGATAATCATAAACCATTTACATTCATTTGCAATAGGGTGAAGCACGCTGAGGTAATAGACAAAACATCAGAGTACTTTAACTAATCAAATGCTGGAGGAATTTTCCTTTTACTAACCAACCAATCAGCTGCAGAGAAAATTGTAAACAACAAGAATACGTGCACGTATTACCTTTATAAGCTTGTACGCATGTACGTACTATTACAATGCAATAAGTCAGTGTGTACCGTACACATATACATAAACGTTATGTAAAATATCCAAGTTTTGTGGTTGTATGCACACATAAAGATTTGCGTCAAACTTCCAACTGCTCTGCCTGGATATTTGTTTTCTTATGCAAATGTTTTTCATTTTCCACGAGGATAGGAAGTCTTCCCTTTAGACTGTCGCAATTACGAAGTATGCGATAACCAGGTAAAATATGAAGTTAAAATTTTGCCTTACTTATGTTTATGACACAGTAGTCAGAATGTTCAGAACATAGAGTTGCAGGCCTAGTGTGCTGGTAAAATGCTGTTTTTGTGAACACTGAATGTTCGTTGGGGTTTACATTCCCTCAGCATTTACGAAACATTAAAAGCAATTGTGCAGGGGGCACTTCCATATGTGAGGTACATTATATATATATGCCGCTGAGCAGGTGCCTTTTTGCACCATTTTCGTAGTAGCAGTTGTCTTTTTCACAATAAAAAAATATATATATAATATGTATATATATATATATATATATATATATATATATATATATATATATATATATACATATATATATATATATATATATATATATATATATATATATATATATATATATATTTATATATATATATTTTCTTAGTGCAATATACCATTTTCTTAGTGCAAGTCCCAAAATATGAGGTTTAACTGTGTTAAATTTGATCTGCTGGTCCATTTTTACAAGTATCAAGTATAAGCAATAAACATCAAGTTTCCTAGTGCTCTGATATCATTTTAAGATCTTCCAAGGGTGATAACCTCAAAACATATTTACATTATTTTCACTCTGATAATAATTATATAATTTGGATTTTTACTAGCATTACGAATTGTTCATATCTTGATAATATTTTATCTTACCACATGTCTATAGATGTTGTGTACTCTGTACTTCCAAGTAGAACATCAGGTGGCCTGTACCACAAGGTGACGACTTCATTTGAGAATGTTTTGCTGGGTACTGACTTGGCTCTTGCAAGACCTGCACAACAAAATTAAAGGGAGTAGAAGAATAATATTACAAGGTGTAGTGGCTCAGTGGGTAAGGAGTCATGTTCGTATGCTAAAGGTTCTGGGTTCGATTCCTGCCCCGAGCGCTGCATTGTGTCCTTGAGCAAGACACTTTACTCTACTCCCCCCAACCCACTCAGCTGTAAGAGCCCTGGGCACTTATTACGTCACATACAGTAATTATTTTATGTGTAAATAAAAAATGCTTTTGTTTCTGTTTTATTTATGCACCTCTCCTGACTGACACACTCTTCACTTAAGATGTTAGAAACAGATGAGCTCCTTAAGAACTAACATGTTTTTATTATGAAAGCATTGTCTATGACTTCTTTCCTTAAATAAACAGAATGGAAATATTTTAGGAAAGTAAATGTTAGAACCTGAACAATTAAAATTGTTAAAACAATGACTAATAATAGCATACTACCAATGACACAGAAACTTTTGACAACCTACATAATAGTTTCCCTAGCAATTTGATATTTACAGATGTTATGGTTTTAATATTCCCAGCTTCATATCTTGACCTATTTCACCAACGATGCTGTATTTTAAATATTTATGACTAAAATGAACCAACACATTCAAATATTCAAGGATCTCTACGAAAAAAAAAGAAGAAAAAAAGCCATAACTGATTATGATGCTGCAGAACACCTGATGCTCCAACTTTTTCACCTAGTTAAAAATATTTTGCACTAAAGAATTTCATTCACGAGGGAGTTCTAGAAGGATTAATTCCCTATGCTCTTTTCAATGAAAGATGTTCTATTTCCTCAGTCTGACCTCCTAGATCAACCTTTTTTTTTTACATTCTTGTGCCTCCCAGCTTGCCTAAATCTGCCTTACCAATTAATCTTCAAGAAAGCCAGTACCTGCTGAATAAAGTAATCAATATTTCATGCACCATGGCTCATGCTTACAAAACCTTTCCATGTAGCAGCTACCTGATATAAATTTGAATGTTTGTCCAGAGTTATATTTCTGAAACTTGATAGCTGGAGGCACTGGAAAAAAATTGGAGCTCAAACGAGGAGGGAAAATACATGTCTAGGAATTGAAATCTTGTAATAAGAACACAAGGAAACTGAACCTGTATGACAGATAAAGGAGAAATATGAACTGATATCATCTGACTGTTGATGGAAACATTTTGCTGAAGAATCGAAACCTGATAATCAATATTTACTTTCAAGTCGTATATGTGGATGAGAGTTGACGGAATACCAAAGTATCAAAAAGTTTTCTGAATTGAAGAAATATTAGGATGTTTTGGGATGAAAAATGACCCTTTCTGAAAGTCTAAGACGCTTTTTTGTAGAGAAAGATAAAATGGACAACCAAAACCGCAAGATAATCATCAATGTTAGCATTGCTTATCACCAACCATATCCATGGAGTCTCATTTGCAACTAAGTTATCTCTGGTCAACATATTTGCCCTCAGCTAAATAAAAAATATATACTTATGCCAACAAACGTTGTCAGGGTATTCTTTTGTACACCTTATTTATCATTTTTTTCAAAAGATACAGTACCAATCCATTAAAGATAACATTTACAACAATCTGAAGAAAACCAAAATCCTGAATCACAGAGTGAACTTCATAAAATGCCATTGAAGGGTATGGAAGGCAGGGCAGCCAACTAAAATCTTGGACAAAACCTGTTGAGACAACCCTCTCCCCATTTAATTTTTGGTAATAACTATTATCAATCTTGAAATATCCCAATAGATTATCTGTTCATTCTGTGAGATAATTTTAACACTCACTGTAAACTTTGAAAACTGAAGTGAGTGTAGTAGTGGTAACCTTCCAAAACATTATTTGGGGGAATAAAGAAGAAATCTGTTAACTGTTGTCCCAACAGTTGTCTAAGATAATAGCTACAATAGTTGACTAATCATGTATTCATGTAAACTATACCACTATGAACTATACATGCATTATTATATCTTCCAATGAGGTTTTTGTTTGTTGATCCAGATTGATATAAATGCTATAACATCGGTTCACTATTATGATTTCCTTTTCAATTAATTGATCACAATCCCTTCCTCATCCATACACCCATTCACTCACTGATTGTCTTTGTACTACTTAACTACCCCCCACCCACTTTCATTGAGCACCAACAATTTCTGGTCCACCCATTCAGCCACATGTCCACCCACCTATCCATCCATCCAGCCAACAGGACATCCTTGTCCTATTGGTTCACCACCTTGAAATGCAGGTCCCATGACCATTTTACTGCTCTCTTGCTAATCAACACACATGCCTGTAAATTATTTTTTGCATCTAATTTCAAATCTGTAGCTATGAGATATGAGAAATTACATTTACAAACCTTTAGATTTTGAAGAAAAAAAATCCTTCATATTGTTTCACATGACTCTGAATAATCAACTTTGTATGCACAATATAGAGCACTCACATTCCCTCAACAATTACAATGATTTAAAGATGAATCGCATCCATTTATTTGTATTCTTCACTAATTACATGTCATTCCAGCACCTGTTTAATTCCTTAAAGATTACACTGTATGCCGGTGTACCTAAACTAAAACACTCCTATTCTTCTCACAAAACCGACCGATCTTTAACTAGTCGTTAGAAAACATAGTTTGTTAAAAACGGAGATTTGAGACATTGAATAGCTCTAAGCAGGGAGTTGTTAAGAACTCCCTGCTCTAAGTGACAAGCAATTAGCGGGGCTGGTTGCACAATAATGAAATTTGGACATGTCCAATTGGATGAGTAAACTCATGATTTATAACCAGGAAGGATTATATTACGCCTTCTGGAAAGTAAGATGTTTTTGCCTAAAATTTCAAAGGATAGGAAATCTGTCTAAAGACAATCAACCTGAAAAAAAGAATTCCAAAAGCTTAACGAGTTAAAAAATATAAGAAAAACAAACTTTGAGACTTTAAACAAATTGGAATGGTAATGTGTGCCAATTCAAAACCATTACCTACATAAAAAGCTTAACAAATCAAATCAACCTGCCAACAGAATCTAATTATCTTTCATGATTTTGTAAATCAAATCATAGTACCACTGAACACTTTCACCTCAAAACTTGGGAGAGAAAAAATTCAAAAGATATCAGGCTACATATAAATAGCAAATTTACATGGACTAACGCAGTAACATCACAATGTGCCATATCAGTCTTACCAAAGTCAGCAAGTTTGAGTTCCCCCTTTTCGTTAATAAGAAGATTCTGTGGTTTCAAGTCTCGATGAAGCACCTGCCTCCGATGGCAGTACTCGAGGCCTCTCAGTAATTGGAATAAAAATAACTGCAATTAGGAAGATAAGAACAGTAATTTGACATTTAGGACCAAAATAAAAAATAACTAGTGAGACAAATGAGAAATGTAAGCCTTGTATTAAAAAGCAACATTCTTTGAGGAAAAAAAACAAACACTTTTGTCAGATCAATGCTTTTCTGTTTTTCACCAGGTGAATACTGATGCTCTACTTTTTAAAACCAAAAAGAAAAAAAAATATTTAGTGGTTCCGATGTTTTCTTTCATTGTACATTACATCTTTCATTATGCTAACTGGAAATGCATATCATGAAATATGCTAAATAATATATATTAATGTTGCACGGTATACCGGTACTAAGAAAAGTACCGGTACTTTACGGTGCCGATATGGTGCGATACCACCAAATGATAAATACTTAAGTACCGATGAGTACCGTCAGTATCAGCACTTGCAAAATTAAGTTTTAAAAATAATATTTTTAGAAATATATGTATTTGAACATGGTACATCACTTAATTTTTGTAATGAGAATATAATATTTATGGGAAGACATGGTTGAAAAACTTGCTAAGTTCGTAAATAACTTTTGAACTTCCAATAACAGCTGGCATGGTGAACTACTCGTTTCACGAATAGGCAATATAGGCCTACATATGTAGTACAGTAACGTTAGTTCAGAGCAGGAAAGTCCCAATTATAACTTTTGCAAACTTTCTAGGTCCAACTGTCATGAAATATGCCTGTATTATTAGTATTATCGTAACAAGAAAATTTTATAAGAATATATTAAATTCTTTTAAAAAGAAAGCTGCATTCACTTTCGTTTGACAATTTTAACAGTCAATAAATAAATGTTGTAAATTCACAGCAGCGTTGAACATTTCGAGTGTAATGGTTCCTTTCGACAGGAAAAAGCGGGTTAAAAGAAAGAAAATACTTCCTCCATCATGTCACATTTATCTTTAAAATAATTAATGCTCCTCATCAGAAAAAGAAGAAGATTGTCTTGTTAGATTTAATATTTTTTTTTTACAATGAAATAATCTTAATTAACCTCATAAATGAAATACCTTACATGGATACTGAACACAGAATGATAGCATAGTACGCAATTGTCCTCTTTGGCTCATGACTGGTCCTAATCAGTCAGAATAGTTTCATTCTGAGGTATGATTATAGCTAAATTCCCAGAGCTTCACCAGGGGCTTGAGCCTTAAGGGGGCCCTTAGACTCTATGCCAAAAAGATGCAGCACTTCGCGGGTGCATTATGTGCCCCTGAACAAATCTAGCAACCTACCCTTTTAAAATCAAGCTACGGGCCTGATGTATGAATATGTAAACACTAGCTCTAACATCATAATTACACCACATATGAAACAAAACGGAAATGTGATTCCTAAAATATGAGCATTTCAAGATTTTCGCATTAAGCCCGACCTTACTCGTAAATATGCATGACATCACCACCAAAAATAATAGGGCACATCTACAGACCATGGGCTGTCTGTGTACCACATATGACAGGAATCCATTTTATCGTTCTTGAGATGTTGTATTTACAAGCTCTTTTTAGCAAAATCATATTAAGCCCCACCCACTACACATATTAATAAAATTCAATGTTTTATACCATGAACTTGTACACACACCAGCTAACAACATTACCATACCAAATATGAAACAAAGCGGACAAGTGGTTGCTAGAATATGAGCATTTCAAGATTTTTACATTAAGTCCCACCCGCTCATTAATATGCATGACATCATCATCAAAAACAATAGGGCACATCTGCGGACTATGGCCTACCTATGTACCACATATGACATAAACACTGTGTCGTTCTGAAGATTTCGTGTTTACAGCTATATTTAGCAAAATCACATTCAGCCCCGCCCACTATGCATATTAATGAGATTCAAAATATTTTCACCATGAGCATGTGGACACTAGCTAACAACATTTACTATACAACATATGAAACAAACTAGCGGTTGTTGAAATATGAGCATTTCAAGATTTGTACATTAAGCCCCGCCCACTCATTAATATGCGTGACATCATCACCAAATTTAATAGGACACATCTGCGGACGATGGACCATCTGTGTACTACATACAACATTAATCTAATATGTCATTCTAGAGACTTCGTGTTTACAAGCTCTATTTAGCAAAACCACTTTAAACCCCGTCAATTATGCATATTAATGAAATTCAATGTTTTTATACCATGAGCATGTGGACAGTAGCTAACAACATTACTATATCAAATATGAAACAAAATGGATACAGTTGTTAAACTATGATCATTTCAAAAAATTTACATTAAGCCCACACACTCATTAATATGCATGACATCATCACCCAAAAAGTAGGGAACATCTTTGGAACATGGGCTACCACAAGTAGGGCACATCTTTGGAACATGGGCTACCAGTGTACCACATATAACATGAATCCAATACGTCGTTCTGGATATTTTGTGTTGACAAGCTCTATTTGGCAAAATCAATTTAATCCCCGCACATTATGCATATTAATGAGATTCAACATTTTTATACCACGAGCATGTGGACACACTATCTAACAACATTAATATATCAAATATGAAACAAAACGGACAAACGGTTGTTAAAATATGAACATTTCAATTTTTTTACATCAAGCCCCGTCCACTCAATAATATGCATGACATCATCACCAAAAACAATGTGGCAAATCTCTGGACCATGGGCTATTTGTGTACCAAATATGACATGAATCCAATGTATCGTTCATGAGATAAGGTGTTTACAAGCTAGGTGTAACACACACATACACACTATGACAAGCGAACCAGATAGGTCCCTGATGCTGATAGCATCAGAACCAAAACAGGTGCCCTCGTAGAAAAATAGCAAGCAGAAAAACTGTCCAATGCATGCATGAATTTGTCTGTGATTAACCAGATAATAGGAATTTAAAAAGCTGTCTCATGTTACGTGTGTGTAGCCTGGAAGAAGTGTTCACTTTAACACAGCTTTCTAATAGCATAGATGTTCTGCATGAGTAAAATATACCCTCTTGTGTGAAATCAAACCATAATGAGTGCTTGGTTCTCATTTGAGGCAAGCTGTATACTGCTGTTGATTAAACAACTCACAATACAAGTCTTAAAAGCACACACAAGATTGTGCACAAATACTCTTCAGGAGTGATGGCAGATACCTTCCTTTTCTCGGCCCCGTGTAGGCCCTAGAATAACTTGACATTCAGTGAAACTGAATCTTCAAGCTTTTGTCTGTTTGTCAAGTGTAGAAATGTCATGGAGAATATTTTCTGATTATATAACAAGAGCTGACAAGCAAAATGCATTTTGAAATAAATTTAAAGTGTTGACAAAATATTGGATGAAACATGAGGATTTGGGGGGAGGCAAAATACACATAAATTTATGACAGGGAAAAGTAACACAATCATAATTATGGTGGGAATTACCCCCCTTTCCCTCCAACACCGTCAATAAGCAAGTAAACTAAAACATTTACAGATATCCTTAGGCTTTTGAAGTATTGTAATGACCACCCAGCATTGCTTTGATTTATACCAGACACATGTAACACTAAAGGGAGCAGCACTTGTCAAGGTTTGCAACCAACTGACTAATTGATTGATCAAGAGAAAAAGTCCTGGAGATCTGTGCACAACAACTAGAAACGAATTCTCTTCTCTAAGCAGCACTGCAAAACAGATTCACATTATTACACACAGATGAGCTAAACCAAAGCTAACCTCAATTTACATACAATTAAAAATTTCCTTAACTGTACATGAAACTGATTTGAATATAATTTTTTATGTATATTTGAAATTACTTTACAAAATATTGCTTCAGTAAATTCTTTTCAAGGAAAATATATTTTTGTTGAGAATTTCAAGTTAACTAATACCTTTGTATATATCCATGTTATGAAAGTCAGTTAAATAAGAATCTGCACCACCCCATTACTAACAGGTTCTCTTGGGGAACAACTAGGTTGTAAAAGATCTTTTCATCAAATGCAATAACAACTTTGAACAAAAACAACAAATTGGACCATTTAATTGGAGGTTATGAGGCTACATGCAGTAACCTATATTTCTGATTGATCATATTAAATATGATACATACGCATAAACCACTCACCTTAACATTGTTTATACTCAAAATATTCCCACAATCATCCATATATTGCTTAAGGTCTTTTTCCTGAAAGAAAATGAAAATATGAAACAATAGAATCTGATACCACGTGCCCACTAAAGACAACTTATTTTCTTAATACTAAAAAAATAATAATAACAAAAATTCATTTTTTCAACAATAGCAGTTGTGTCATATAGAAAGAAAGAGAAAACATGACCCAAAATGCAATAACAATTACAGCAGCATCTAAGAATCAGAGCAACTTTGTCAATTTCAAAATAAAACAGGTTTAAATTGTATAAGCATTGTGAACAGACAATACTGATGAAAGGAATTTTTTTACAATTTTTCAGGTTCTTATTTAAAATGACCTCAAAAAAACTCAATTAAAGGTTAATTGCAAACATTTTATGTATAACTGTAGTAACACTTAGTGATTAAGCTTTTACTTTTATGTTGTTTTTAAAGAAACCAACATCAAAGGCAAATTTTGAATTGTGCCCCACTCTCCTCTAACAATCAGTAAGTCTTTCTCACACTTTTGCTCCAATCTCTCTTTTAACCCTTAAAAACCCACGCGGTCGCGGCCCGACTGACTGGACCTGCATTTTTCAAAAAAAATATTTTGCTATGTCGAAAAGGCTCACAGCAGTGATCCTGGTATCATTTGAAAGAGCAAGTTTAGTTCTTTCAATAAATTAACATTTGTGATGAGGATTATATTGAGAATTTATGAGTAAAACTCATTTAAAAATGAGTAAAGAGTCAAATTTCAAAACAATCTATCGAATTTATTTATTTTTTCTTCAAAAACTTACTTCCAGACTTTGCTTTTGCCTGGCAACCCACAAGAAACTATCAAAGACATCAATCAATGCATCCAATTCTGGTCGAATTTTGACTGCCCCTATCATCAATATCTTTGTTTTGTTTTTTGGCAAAATTTCATGACTTTTTGCCTTTTTGAGACCAATTTTTGACAAAAATGGCAGTTTATGATCACAATACAACTGCTCTATGCAAAATATATCGTTGGAATTTGAAATCCCCAAATTTTCAATTGAAATCACAAAGAGCAACTACCCCTTCTTTATCCACACTGAAATAAAAGTTTTAAAACAAACACAATCTACTCATAAGCAGCGTGGTGTAGTGGTGTGTGTGCTGGACTTCACGTGAGAGGACTCGGGTTCGAAAACCGAATCGGATACGCAACTTTGTTTTTCACGAGTAATTACAGGGTATTTATTTTTTGTCTATTTTCATTATTTTTGCATCTTTTGCTCTGAAAATATATACTTTTATCAGACTGGGTATGAATGGAAAGGAAATTTCACAAACAATCTAAATATGTACAAAAATCCTCCATTTACATTATTCACAAAAAAAGTACAAGCTCAAAGAGAACATTAACCTAATTTTGCCTAAAATTTGCATATTTATGTCTTAGCATTCATATAAACCAAACTCGTAGTGATAGAAAACGATAGGAAAGTTCTGAAAATTAACTTTAAAAAAACATTGCAGTCACGTTTTGAACCCGCAGGATATTTAAGGATTAAAATTCTTTCACAAAAACATATAACAAAATAGCTACTATATTAAATCTTCATCTTTCTTGTAATTTCTTTTCCCCAAATGTAATGCTTCATCAGAAGGAGAAGAAAACCAAAATACCATGAAATTTGATTTTTTTTTGTGTGGAAAAACCAGACATATTCAGCTGGTGAATTTTCATATTATCATTATAGGCCAAGAATTTTAGATCAAAATAGGCCCAAACCTGGAAATAGCTGGTAACTATTGGAATTATGTGTAGAATAACATACTAAATGTTTCCGAAAAACCACCTAGAGATTTCCCAGAAATCGATGATGACATCCAAAATGGCCGCCACTTTCAATTTTATCATAACTTTGTATCCAGAGAGGTTATAAATAAAAAATAAAGTGTCTAAACATATGTTTTAAGGGACAAGTAATACATGGAAGCATCACATAAGAGATAATAACATCCCAAATTACCAAAACCAAAATGGCTGACATTTTATCAATTTTTGCCATAACCATGGAATGTAACAAATATCAACAGTGTCAAAACATATTCTAAATTGGCAGAAGATATTCAATCAAATACTTCGTTAAAATGGTCCCAAAACCATCCAATCATAAATCATAACGCTACCACAAATCATTACCCCAAACCTATAATCATAAAACCCCAAAAGGAAAACAATTCTTCCTGGCAAAAACTACACACGAAAAAGTTCCATAGCAGCTGAAAAAGGTCTGCCAGTCTTGAAGAAATAGTAGAAGTACCTCAACTGAGGTCAAGCACTTCTCAGACATTTGTCATAAAAACTGATTGTATGTTCTGTTCGGAGCCTGTCAAACTAGACATTAAGAAACTATATTAAAGAAGGAGAGTAGTAAGCAATGTGGAGACCTTGTACTTTCAAACATTATGCCATCCAATCATAAATCATAACGCTACCACAAATCATTACCCCAAACCTATAATCATAAAACCCCAAAAGGAAAACAATTCTTCCTGGCAAAAACTACACACGAAAAAGTTCCATAGCAGCTGAAAAAGGTCTGCCAGTCTTGAAGAAATAGTAGAAGTACCTCAACTGAGGTCAAGCACTTCTCAGACATTTGTCATAAAAACTGATTGTATGTTCTGTTCGGAGCCTGTCAAACTAGACATTAAGAAACCATATAAAAGAAGGAGAGTAGTAAGCAATGCAGAGACCTTGTACTTTCAAGCAGCAGTATTAAACTGTGCAAGAGAAAGACAAGACCAGCGGGGCAATGCTGTTGCAGGACATGTACAACAGGCATATGACCTTGTAGCAGAGGAAAGTGTGTCTGATTATTTCTTAAACAGACTGAAAAAGGCCAAACGAGATTTGTGGGAGCAAGCATTTAAGAAGCTCTGCTAGTTTAAGTGATAATGATCAGTGTCAACACTCAGTGAAGGAGCTTTTAAAATACATGAGTGCATTCTTGGATGGATCTGAAGGATACTCAGGAAGCAATTCAAGGCCAAACTGAAGGAACATTGCGGTGATGATAGAGTTGTAACCAGCATTACTGGAAAACCATGTATAAAGTTTCCATGACTCAGCACACAGGATCCTCCATGAAAATTAATTACTGATAAGGTGATTGATGTGAATGGTCAAAGTGAACTGATAATAGATATGGCTGCTTCAATTATTCCAGAGATGAATAATATTAGATTGACAGTGTATAACTGTGACGAGTATACAACATTGGGAAGAACAGAAAACGGAGACTCATTGATACTCAGTTCTCTTAAGCGTTTCCTACACAACTTGATGGGCGGTAAGGGTAAAAGCAGATAAGAAATGCACAGCCATAGCACATGCCATAATGTCTGCAAGCAAACCCAGATTGTTTATCTCACTACTACTATTGCTTGGAATAGCTGTGTAAATACACTGCAATCATGGCTCCCATGAACTGACTGACAATCTTATCAGCATTTGCTTTGCACATAACTACAAAGAGGTGCAGCAGTTTGAGCAAGCCCTTATGCCAGGTAGTGACCTGTCATAAAATCTGAATGGTTTCACACAGTTTGTGTTTGATAACGCTGACTTCAATGTAGCTACAGTTATGGGACACAACACTTTTCATAGTATGGGTTGCATAGCTTGTGAAACACCATCTAGTATTGTGAATAGCTCACCTATCAATCGCGAAGTAAAGCTGCAGTCTGCTGAAATCACTGGTGCCTTTGGACAAATTCCCATAAAGACGTATAGCAAGTCAGCTGTTCCAGGTCTACAGTCTGTTACAATGGAGCCTTTCTAGATTCCTAGTTAGGAACCATCATGCCTAGGATCAGCAGTTGGCCTAGATGCCCTGTGGGTGTGTGGCTGCATTCTATAAATATCCCCATGCCCGTCATGGAGTAGCTTTGTGAGAGTGGCTATGACGAATGATCAGCATGAGAGAAATAGAATCGTAACTCTTCCCTTCAGCAACCTGCATCCAATCAATCTAAGCACTATCTACTCTGCTTTATGCTTTGCTCAAAAACAATGTGAAAACATGACTTACAGGTATGCCTAGTTACATTTGACCAGCCTTTATACATTAAAGCTGGGGAGAGGGAGTGGAAAAGCAGAGCTTTGGGAAGACGGTGTACGCCAAAGGATCTGTTGTACACATGTTAACTGGCCATGCCTTCGATCATGCACTTCACGCTAACGTTTTTATATCAGCAGCCCCCATCTGCGTTTTAATGGGTACACCTGGTTCCTTGCGCAGCATTTATAAAGAATGTTTAGAGAACCTTTACAAAGGCCTTCTTAACCAACACACAATGCCACTGAAGTAGCTGAGGAGGAGTCTATCAAAGTATTTAACCAACTCATATCAACACTATTTGACCAAACAGCAAGTCAGAGCAGGACTGGAAAACTCTGGGTGCAGTAAATCTGGCAAGTCCTGGGCACTCATGCAATGCTTCATTTGTGCTGAAAGGATGGGTGAATGGAAACTTTACCTCTACTGTGGGAGAGAAATTATTCCACATTTCAATGTGGCAGGTCACCTCCATTACGCAAAGGCTGCAGCACACTGTATCAACAACAAATGGAAGCTTTAGAACAGGCAATGTCAGTTGATGGTACAAACTCTTTACAGAGAAGGGATACTTCACTATCTGTCGTCTTGATCAATTCTGGAGTGGAAACTTCTCAGACCAGACCATCAAGCAGTTCTTCATGCGAATACTGAAATATCTGGAGGAATGACGCATGGCTGGGGTATCACAGATCACAGATAGTGCATTAAGTAAGTGAGTACATGCATTACCTCGCTGTGTTCCTGTCTGTCAGGCACTGGAGTGGTTCACTGGGGTGCACATTACCACATCTGAGCAACACAGCGACGTTCGTTCTAGCACCCAGTCAAGGGACAACAGACATCGTGTGACTTTTATTCAGTGGCTGTAGGCACATCCACCATTTGCTGGATGCGCAACAAATCGTCTAGTTTCCATATCAACTGGGATTGTTGCAGATGCATCAGTCAACTACGATGATGCCGTAAATATTGGTTTGGCAGCTGCTTCACAAATAGATGGCAAGAAATTCACAGCAGTTACACTGCTTCACAACAACAAAGTGAACACAATCAGTACCAAAAACAAGACTGTCAAAATCAGAGGACAGAACACAGAAGTCAACCCAAGTTTGTTATTCCACAGAATCATGTCTGTTCTTAACAAAAGTTCTGAGATGAAAGCATTCTCGCTTACAAGCTTGCTTCTCAACCACCTTCCTTCTTCCATAATGGCATAATGCGAAAGCCGGCAACGAGTTCTCTTGGTGTTCATTTGAAATCATTTGTTACACAGCAATCCAATGTACCAGGGACTTGCCTTTTCACTGTAGATGGCGGGCACCTACTTAAACAGATGTTTGGCATCAGCCGTCAACCTATTGTGATGTATATCACTCATATATATCATACATCCTGAAGCAACATGGTATTGGATCAACAGTGGTTTTTGATGTTTACCACTTCGACGAAGGTGCCCGAGCAGAGGCAGAGAGCTCAGAAGTGTACATCCATTGAGGTCATATTTGATAATAACACACCAAGTACCACTCCTCAATCGGCATTCTTGACAAACAGTGTATGAATAAAAAAAGACTGATTTAAAATCTGTGGGAAAAGATGCAAATGTTTGTTGCGTACCCTTTAAGTAGGCAGAGGCAGACACAGATTCACTAATTGTGTCCACAGCACTTGCAGTAGCAGTCAGCAGAGCTGCCAGTTGTTGTAGGAACAGAAACTGACTTATTGGTCCTGCTAGTGGCTCAGGCAACTACTTCTACAAATGTGTACATGTTATGCCACAGCACCCGACAACCTTGTACAATATTCATGAAATTCAGCAGGCGATCAGAGACACAGCCAAGCACTTATACATGCTATAACAGGATGTGATACTGTTTCTGCCATCTATCGTCAGGGCAAACACAAGGCATTTATTCTTATGCACAGAAAACAGGACTATGATCAGTTGGACCCATTCACAAAGGCTGAATGCACACTTGCAGAGGTAAATAAAGCAGGATAAAGTTTCAATCTCAAGTTGTATGGAGCGAGCAACTTTAAATCTCTGGATAAATACCGCCATATAGCATACAAATGGGTGATTGGTAAGAGTTCCCTTAGTTCATCATTCCAGTTGGCAAGCTTCCTACCGCACTTACTTCACAGTTCAACAGTGGATGGGAAATCCTCCGCCTGCAACAAACTGAGGATGGCGATCACAGGATGGAGCTCTTGCGCCAGCAGAAATAGACATTCCTGTTGCCCCAGACACCTTGCTCAGCATGGTATCATGCAGGTGTAAAGCTGAAGGTTGTGCCAACACTTCTTGCACCTCCATGTGCAGCAAATGCACAGGTCAAACCTGCTTGCACCCACACCTCTAGATGTCATTGATGATGATGATGTGCCAACATCACTGGACATAACTAGTATTGAAGACACTGCACACGATGATAAAGATGAAGAATAGCTAGCTCCTCATGACTTAGTTCCCAATGTTTTCAATGAGTTACACAAAAACATTTCAAATCATGGTTTTTCATTTAATTGCAAGTGTAAATGGTGGAAAATTCTTGTTGGGAATTTTCTCAGAACAGCCTATTCATATCTTCCTATCTTCTTCAAACAAAAAAAAAAATCCATAGAGATAAAAAATCTGACTTGTCACAAATAATATCTCCTTCTTTTCATTGCAAAAGTTTCACTTTTCAAAAATTCACCTCATTTAGGTGGGTCACAGTTTCTATAAATTAACAGATTATGAGATAATGATTACAAATGTATTTGATGTGTACAAACATGTATGAGGGGATTTTGTGATGATCATATGCTATATTGTGGGACCCAGTTGGCAGAATTTTGGACGCCATCTTGGTCATTTTAATACCTTATGGTTTTGTAACCTCTTAGTATTTTTTATCAGATTCTTTGTTCATCAGAACATATTGTTGGACATTTTTTTATATTGTGCACTTGTCAGGTTGAAAGGAAAGTAAAAAAATGGCAGTCATTTTGGATACCATCTTGGTTTTGATAATTTTGAGATGTTTTAACCTCTTATTGATGCTTCCACTGGATTACTTGTCCCTTAAAACATATGCTTAGACACTTATTTCTTACTTATAACCTTTCTGGATGCAAAGTTATGATAAAAAAGGAAAGTGGCGGCCATTTTGAACTTCCGGGAAAGCTCAAGGAGGATTCCGGGAAAGATCAAAGAGGATTTCCGGGGACTTTTAGTTCGTTATTCTACACAAAATCAGCTTGTTACCAGCTACTTCCAGGTGAAAGCTCAAATTCTTGGCCTATTACATCAAAACAAAAAGTTCATGTTCTAGCTCCTATGACTAGAGACTACTAAGCACCTGAGGAGACGCACCTGCCCTTACAAATTAATGATTGCTATTTAATCTTTTATACCTTTCTTCATCATATGCTTATTTGCATATTCAAATAAACTACTTATAGTGATTAAAGTGGGTATATCACCATATTTGGTCTCTGTCAAAACATGTCTATGGCAAATAGATCTTAGCTTTGCTTGTTGTACATGGGTCTAATCAGTTTCATAATTTCTGGTGTATTTTGGTTTGAAATTGTTTCATTTAATTTAGTTTCATTGTTTCTTCACAACATTCAAAACAAACAATAATAATGATAATAATAATAATGATAATAATAATAATAATAATAACAATAATAATAATAATAATAATAATAATAATAATAATAATAATAATAATAATAATAATGATGATAATAATATTATTGATAATGATAATAATAATAATGATAATGATAATATTAATATTAATACTACTACTACTAATAATAATAATAATAATAATAAATAACAACAATAATAATAATAATAATAATAATAATAATAATAATAATAATAATAATAATAATAATAATAATATAATTATAAGAATGATAATAATAATAATGATAATGATAATGATATACATATAACAAAAATACAGAAAGTTGTGAAAGGAAGTGCCCTTAAAACCAGCATGGCTTAATGAGTAGGGCACTCCAAGTAATGAGATACTATGACTTTATCTACTTTGGGTAAATACATAGTTGCATCTAGACAAAAATAGAGAGAAAACAACATAAGAAAAAAAGGGGAAAAAAACCTGACCCCCAACCCCTAACAACCCCATCCATAACACCACCCACCACCTGTGGATAATAAATAGTTTACCTGAAGAGGGGACACAATAATATATAATATAATATTTGAAAAAGTGAAAAGCTATAACATAGAAATGCAGACCAAATACATACAAATATATCACTGCTGAAATAGGTGGCTAAATTAGGTCACTCAACTGGTAATTGGCATTTCAAAATTTGTAAAAATAAAGAAGAATACACTTTCTCAGGAAAAAATATGATCTTAAAATACTTACCAAATACTCAAATACTAATGTGAGGGACTTTTCTGTATGTACAATGTCATGAAGAGTAACTATGTTGGCATGCTTCAGACCCTTCAGAAGTGAAACTGCAAGAAAGAAGAGAACAGGTAAAAATATGAAATATATACATTTTATATACTTGAAAGATGATTTATAAGAGGCCTTGCAAACTCATTTTATCGTATTGCATGGTTCTTCTACTTGCAAATCACAAGAAAGCTCTTGATAAGAGCAATATCGAGATACAAACCTTGAAATCAAGTAGGAACTAGCAATGATGCTGAGGATCTCAAGAATGATATTGCTCGTTTAAAATATATAACTAGAATGGTAAATACCGCCATGGTTTGCATGCCCATGCAAATTGACACCCATATTATATGACCTGGCCAATTATGAAAATGGTATCTCACACTAATTCCCACATGGCATCCCATGTACCACATGGCTTCCCACCCCATGTCCCACATGACATCCCATTCCATGTCCCACATGGCATTCCACCATATCTCCCACATGGCATTCCACCATATCTCTCACATGGCATCCCACCCCATGACATCCCAAACCATCCCTTGTCCCATGTGGCATTCCATCATGTCCCACAGGGCATCCCATCCTTTGACCCACATGGCATTCCACCCTATGTCCCACATCCCATGTCCCAAATGACATCTCACCTTATGTTCCACACGACATCCCATGCCTTGTCCCACATGGCATTCCACCATATCTCCCACATGGCATTCCACCATATCTCCTACATGGCATTCCACCATATCTCCCACATGGCATTCCATCATATCTCCAACATGGCATTCCACCATACAGTGTCTCACATGGCATTCCACCATATGTCCCACATGGCATTCCACCATATGTGCCACATGGCATCCCACGCTATGACCCACATGGATCCCATCCTACATGTATGTCCCATATTAATCCAATCAAATGTACCACATAACATCCCTCCCAATGTCCCACACGGCATCCCTCTCAGTGTCCCGCATCAGTGGCTTCCCACCTGATGTTCCACATGGCATCCCACCTTATGTTCCACATAGTATCCCTCCCAATATTCCAATGACATCCTACTTTATGTCCCACATGGTATCACATCCCATGTCCCCATGGCCTCCTAACTTATGTCCCACATAGCCTCCTACCCTATGTCACACATGGCATCCTACCCTATGTCACACATGGCATCCCAACCTGTCACATTCTGTGTTACTCATGCATCCCACCTTGTCCCACATGGCATTCCACCCTGTTCCACATGGCATCCCACCCCATGTCCCACATGGCATCCCACCCGATGTACCACATGGCATTCCACCCCATGTCCCACATGACATTCCATAGGCTCCAAAAGAAGTCTCATCCTCGCTATCAGTCCCTAATTGAGCACACTTTGTATGAAAGTGTCAGTTCTTATAATAACTTATATGCAAATGGCTTGTTGAAATGGGGTAAGACCCCATGTCCCACATGCTATCCTATGTCCCACATGCTATCCCATGCCAACCCATGCCCACATGACATTCCATCCCATGGCATTCCACCGTATGTCCTGCATGGCATTCCACCATATTCCACATGGCATCCCACCCCATGCCACACATGGCATCCCACCCCATGTCCCACATGACATCCCATATGCTCCATAAGAAGTCTCATCCTAGCTATCAGTCCCTGATTCAGCACAATTTGTATAAAAGTGTCAGTTCATATAATAACTTATATGCAAATGACTTGTTAAAATGGGGTAGGACCCCATGTCCCACATGCTATCCTATACCATCCCATGTCCCACATGGCATTCCATCCCATGGCATTCCACCCTATGTCCTGCATGGCATTCTACCAAATATCCTACATGGCATTCCACCCTGTTCCACATGGCATCCCACCCCATGCCCCAAATGGCATCCCATCCCATGTTCCACATGACATCCCATAGGCTCCATAAGATGTCTCATCCTAGCTATCAGTCCCTGATTGAGTACACTTTGTATGAAAGTGTCAGTTCGTATAAGAACTTATATGCAAATGACTTGTCGAAATGGGGTAGGAACCCATGTCCCACATGCTATCCCATACCATCCCATGCCCCACATGACATTCCACCCTATGTCCTGCATGGCATTCCACCATATATCCTACATGGCATTCCACCCTATTCCACACGGCATCCCATCCCATGCCCCATATGGCATCCCACCCCATGCCCCACATGGCATCCCACCCCATGTCCCACATGGCATCCCACCCCATGTCCCACATGGCATCCCAAGGACTACATAAGAAGTCTCATCCTAGCTATCACAGTCCCTGATTGAGCATACTATGTATGGAAGTGTCAGCTCTTAAAATGACTTATGTGCAAATGAACTGTTGAAAGAAAAAAAAAAGGAGATTGGAGTCAAATGATTACGCCTGATATAGCCTTTGTGTATACCACATGGTATATATTATATCATATGTCCCTCATGGTCCCCATCCATGTCCCACGTGGTATCCCTCCCTATGTCCCACATGGTATCCCTCCCTATGTCCATATGCATTCACATCCTATCACATTCCCTGACTGAGCATACTAAATAAAAAAGTCTGGTCAGTTCATATATTGTAGCAACTTTATACAAATGAACACAATAATAAAGGTGGAGTTTAATAATCATGCCTGATACAACTGTTGGTGCCCAAAAATTTTGAAGAATTTTAAGTATTTTAAATCTCAAGCGCTACAAGAGAGACGCTTGAGGATTTCTGAGGAACATTGGAAACTTATCTCATTTTACAGTTATCTTCTACGAAAATATTAAATGTTTTGTAGACTTTTTAAGGAAACTAGTCTAAAATCCTGTCTGAAGTGTCTTTAAAAAACGTTAACATTTTGTAAGGAATTTCTAACCTTTCATAAGGATATCTGAAGAAACTTTGAACTTTTTCTGAGAAATTCCCCAAAACGTTAACATTTCTAAGAAATTCCCTTAAAAACGTTAACATTTCTGAGGAAATCTCGGGAAAAAACTGTGGACGGCCGGACAGCCGGATGGACATAATTGCCATTACATTCAAAAAAAAGAAGGGCACTATGTAAATTACTTAAACCATTATCCTCTTCAAATCAGTTGAATATTGAATTTTTTACATCATCTTCAAGTTCCAAATTTGTAATGCATGAATGGGCAACCCACTCTAAATTTGTTAGGTCAATCCATCCCTTTTAATCCTCCCCCAGAAGTCATTGAAGGAGTGCAGCTAAAAGAAACATTATTTTAACCCTAACCACAATCTTAACATTTTAAATGACTGAAAATCCATCACTTAGGTAAATAATCTCAGATTAATCCATCGCTTCTTAATTCTCCAGCAGAAATCATTGTTCAGTATCTGCAAGAAACATCTTTCTCTCTTAATCCTAACCACATTCTTAACATTTCAAATGACTGAAAATTATACACTTTTCAGATGCAAAATTCAGGAGTTTCATACAATTAAAATCTATTATAAAAGTTAATCAAAAAATGTTTGCCCAGACTAAAAGATAAAAGGAGCATGCCAGTAAAACGTTTTATCATTCCTCCATCCAATTTTCATGCTTATTTAATGAGATCGCTCGATAAATTCCAGAATTTTTAGCTATTTCTAAACTTTTTTTCCTGCAGCGCATTGCAGCATTTTGATCAAGGAATCTGAATGCCTTTCAGATGTTTTTTGTTTTTTTGGAGAAGCAATAATTGAAGATCAACAGGAAATACTGACGGAACTAATGAAGTGATCAATAAATTCAGGAACTCTGCCGACCACTTAAAGGTTACATCTGTACTTAAAAGGTTACAACCGTACCATGACATTTGCTACAAATTCAAAACTGCCATGGGAAAGGTGTTTCCAATGAAACCTTTGCATGCTTTGAATAAAAGATGTGAAATTCTTTTCGCACCATAAAAATCCCACATCATTCTCTGACAAATAAAATCCAAAGCTTTTAACTTCTAAAAACTAAACTAACTTCTTTTAAATTGTACATCATTAAAAATCAAAACTTGAATAGAAGAAAGATGCAGATAAATATATCAAACACCTGCAATTCATTACAATCTATATAGGAGAATTCTGTGTTAAATCGTCTCTGCTCGACTTTTAAAATTTATGTTAATCTGTGTAAATATCAGAAAATCAATATCAATATTCTTATTGATTTAATCTGCATGGGAAACCAGAATAGAATTGAGATTTTCCACATAAGCTGATTAGTCATGGGTGACTACGATCTGTGAGCTACCCTACAGTCTTTTGCAGGAAAGGTTTTGAATATCTCTTGAACAATTACAATCAACTTAATAATCAAACTTCCTTTCATTGTTTTGTTACATCTTACTCTTTGTCGTTGTTATGTGTAGCACATACAGTGCATGTGGAACACACTGCACAAGGAACATATTGCACTAGGAACACACTGCAGGTGGAACCCACTGCATCTGGAACCCGCTGTGTGTGGAACCCGCTGCATATGGAACCCACTGCGTGTGGAACCCACTGCATGTAGAACTCACTGCATGTGGGCCCCACTGTGTGTGGAACCCACTACGTGTGGAACCCACTGCATGTGGAACCCACCGCGTGTGGAACCTATGGTAGGATCCACTACGTGTGAAATCCACTGTGTATGGAACCCACTGCGTGTGAAACCCACTGCATGTGGAATCCATGTGCATGTGGAACACACTACACCAGGAACACATTGCCCATGGAACCCCCTCCCTGTGGAACAGGCTAAATTTTTATGGGAACTTCAGTGCTAGCAATAATCACAGAGACCAAGTTGAATTTTGCAAGTTGCGCTTTGAACCCTATCACCATCACTAAAGTGCATGTCGAACACAGTGCATGTCGAACACAGTGCATGTCGAACACAGTGCATGTCGAACACAGTGCATGCCGAACACAGTGCATGCCGAACACAGTGCATGCCGAACACAGTGCATGCCGAACACAGTGCATGCCGAACACAGTGCATGCCGAACACAGTGCATGCCGAACACAGTGCATGCCGAACACAGTGCATGCCGAACACAGTGCACGCCGAACACAGTGCACGCCGAACACAGTGTACGTCGAACACAGTGCACGTCGAACACAGTGCACGTCGAACACAGTGCACGTCGAACACAGTGCATGTAAAACACAGTGCATGTCGAACACAGTGCATGTCGAACACAGTGCATGTCGAACACAGTGCATGTCGAACACAGTGCATGTCGAACACAGTGCATGTCGAAAACAGTGCATGTCGAACAGTGCATGTCGAACAGTGCATGTCGAACACAGTGCATGTCGAACACAGTGCATGTCGAACACAGTGCATGTCGAACACAGTGCATGTCGAACACAGTGCATGTCGAACACAGTGCATGTCGAACACAGTGCATGTCGAACACAGTGCATGTCGAACACAGTGTAAGTGTTTTTGGTCTTTTACAAATTCTGCCTACTCTGACTGAGATTCCTTTTAATTCACTTAATGAGGAAGAACTTTACATCTCTATAAAATATTCTTTTACTGACACACTTTCAATTTAAGTTCACAAACAAAAGAATGATCCTAAATGGTTCCCCGAATAGCTCCTCAAACTACAAAAATACCTGTTTGCCTACATTTTACTTTATAGCTAAAAAAAAAAATTGTGTGAAATATTGACAATGATCATACATGAATCCCCCTTCTGACTCGGAGGAACCTTACAATTTCTAAATCTGATATATTTGCTACATTTGCAATTGCTAGGCAGGAGATTGTAAATATGCTGTTGCTTATTTCAGTTTTCATAGACAGTTTAGTCATGACTTTGTCAAAATCACAGATAGAGTTCAGAATTAAGTTGTGTAATCTTCAATAGTTGTGTACTATTTGGTGTTAATAGTACGTTTTAGGACAAAACTTTAACATCACGAACAGCAGACACAGAGAAAGAATACAAAATCTAATGAGACACTGATTTGATAAAATTCTACCCATCCCCAACCATGCACTTCCCCCTACCTCCCAAAAATACTTCTTTTGTGTGACAAATCATCCTTCATGGTGCCCTTCAAACACAGGAAAACAATTTGACCAAAACACTCTTATATTGTATGATTCATCCCATTTGTAAGGACCCTTGACTGCAATTGTTTTCAACAAAGTAATTACAAGATAAGTGACAATACACCCTTAAACCAAGCAGGCTCATAAAGACTTTTAATTGACTGATAAGGGTATTATGACCTATTGGCTCTCAAATACTTGACACTCCATAATTCATAAGATAAGCAGAGCATCACACACATAGTTGAGAGTGCTGACTTTTAGTGAATAAGTTTCAATCTTGCCTTTGTGGTCTTCAAGTTGATCAGGAACCTATTTTACATTAAATACAGTTGAAACACTCTAATATTTCATTATTTTGTTTCTTAGATGTGATAAGTGCACAATTTTTTTTGTAAGCCCCCTTTTGAGCCAACACTATTTTTGCTACTTAAAGAAAAAATAGTGACACTATATGATACACTTAAGTAAAGTCAGGTCTGATCCTCGAAATGGTAATTAATTCATTTCAAGTTGGAACGTTGACAGTTCTTTGGCAATTATTTCCCCTTTTTGCCCTCATGATTCATCAAATATGAAAATTGTCAGGAGGTACTGAGGAACTATTTTTGGGTATGGCATTTCGACCTTTCTAATACATTATACACTTGGACATACACCAATGTTGGATTGTTACACATGATAGAAACAGTCTTTTAAAAGGGAGACTTACGTTCACAATGAAATAAAAAGTTTAAAGGCAACATTATAATGTCACTTCCTCAGCAGACCATACTACTTTTCCCCCATGGTTTTGACATTGTTGTGTAACTTAGTTTCTACATCAGCTTTTATTTGCTTGCTGCGACTTAAACTGTAAGATGGGGGCTTCTTTTCATTCAATAAATGCAATTTCAAATTTCAAAGATACCAATTTCACAAGTCAGGTTAAAATAACCCTGCCTCCTCTAGGATTTAATAAATTAATATTTGAACCCAAAAAGGATAAAACCGTGAGAGAACATTTAATCAAACACAGAAAACCAATATATGAGTATACCAGAAATCTTTTGTGTATTTCTGATAGAATAGCAATAATAATGTGGTCTGAGAGTTATGTAGCAATATCAATCATTACAAATTATAAGTTTAAGATAACTTACAGATTTAGATCCAATAACTTATATAACTGTCAAACCTGCGTGCACACTTAAATAAATCGAGAGTTCATCTGAGAAAGGCTCTGTTTGAATGCACTTCTTGGATGGTGGAGTCTAGATCGAAAAACCTTCTGTCGTCGAAACACTTGAAATACAGAATATGTTCATGTTGGCACAAAGATTTGTACATTGCAAGTAATCAAAATAACAGTTTCAGTCTCTGGAATGATGGGTAATGATCATAGAATTGAAAATAAGGTTATTTCTGATGCTTTTTAATGCCCTGCTTCAGTACAGTAGTATACGTTTGGACGAATATTTTCGGGAACAAAACTTTGGTTAGACTTCTCAATAATTTCTTCAGTCAAAAGATATTGTACTCGCTTGGTCGTTTGAGATCTTCTCTCAACAGATGGTGTACTTGGTCGGTCGTTTGAGTTCTTCTCTCAATGATGTTGTACTTGGTCGGTCGTTTGAGTTCTTCTGTCAACAGATGTTGTACTTGGTCGGTCGTTTGAGTTCTTCTGTTAACAGATGTTGTACTTGGTTGGCCGTTTGACTTCTTCTCTCAATGATGTTGTACTTGGTCGGTCGTTTGAGTTCTTCTGTCAACAGATGTTGTACTTGGTCGGTCGTTTGAGTTCTTCTGTCAACAGTGATGTTGTACTTGGTTGGCCGTTTAAGTTCTTCTCCCAACGGATGTTGTACTTGGTCGGTCGTTTGAGTTCTTCTGTCAACAGATGTTGTACTTGGTTGGCCGTTTCAGTTCTTCTCTCAACAAATGTTATACTTGGTTGGTCGAGTTCTTCTGTCAACAGATGTTGTACTTGGTCGGTCGTTTGAGTTCTTCTGTCAACAGTGATGTTGTACTTGGTTGGTCGTTTGAGTTCTTCTGTCAACAGATATTGTACTCGGTTGGCCGTTTGAGTTCTTCTGTCAACAGATGTTGTACTTGGTTGGTCATTTGAGTTCTTCTGACCAGTACATCCAAAATTAGTGATATTTAAAAAAAATTGACACAAAGCAAAATTATTCTAAGAATTTATCAAACATGAATCAACACCTGTTGAGAGAAGATCTCACATGACCAACCGAGTACAATATCTGTTGACTGAAGAAATTACCGAGAAGTCTAACCAAAGTTTTGTTCCAGACAATATTCATCCGAATGTTTTTGCAGCTTGAATTTGAAATAATATTTTGTTAAACTCAAACATTTTGCTACTCTGCAGTTCATGGGCAGAAACTTTGAAGAATTGTTTTGAAATAATCCATCACCTTCTTGTGAGAAGTCAGAATTTGGTAAAATACTGGATCCAAATCTGTAAGTTATCTTAAACTTATAATTTGTATTGATATTGCTACATAACGCTCAGACCACATTATTATTGCTATTTTATCAGAAATACTCAAAAAGCTTTTCTGTGTTTTATTGAATGCTTGCTCGCATACAGTTTTATCCTTTTCGGGTTCAAATAATAATTTATTAGTTTCTAGAGGAGGCAGGGTTATTTTATCCTGACTTGTGAAATTGGTGTCTTTGAAATTGAAATAGCTTTTATCGAATAAAAAGAAGCCCCCAGTCTTACATTGGTGTCAAAAGTGGGATTAAAGCTACAATATTATTGAGATATTGTTTGAAACATATTTGGGTCTTAACTAGATTGTCTATAGCAGTTGCATAGTTAAACTCCTGATTAAATATTTTTGTTCGCTTTGCATGATGCAGAAACAAATGTGATGATGTACACCCTAGTATGTTAGTATGTAAGCAGTATGGTTATATGACTAATCAATTGTGGGGTTGTTTTCACGCTGCTGATTTGGTCATAGCTAGGGCCCATGGTCATTGCAGTTGCTTGAAGTACATGTACATGCTGTTTGTTGGTATGTTGTCATATGCTATACATGTTTACTGCTTACAGATTTAATAGTTATTTGAAGGCACAAGTTTGGATCTTATTGCTTTGTTGATATTGAAGATCACGACTTCATGTATTTATTGAAAATTGAAATAGAACGAATAAGGATCTGCTCTTAATCTGTAGACCTAATGTTTTATCAAATTGTTTGATTTTAATTTGTATTTAGAAAATTGACATAAAAAGTCAGACTCACAGTACTTAGCTTGTTGGTAAAATGGATCAAAAATCCAGAAGTATACGGAAAATACTGTTCCAGTTTGAAGTTTATTAGAAACTATTTGACTGAGTTACCCTAAACATAAAAAATGTCTTGCTTGGTTCTGATTTAGATTTGGTGCAACATTGAATTATTGTTGACTTTATGTTAGCTGTTTTAAGAAGTGGCAATGGTTAAATGGCGCACATCGTACTTCGGAGGGGACATTAAGCTGTCGGTCCCGACAGCAGGAGAGTCACCCCTGTTTCGTTCTCTGAACACTATTCGAGAAGAGGAGCTTTAAAACGAGGTGTTCATTCACTTTCCCTTTCAAGTACTAAGTTCATATGCGCCTATAGGCAGCCAAAGAACTAGTCTGTTAGTTGTAGAGCACATTTGAGTAGTTTTTTAAACTAGAAAATGCGCCATATAAATTTCATATATTGTATTATGTTAATTAAATATGGATCCATTAAGTAGGTTAAGTGCATTTTTTTTTTTTTTTTTTTGGTTTCTGTACAACAAATTTAATGTCAAGTTACAAATTGAATTGATCGAAAGTGAATCTTTTTGGATTCTATAGAAACAACAGAAATTGTTTCCCCGATGCATTGTATGATAAATATTGTGTTGATCTGTAACCATCCTTGTATCAATTGAATGTTTTGAAACATATTTCAATAAAGAATTCTGACATCTTCATATATTCGTTTTCACTGGTTTCCTTTTTGGGAACAGATATCCATTTATCAGTTCCTAGAGGAGACGGGGTGTGTTGGCATGTTTAGATCCTGACAAGTTTAGAGTTTATGGTGTAGAAATTGATATTTGAAAAGGTGGGTTTGTACCAGAAGGGAAGACAAACAACCCAAGCGCCATGCCGGCCGGCCATCCGCCCCGCCTTACATAACCTTTTACGCTGCCAAAATCTGTTTGTTTCTAAGAAAACTGATCAAACTGTAGATATTTCTTCTAGACATTTTGCAGCAAATAGTTTAAAGATTTTTCTTCATTTTTTTTATGAATCTATAAGAGCAGAACTTGAGCACTCTGTCATCTTGAAATCAATTGATTGGATTGGAAGTTCCATTTTTATTTTCCATTAACTTAAAATCTACTGAAGAGGCAGGCATTCCTGTCTATCAGATACCATCTCCATCAGATCTAGAATAAGTGCTGGAATTCTAAGAAGTACTCACTAAGTATATCTAATCAACTGATAATCAATTTTACTTTTTAAAGAGGTTCTTAGTACTTATCTTCATCTAATCAACTGATAATCAATTTGACTTTTTGAAGAGATTCTTAGTACTTATCTTCATAGTAGGCCTATTTCTTTATCAATTTATTTTTGCATTAAAACACAAAGAACATCAAAATCATTTGATAAAAGGAACAGGTATATCTTTATGTCCAGAGCAACATTTGGTTTTCTTTTCGGAATGATCAAATTAAGGTAAACAATGACTGTATGGTACGACTGCAACATATTGCTCATCACCCCTCATCAATCTCCTTTGACTACACACACACATCCAACCAAAAAACCAAAATGTTTAGTGGTTCCAATGCATTCATTCTTGTTGGTTGATTTTCAAGATTTATGTTACCTGGCATTGCATACCATAATATATTCAAAATAAGATTTTCATAAGCGATGCCCACCATGCATATTAATAAAATAGAATGTTGACAACACTTGTATGATGCAAAACATGTAAACGGTTGCACATATATCACTGTTTTAAGAATTTTACATAAAGCCCCACAATTACCAAACCAATAGATCACATATATGGACAATAACTTATCTGTGTACCACATAGGACATGTGTGGGATGTGTTGACAAGTTTTTTAGAGCATTTTCACATAAAGGCACGCATATTAGAGATAGAAGCTGTTGACAATATAGGCATGCACATAATAACTGACAAAGAAAATGCAAGTATGATGCAAACAGACATATGGTTGCTATAAATTTATCACAATATGCATATGACATCACCACCAAAAACAATAGAGCACACAAACAGACAATGGATATCTATGTACCACATATGACCTGTGCTGTATCCAATGTATTGTCCTTGACTTACTGTGTTTGCAAGCTCTTTTCAGCAATGCCATATTTAGCTCCGCTAATATTTAATATAATGAGTAGGCAGCTAATATTTAGCTAATATTCAGCTATTTTGTACCATGAATATTTACACTAGCTAACAACATAAATATACTAAGTATGAATCAAAACAGACATAGTTCTTAAATTTGACTATTTCAAAATTCTTACATTAAGCCCCCCTACTCATTAATATGCATGGCATCATCACCAAAAACAATAGGCACATTTACAGACCATGGACTATCAGTGTTTCAAATATGACATGAATGTAGTTTATCGTTCTTGAGATATCATGTTAACAAGCTCTTTTTAGCATAATCATATTAAGCCTCCCCCCACCACCACCACCACTATGCATTTTCATGACATTCAACATTTTACTATCACGAGAATGTACACAACAGCTAACATTATATTTAAACCAAATATGAAACAAACCAGATATACGCTTCCTAAAATATGAGCATTTCAAGTTTTTTACATTAAGCTGCCTACTCATTAATATGCATGACATCACCACCAAAAAGTATAGGGTATATCTGCAGACCATGGGCTATCAATGTACCAAACATGACATAAATCCATTATATCATTCTTGAGATATTGTGTTGAAAAGTTTGCTGTCACACACATACACAAACATACATACATACATACATACATACATACATACACATGTCAGCATGACTGCATAGGTTCCTTATGCTATTAGCATCGGAACCAAAAAAGGATCAGTATGTTGAATTTGTATGGGCCTTCATCAGACCCAACACTTTTACTGCTGCAGTCCATACATACTTCAACAATAATATCCTTCTTCATTTGCTCCAAAAGCAGTGTCATACTTCTGTACATTCTCTATAGATGTATGTTGAACAAAGTTTAGAAGCAAGCACACATTGTCACCTTTCTCCAAACTGGCAACGGACATTGTTCGAAACTGCTATATCAGTATATCACCAACGTGAGATGTCCAACACCATCCCAAGGTTTAAGTTTATGTTAATGTTGTTGACGTTTATGTACATCTTTTATGGAAAGATTTTGCACAGTCTGCTGAAGTATGTGTTACATTTAATTTCTTCAGCCTAATTGACAACAAAATAACAATTATTTCTTGCAATTTAAACCAATTTCTCGGCTAGGGTTGCAGATGTATGTTTTGATCTTCTCCATGTTGGGTTTAAATGTCCATTGGTTCTAAATAACGTTCATTGTTCTAATACATTGTTCAGATTTTCTGCATTCATCCACAGTAGATAGGTCACTTCCATAAATACCTCCACATTTAGCAGTTTGTACATTCCTTTTAACACTATCAATGAGACTGCCTTAAAGTCCACATATCCATGTTCCCCCCCTTGGCACCAATTTACTTTCTTCTCTCAAAATATCATTGGTTTGCTCCAGAATTTGGTACAGAAATGCTTGCTCCATATTTCTGCATTGTTTTCTATTTTAACTTCCTTTCTATACTATACACACTTTCCACGGCAACTCATCTGCATTAAAAGGTTATGTGTTGTATAAACTGTAATATCAGATCTATTTCTACAGAAAACAGAACAGATTTCTGTTCATTGCTCCTTCCCTCAAGCCAATGGTCCTATTCCCCACCTGCTTGATACAGATTTGTCCGGCTCAATGCTTAGCAAACACAACTTCAATTTTTACAGAAAAGTGTTCAATTTACATCAAAGCAAATTTAAACAGTCAATTTTTAGAGCAAGCAAACAAACTATTAGTTTCTACAGAATCACAAAGTCACATTGGACATAACCTAGAATATATTTCTAGATTAAAAAGATTAAAAATGACTACTTCAGTCCTGCTTAAGCTTGCAAGGTTTTGTCTGGATGTGAAACTGGTCAGTTTCCAAAACAAAACCTGTTTTAACTGGAAAACCATTTTTTCACCTGTAATAGCTTTGAACATAAAGTGCATTACAGTAACTATAACTGCACTGTTATATGATGGCAGTTAAAAATGTTTGTATCACAGTATTTTCTGTAAATAATGTTCAAAATTATTTCAGTGTAATTGACGCAAACCACAGTCATGACAGTGCAGACATCACATTAACATTGACGCACATATTGACGCACCAAAAAGATATAATAAAATTTCATATTTAATGGCAGGAACAGTAGTAGACAGCAGCTCAGTATAATACTAAGCTGCGGTCTACTGTTTCTTCCATTCAATCAAAAATTTGGGGCTCTCACAAATGCACCTGGACTAAACTTAGTACATCTCGTAAGTACTGGTCATTCATAGATGAAGAATCAACTGAAACTACTGGTTTAAATATATTTAGTTGTGATATAAAGAATACTAGTAAAGAAAACCAATTTTTACCATCTTTTGGCAATTTTTTACCGTGATTTAGATCTTTTTGGCACTTTCGGTTTTTCATGAAACATGACTCAGACCAAAACTGCAGTTTTGCAGAACCGGTTCGAGTTACGAAAATGGTAGACTGTGCAAGCTTAGTCCTGCTGCACTAAACAACTTAATTATTTCTAAACAACTCTCAATCATTCTGCTCTCACACAACATTGTAATACCCACTATTGCATGGACAATAATAGACTACCCCCTCTTACAAGGATCCACTACCGGTACCCCATCGCTTAAATCCGACCAAGGAGTCTATTCCAACTCCGTAATCCGACTTGGTCAGTATAATTGAGCAAGGCAAACTTCCTCATGGTAGGTTAAAATGAACAACCTAATTTTGATGATATATCGCTACTGTATAGGGTCTAATACTGGTGTAATGTTTTTTGTCTAAAGCACCCATAAACCTTTTTTAAACTGAACATTCATTCAGACTCAGTCTGCCACAGATGAATTCTGGTTATTTATTTCTTGCAAAACTGCACATATATTTCTTTACTTTGTTATCTCCTAAAATAGCAAAATGCTTTGAAATTGGGGGAAATGCAATCTTCACGTAAACAACACTTCACGAAAAAGCATAATTACTTGAAAGGTTAACAACAAATAAGCCGGAGGCATGCGATAACTATGATTGCTTTTAAGTTGTGCATGTTTGTTAGGTCAGTCAATTACTGTGGAACTAGAGCCCTTCCATTACTAAAGTTTCTAACATTACTCCAATTTGTAAAACTACACCTGAAGCTTCATTTTCATGAGAAATGTCTCAAGGGGTCAATCAAACCATCCAAATCAAAGATAAACAGTGACTATAAGAAGAGCTAAAGAATTGATGAAAAGATGCAAGGATGCTGAGGATGGTTTATCATCTTATAGCCCAATAAATTTATAAACCAATACCTCGACATCCGCAGGCAAAACCCTATCACTGGCACTGCCTTGGTGGCTCTATTTTAATTGGGTTATTACCCTAATGGGCTTAAAACCAAATAAACAGTACGAAACATGCAGTAAAATTGATTTCACATGAAAATAAATTTTTACTCAATAATCAAGGACGTTTGTAAATAAATAAGCGAATTCCATCCTTTCATTAAAAAAAAAGTGTTATGATTATTCCTTCATATTTCTTTCTTAAGAAATATGGATGACAAACAAGTGTGTCATGTAATTTTAGATTACTGATATTTCAGTACAATTATAGAGTTCAATGAAACATTCGATTTTTGCCAAATTCAATACTTTTATAATGCAAGTAATTTCATCCCCATTTCAGAAATCTTGTAAAATGTCATGACATGTATTTTCAATACTGGGGAAAATCCCTACAGAAGGTATTAATTAGGCCAATAATTTTAGCTTTAAGCTGGAAATAGCTAGTAACAAGCTGATTTTCTCAGGATAGGTGAAGAATTATGTGTGGAATAACATACTAAAAGTCCCCGGAAATCCTCCTTAAGCATGCATTCCGGGAAAAAAAAGACGGTGTCCAAAATGGCTGCCATTTAAATTTTGTATCATAACTTTGCATCCAGAAAGGTGATAAGTAAGAAATAAGTGTCTAAACATATGTTTTAAGGGGCAAGTAATTCATTGGAAGCATCACAAAGAGGTTAAAACATCTAAAAAGTACCAAAACCAAGATGGCGTCCAAAATGGCCACCATTTTGTATTTCATTTTATCATTTCAACCTGACAAGTGCACAATACAAAAAAAAAAAAAGACCAACAATTTGTTCTAATGGACAAAGAATCCAATAAAAGAAATACTAAGAGGTTACAAAACCATAAGGTACCAAAATGACCAAGATGGTGTCTAAAATTCTGCCAACTCTGTCCCAAAATATAGCATATGATCATCACATAATCCCCTCATACACGTTTGTACACATGAAATACATTTGTAATTATTATCTCATAATCTGTTAATTTATAGAAACTGTGACCCACCTAAATGAGGTAATTTATTTTGAAAAGTTAGGCTTTTGCAATGGAAAGAAGGAGATTTTATTTGTGACATGTCAGATTTTTTCTCCCTATAGACATTTTTTTTGTTCAAAGAAGACTGGAAGATATGAATTGGTTGTTCTGAGAAAATTCACAATAAGAATTTTCTACCATTTAAACTTGCAAGAGTACCATCCTGTGATCGCCATCCCCAGTCTGTTGGAGGCAGAGGATTTCCATCTATTGTTGAACTGTGTTGTTGAAAAGTAGGAATGTTGCTTTGCTGCAGCACTACTTGGGGGTAAGCTTGTCAGCTGGAATGATGAACAAAGGGAACTCCTACCAATCACCTGTTTATATGCTATATGGCGTTATACATCCAGAGATTAAAAGTTACTCGCTCCGTACAACTTGAGAATGAATTATTCACCTCTGCAAGTGTGCATTCAGCCTTTGTGAATATGTACAACTGATCATAGTCATGTTTTTTGTGCACAAGATTAAATGCCTTGTGTTTCCCCTGACGATAGATGGCAGAAACAATATCGCATCCTGTTAAAGCATGTATAACCATCAAGTGCTTGGCTGTGTCTCTGATCGCCTGCTGAATTTCAAGTATGTCGTACAAGGTTGTCGGGTTACTGTGGCATATTCATGTACTTGGCTGTGTCTCTGATCGCCTGCTGAATTTCAAGTATGTCGTACAAGGTTGTCTGGTTACTGTGGCATATTCATGTACACATTTGTAGAAGTATAGTTGCCCGAGCCACTAGCATGACCAATAAGTCGGTTTCTGTTCCTACAACAACAACTGGCAGCTCTACTGACTCTGCTATGGCAAGTGCTATGGACACAATTAGTGAATCTGCATCTGCCTCCTTAATGCATATGCCAAACATTTGCATATTTCATACAGATTTTGAATCAGTCTTTTCTTGTTTATGCCAAACATTTGCATATTTCATACAGAATTAAAATCAGTCTTTTTTTATTCCTACTGTTTGTCAAGAATGCCGATTGGGGAGTGGTAGTTGGTGTGTTATCATCAAATATGACCTCAATGGATCTACACCTTTGAGCTCTCCGCCTCTGCTCAGGTACCTTCGTCAAAGTGGTACTACCATAACCATCAAAAACCACTGTTGATCCAATACCATAATACTTCAGGATGTATGATATATATGAGTGACATACATCACAATAGGTTGACGGCTGATGCCAAAGGACTGTTTGAAGTAGGTGCCCGCCATCTACAGTGAAAAGGCAAGTCCCTGGTACATTGGATTGCTGTGTAACAAATGATTTCAAATGGACACCAAGAGAACTCTTTGCAGGCTTCCGCATTATGCCATTCTGGAAGAGGGAAGGTGGTTGAAAAGTAAGCTCGTAAGCGAGAATGCTTTCATCTCAGAACTTTGATAAGAACACTAATAAATCTATAGAATAACAACTTGCGTTGACTTCTGTGTTCTCTCCTCTGATTTTGACAATCTTTTTCTTGGTACTGATTGTATTCACCTTGTATCCACCTTGTACCCACAGTGTGACCAATATTTACTGCATCATCGCAGTTGACTGATGCACCAGCAACAATTCCACTTGATATGGAATTTAGATAATCTGGTTTGTATCCAGTAAATGGTGGATGTGCCTGCAGCCACTGTATAAAAGTCACACGATGTCTCTTGTCCCTTGGCTGGGTGCTAGAACGAAGGTCTCTGTGTTGGTCAGATGTGGCAGTGAACTGCTCCAGTGCCTGACAGACAGGAATGCAGCAAGGTAATGCATTGCCCCACTTTGTTAATGTACTATCTGTGATACCCTGGCTATGTGTCATTCCTCCTGATATTTTCAGCATCTGCATTAAGAACTGCTCGATAGTCTGGTCTGAGAAGTTTCCACTCCAGAATTGATCAAGACGACGGATAGTGAAGTATCCCTTCTGTGTAAAGAGTTTGTACCATCAACTGACATTGTCTGTTCTAAAGCTTCCATTGATACAGCCCTTGCGTAATGGAGGTGACCTGCAGCATGGATATGGAATCATTTCTCTCAAACAGTAAAGGTGAATTTTCCATTCACCCGTCCTTTCAGCACGAATGAAGTGTTACATGAGTGCCACTTGCCAGATGTACTGCACCCAGAGTTTTCCAGTCTTGCTCTGATTTGCTGTTTGGTCAAGTAGTGTTCATATGAGTTGGTTAAACACTTTCATAGACTTTCCTCAGCTACTTCAGTGGCAATGTGTGTTGGTTAAGAAGGCCTTTGTAAAGGTTCTCTAAACATTCTTTATCAATGCTGAGCAAGGAACCAGGTGTACCCATTAAAACACAAATAAGGGCTGCTGATGTAAGAGCGTAAGTACGTAGTGCCAGAGCAAAGGCATGGCCAGTTAACATGTGTACAACGGATTCTTTTGCATACACCGTTTCTTAAAGCCCAAAGCTCACTTCCTGCGTTCTTCCCAATGCTGCCATCCGAAGTGGAAGCCCAACGCTTTAATTTGTGTAGATCTTTTGCAGAAGCTACAATCTCTGCAGCTTTAATATATAAAGGCTGGTCAAATGTAACTAGGCATACCTGTAAGTCATGTTTTCACACAGTTTTTGAGCAAAGGATAAAGCAGAGTAGATAGTGCTTAGATTGATTGGATGCAGGTTTATGAAGGGAAGGTTATGATTCTGTTGCTCTCATGCTGATCATTCGTCATAGCCACTCTCACAAAGCTACTCCATGAGGGGCATGGGGATATTTCTAGAATGCAGCCACACACCCACAGGGCATCTAGGCCAACTGCTGATCCTAGGCATGATGGATCCTGGCTAGGAATCTAGATAGGCTCCATTGTTACAGACTGTACTGGAACAGCTGACTTGCTATACGTCTTCATGGAAATTTGTCCAAAGGCACCAGTGATTTCAGCAGACTGCAGCTTTACTTCGCGATTGTAGGTGAGCTATTCACAATACTAGATGGTGTTTCACAAGCTATGCCACCCATACTATGAAAAGTGTTGTGTCCCGTAACTCAGTGTAGCTACATTGAAGTCAGCATTATCAAACACAATCTGTGTGAAACCATTCAGATCATATGACAGGTCACTACCTGCACCTCTTTGTAGTTATCTTGAAAGCAAATACTGCTAAGAGTGTCAATCAGTTGAGAGAAGGCATAATTGCAGTGTATTTACACAGCTATTCCAAACAATAGTGGTTAGCTAAAGGATCTGTGTCTGCTTGACATTATGGCATGTGCTATGGCTGTGCATTTCCTATCTGAAACAGAGCTGCTTTTACCCTTAACACCTACCAAGTTGTGTAGAAACACTTAAGAGAACTGGGTATCAATATGTCTCCCATTTTCTGTTTCTTCCAATGTTCCTTCCCTCGTCAGTCATACACTGCCAATCTGATATCGATCATCTCTGGAATAATTGAAGCAGCCATATCTATTATCCATCCACTTTGACCATTCACATCAATCACCTTATCAGTAATCCACTTTTCATGGAAGATCCTGTGTGTCGAGTCACGGAAACTTATGATACTTGGTTTTCCAGTAATACCGGTTACAACTATATCATCACCGTAATGTTCCTTCAGTTTGGCCTTGAATTGCTTCACTAAGTATCCTTCAGATCCATCCAAGAATGCACTCATGTATTCTAAAAGCTCCTTCACTGAGTATTGACACTCATCGTTATCACTTAAACTTGTGGAGCTTCTTAAATGCTTGCTCCCGCAAATTTTCATTAGACCTTTTGTCAATCTGTTTAAAAATAATTAGGCAAACTTTCCGCTGCTACAAGGTCATATGCCTGTTGTACACGTTCTGCAACAGCATTGCTTCACTGGCCTTGTCTTTCTCTTGCACATTTTAATTCTGTTGCTTGGAAATCGAAGGTTGCTTACTACTCTCTTTCTTTTATATGGTTTCTAATGTCTACTTTGACAGGCTCCAAACAGAACATGCAATCAGTTTTTATGTCAAATGTCGGAGAAGTACTTGACCTCAGTTAAGGTACTT
The DNA here is from genome assembly GCA_020152595.1 of Chiridota heheva. Taxonomy (NCBI): domain Eukaryota; kingdom Metazoa; phylum Echinodermata; class Holothuroidea; order Apodida; family Chiridotidae; genus Chiridota; species Chiridota heheva. The sequence goes on along the minus strand of JAIGNY010003638.1, from coordinate 408,287 downwards.
CTACTTTTTCTTCAAGACTGGCAGACCTTTTTTCAGCCGCTATGTAACTTTTTTGTGTGTAGTTTTTGCCACAAAGAATGCTGTTGGGCTTATATAATTATAGGTTTGGGTAATGATTTGTGGTAGACTTATGATTTATGATTGGATGGTTTGGGACCATATCAACTAAATATCTGATTGGATTCCTTCTGCCAATTTAGAACATGTTTTGACACTGTGTTGATATTTGTTACATTCCGCAGTTATGGTAAAAATATATAAAATAGCAGACATTTTGGATGCCATCTTGGTTTTGGTAACTTGGGATGTTATAACCTCTTAAGTGATGCTTTCAATGGATTACTTGTCCCTTACAACATATGTTTAGACACTTATTTTTCATTTGTAACCTTTCTGGATGCAAAGTTATGATACAAATTTAAAATAGCAGCCATTTTGGGTTTTGGGAATGTGGGATGTTATAACGTGATGCCATCTTGTTTTGTTTAGTAATTTTTATTCATAACCTCTCTGGGATTATGTTATAACCTCTTGGTTTTAGTAAGTGATGCTTTCAATGGATTATTTGTCCCTTAAACATATGTTTAGACACCTCTCTGATTGCAAAGTTAAAATACAAATTTAAAATGGCAGCCATTTTGGACACCATCTTGGTTTTGGGAATGTGGGATGTTATAACCTCATAAGTGATGCTTTCAATGAATTACTTGTCCCTTCAAACATGTTTAGAGACCTTATTTTTATATATAACCTCTCTGAATGCAAAGTTAGGTTAAATATCTAAAATGGCAGCCATTTTGGACGCCATCTTGGATTTCCGGGACAGCTCAAGGAGGATTTATGGGAACTTTTGGTAGGTTATTCTTCACTTAATTCTGGACATATCCTAAAAAAAATCAGCTTGTTACCAGCTATTTCCAGGTTTGGGCCTTTTGATCTAAAATTCTTGGCCTATATATATATATATACATATAGGACACCAAAATGATCTCAGAAATCATGAAAATTGCTGCATGTTATAGAATGCAGAGTAATTACTTCCCCAGCTCCAACTTCATTCTAGCAAACATAATTGGGCATAAATATTTCAGTTCAGTGAAAATTACATTGAGAGGAAGGTTTAACAGAGATGCTATAAATTCCAGGTTTTCTGCTTGATTTATTTGTTTTTCACTCTCAACATAGGTTGCAATGTGTCATTACAGCATTGAAAAGGGGCACAAGAAGGACAAAATGTGAAGGCTAAGAAGAAATATGAATATCATAGCTGTAAAATTGATCCTGAACATAACCTTGGAGGATATGATTTATATTGTAAGAAGTTGTATTGTACAAGAAACCCCTAATGGAGATGACAAGACAAGTAATATGTGTTGTAATGTGAAATATACAGATATTATGAGTAGAGTGGAAGAGAAGTGAAAATAGTTACTTCTAATGCATCAAAATGATTTTAAATATCACAATATGTTTCCTCTTAAAGCACATATTGTAGATAAATCACAAAAAATCTTAAAAGCATTGTCTAATGGAGCTAGAACAGAAAGCTTCAATAGACCTATTTGTTTGCAAATGCTATCTTTTGTTCTAAATTTCATTTCATTTATTTATTTGTTTTATCACAACATTCATAATCCATAATAATATTATAACAATAGGAAAATACATATAATAACAAACGAAAGTTGTGAAAGGAAGTCCTCCAAAATGACAAAAGCATATCACTGGAAAAGTCCTGTTGATTTGCCAGAATAAACCTTTTTACATAGATCTAATTTTTTAAAGATATCTTGGTATGAAAGGATAAGTTCAGCGGTCGAAGAAATATACCTTATATGAGAGAGGACTTCAATATGAATATATTGGTGAAGAAACTATTTCAATAACTTATCCCATTAGGCAGTTCAGGAGAAGTTATCCTTTTAGTCTTCGTTAGACACCCTCAAAGGAGGGTTTTTTTAGCCCATGGGGGCAGCCATTACCCATCATACAAGTTCCTTCGTCCATACACTTTATACAGAGTGACGAAGTAAAATCATTTTGTGAACTTTGATGGCGTTTGCTGAAGTGTCAGAGGTATATGAAATTATGGGTAAACGTGCTAGCTAACTTTTATCCAGTAGCTTTTTATATGTTCACCAGTCCGTTTTTGAGAAAACAGCAAATATACGGGATGCCTAATGCTTGACCCGAGTGGGTTTGTTGCGAATTAATCTGTGCTAACATCCGCGTTGTGTTATTTAGTAGCACTCTTTCTTCTTTGACTGCGTGTGTCAGTGTTCGATATGTTATGTGCTTTCTTACGTTAAATTTGTTCTTCAAGTAAATTTTGTTGTTATTTTTGTATCCTTTCGGAAAATGCAATCATTTAAATCACTTTGATGCATTGATATATCACTTTCTTTGTGACTTTCGTATGAGATGTTCTGAACAGTGAACGTACTGACCTAATGCTTACCGTGCTATTCGGATTCACCAATTGTCTGTACTGGCGAGTAACGTTCAGACGTTAGGACCTAATTAAACGGGCAGTATCGTAACAACACAAAGTAATGAGAAGAAAAATTACAATATTAGGCCTAGATTTTACTTCTCTTTGAATAAAACTTAAGCACTTAGTCTAGATAAACTCAAATTGCACTGTTTATTCCTTTTTGATGGATCAGTCAGTCAGTAGGTGATCACACTCACAGTGTCACTTGAAATAGACCGAATTGAAGATAGCAAGCAGCTGAGCTGTGTGTGCGATTTTTATGTTTTAGCTGTAGACTGGTTGCTGAAATGTGCAATGGCTAAACCCTGGAAGAAGGGTTCACTCCTTTGAGGGCTTCACTTGGATTGTTAAGAAGATATTAAAGTTTAAAATTGTGTCTTATCTTTGTAAAAATAACAGGTGTATAAAGTTTACTATGTAAGATAGGTGTCCTAATCCTCACATTCTTAACAATTGTTAATCCTAAAGAAAAACTAATTCAAATTTTTTACTATTTGAATTATTTTTCCTAAAACTTCAGGTGGTAAATATCAATTACCCTTACTAGCTTCTGTTCGACTACTTTCCTGACACATCCAATGGTTTTTAAGCCACAAAATCACAGCACAAAATATGATAGAATACATAAAGACTTTGAGGAATCTGAGGCTATGACATCACAACTAGTCTGATTTCAATTGTTTTACACAAATTATACCAAACTTTAAACTTAAATATCTCCTTAACGGAATAAGATTTGTAATGCTTTCTTCACCATTGCATTTCTTTTAGTCTTTAATATACAATGGACTTGCTTAAGCACTAAACTAATCCTTTAATATACATAAGATTACCTTTGTTGTAGTTCATTAGCATTCTAAAACAATTACAAAAACAATTTCAAGCAATGCTCAAGCAAGCAACATATAGCTTTCTCATTGGCTTGTAATACATGTCCAATTTGACCAGCCTCAAAGGAACGCTGACCCAATGCTGACAAATGTAATGGATCCCCCTCAACTATGCCAAGCGTTTATCCCACTGACCAAGAAAATACACCCACAGAACTGCAGTAGTGAGCTGAGATGGGTATTATCATACATGGCATCAAAGCACTTGGTGGTAAAAATGCTTATATAAAATAAAATGAACGTAGCATAAGCATAGCAATTGTCGGAGTGTGCTAGGGATCAACAGCTTCAAGATGATTTCTTTAAGGTATCAAAGTGTAGGTGGTTGTCATTTATGGAAGATGTTAATCTGGATCTTGAAAAATTTCACTTTACTTGTAATAAATTATAAATTTGCATATTGATGCTTGAAGATTAACATGTTAATGTGGATACTGTGGAGATCAGAAATATGATACAATCCAACATTTCTGATTGGTCAAAATGTTTACACAACTACCAACCATGCACCGACAAGCCAACTAATTACCACCGCGGAAGTGACGTTACTAGTAAAATCGGATTTATTTCGGAAGGTCTAGCAATTTTTTTAAAACAAGATTCCCACTTTATAACGTCCATATACTTTTATTCAGTGGTGGTAGAACAGGGGTGCTTGGGAGCCTTATGTAATGTTTACTCCTCCCCTAACTATTTTCTTAAATGTCTTAAAAAAAAAAAAAATTGGTGTCACCACATCAAGGAAGATTGCAATCTTTTTTGCCCCTGGACGCATCAAAGGTCCCTTAGAACCCCATGCCCTTTTAAGGCTTTGTTCTACTACTCACCGCAAAAGTTTTCGGCTTCAGCAAAAATCATTAGCCATTCCCTCCCCCACTCCTACAATATTGTTTTTGTCCCACCCATCTATGTAGATTCTTAATCAATTGATCCATACAGATAACACAAAAAAGCACTGGTATGTATGACACTCACATGTTAAATGCTGTGTTATCATTTTCTTTTATTTCCGTCTCAGTCTCCAGAACTTCCCATCACCTACACACTTGCTATATTTATGCTTTTAGAACCAAGTTAAACATATTCCAGCTAATGCCCTTTGCATCCTGCGCCTTAAAAACATACTGCTCAAAGTTTAATGTTTGCCAAAAAAATAAACACAGATCTCCTCAATTTCATACCACACTGCTAACGTTTGACAATGTATAAAATGCTTTTACTGTGATCAAATAGGCTTACAGCAAAGAACTTTCAATGCAAAGCCTTGAACATGGTTGTACTGTACACACTAATCATATTAGCCTGTTTTAGAGAGGACATAACTAAGACAAATGCACCGTTGGGCTTTTATGTCATCCCTCAGCTTCAACATGTAGGTCGGGTTGAATCATGAAAATCAATCTGGAATAATGTACCTTCCTAGCATTAATGGAAATGAAATGACCTTAGGAAGAGGCAATCCTTTAAATTGAGGATTTTTAGAGGCACCTGTAGTGAATTGCCGTTTCCATTAAATACTCTGAAGAAACTATGTTTGTAAACAACAGGCATTACTCTTAATTTCAAATATAAGTGTGAAAGGGAAATCATTAGCTGATCACATGACTATGAAATATCAAACGAAATGTGTACTGCTGAGTGTCTTTACGAAAACAAGTATCAAGAGCCAAAAAAGAAGTTTATTACATAAAAAACTACTCATGTTAATTTTCTCTCTTGTTCAGGGAAAAAAACTGATGTAGCTTTTTTCCTGAATTTCATTAGATTTTATCACAAACAAATTGCAGTAAATAAATTACTACAACCACCAAAATCAAAGAACAATATTTTTGAATTTTTGAATAAAAGGTTATCTCTATTGGGCATTCCCTAAGGATCAGGTTTTTTGTTTGTTTGAATAAAAGTTATCTCCATTGGGCATTCCCTAAGGATCAGGGTAACTACATCAGGTGTAATAAATATTGAAAACTTATCAGAAGAAATCATTTGTATTTCAGTAAAAAGTATACAAGAAACAGAAGTATGGAAGCTGCATGACTGATCCGAGAGAAAAATATAGCACTTAAATTTGTTAATTTCTTTATTTGCAAGAATAATCTGGGATTCTATAAAAACCAATGTGCCCAGGGTGATAAGGTAATAATTTTTTCATGGGGCTTATAAGAAGAAGTGGTGCAAATCCTTACCTTCTCGTATTGCAGTGCAAGGAGCTCCTTCTTCGTGTTCCAACCTTATCTCCTTCAAGGCCACAAGACTATCCGTCAGTCGACTTTTACCTTTGAAGACTGTTGCATAAGTACCTTCTCCTAACTTGTCCAATTTTGTATATGTTTCCCTTTTACCAAAACCTATTTCAGACTGCAGAAAAGAAAGAGGTGTATGTCAATGGGGTATGACTCATAGGTATTAATCACTTTCAATCAAACCGTTATAAGGTTTAAAAACTCAAATTGACCACCAGACATTGGTGGTTTCTTTAACAGGTACCATGCAAGAAAATCACTTTTTTATGTAATTGTCTTAAATATTTACTGCAAGAAAACTGGCCGTCAGCATGTCAGAAGCTCAAAAATAGCCAAATATGTCTGCCAAAGTAATTTTTCAAATGCTGAACTTTATGCAAATATCGAAACAAAATCTCTCAAAATTCAGTAGAAATAGACAAATTCATTTTTGACAGAGTGATCACATAATCATATTCTAATACCTTCAATATCAAGATTAATCATAAAAATGAAAAACTACATCTTGTAAACTTTGTGACTATATGGAAATTCATGATACCATCTGTGAATGTATTTTTAGAGCATGATCGTTGTGGGTATTACAAATTGCTTTTTATACATAACATCACGTTTTTCAGTATTTTATTTGTAACTTGTATGCAAAGTTTGTAAACTTTCTTTATCTCAACAGGAATAAACCATTTCCTCTTCAATGAATATAATCATAACACTCCTGATTTTCATTAACAGGTTGTTTCTAAATCTAATTATGCAAGAGCAACAGCAAAATGAATAATTTATGTGACATCTGACAGCTACAGCTTTGTTTATGTCTTCTTCTATCAGATCAAGTCAGATCTAGGTCATACTTCAATCTTTCTTGCAACGGGAAGTAGCCTTATAATATATCAATCATAAAACTCTATGGATATTACATTGTCATGTTTTCTAAATTCAAACCTGAATCTCTTTAAACTTTCACTTTAACAAAGTGATTTTACCTCCTTGAAAAAATACCTAATCCCTTTAAACTTCACTTAAAGTACTTTTACCTCCTTGAAAAAGCATGTTCCAAAATCTTGTTTGACTTATTCTGAGCGTAGCTACAGACAGATACATAATCTTCCTTTTTAATGCTTCAGGGTTATTTACCATTTCTACCTCTTTTGTTTGTTTTACCAACAGCCTACTAACCACATCAATTTCCATTTGCAGGTGGCTTTAAGAGTAATTATGCACATCAATACAATTCCTTGAAACCTTGCTTTATCAAAGATATTGAAAATTAAGTAGACCTGGTCCTCACTCTCGCCAAATATTTATGATATTGTGCATGGTTTTAAAAAGGATAGTGCAGTGGTCAAGCATGTCCATCTTATGTAATAGAGGACTTCAGAAGTAACAAAATGGTAAAGAAAGCATTCAAAAATCGGATTCCGTTAAGTAGCTATTCAAGTTTAAAGTTTAGTATCATTTCTGTAGAAATGATTCAAATCAGACTAGTTGTGATGTCACAGCCTCAAATTCCTCATATGTAAGTCTTTATGTATTCTAAAAAAGTTTATTTAATTTTTTCACTGTTTAAATTATTTTCCCTCAAACTTCTTCAGGTGGTATATTATAGAGATACCCTTCCTAGATTCAGTTTTACTATTTTCCTGACATATCCCCTGGTTTTAAAGCCATTAAATCAAAGGACAAAATATTATAGAATACATAAAGACTTTGAGGAATCTGAGGCTATGACATCACAATTAGTCTGATTTTAGTCATTTCTACACAAATGATACCAAAATTAAATTTAAATATCTCTTTAACGGTATAAGATTTTTGAATGCTTTTTTCACCATTTTGTTTCCTTTGAAGTCCTCTTTTATATAAGATGGACATGCTTGACCACCGAACTAATCCTTTAATGGGGAACAAAAAAACAAACATCAATTAGAGTGCTTTAACCCTTCAAGGACGGGTCACCTGTGTCACGGTCGATTTGGGTGCCCCATCTTTGACTCGGCCTCTCAAGCCTTTTTTCAAGAAAGCGCTGGTCCTTTATGGGTTAACGAACACACGGTAAGTGTGCCAGCTCAAAAATATATGCAGCATCATCCCAGTGGGTGGCCCACCGGCTCACTGAGCAGAACAAGCCCGACTAGGCTGCTCGAAAAGCAAGAACACCCTTCATTAATCAGCCTGTGTTTTAACACTTTAAGGACCGGTCGCCCATGTCATGATTGATTTGGTTGCCCCATCTTTGACTCCGCCTCCCAAGCTTGTTTTCAAGAAAGCGCCTGTCCTTTAAGGATTAAATTTCTATTGAAAATCCATTAAAGTAGCAACATAACCCAAATGATCATTTCGTATATGTGCAATTTCATGTTTGGTTTGTTGATATTTAATGGCACTGCAACAGTCAGAGTCAAATGTGCCAATTGCACATTTCAGGACTACAAAATTCAATACAATATGCAAACCCATGATAGAAGGGGTGCAGCTGCTTTAAAAAATTATACTTTTAACCCTCCTCCCCCCTCCCCCCTCCCTTTTCAATAAGCCTTCAGCTGAAAAGGGCATTCTTGTCAAATTCATCAAGGAAAATTTATTTTCCAAGCAAAATGTATAATCTGAGTCTTATCTTGCTTCTATTTGGTAATGAAACACAAAATAATGTTTCACTTGTGTTCTACATTAGAAAAGGATTGATTCTACTTTTTGCTGAAAGAAAGAGCACAAGAGTTGATGAAAGAAAAAGCACAAGAGTTGATGAAAGAAAGAGCACAAGAGTTGATGAAAGAAAGAGCACAAGACTTGATGAAAGAAAGAGCACAAGAGCTGATGAAAGAAAGAGCACAAGAGTTGATGAAAGAAAGAGCACAAGATTTGATAAAAAAGAGCAGAGTTGATGAAAGAAAGAGCACAAGACTTGATGAAAGAAAGAGCACAAGAGTTGATGAAAGAATGAGCACAAGAGTTGATGAAAGAAAGAGCACAAGACTTGATGAAAGAAAGAGCACTATAATTGATGAAAGAAAGAGCACAAGAGTTGATGAAAGAAAGAGCACAAGAGTTGATGAAAGAAAGAGCACAAGAATTGATGAAAGAAAGAGCACATGAGTCTGATACTAACCAAAGAAGCTCTTCTTGATCTTCTAGACATCTTTTCAAATGGAGGGCTAAGGCTATATTTTTGTAAAAATTGATCTGGAAGACGCATGTCAGCAGGCAAGGATAACCTCTTTGAAATGTCCTGAAAAGACAACAAAAAAACCATACATTTTTGTCAAAGAAAAAAACACAACTCATTTCACTCACATCTGGTCACTTTCTTCCACCTTAAGCAGGCTCTCTGTGTACTTAAAGAGACATCACAGGCACATCCCCTACAAGACTGGGAACCAGAGGATATCGTTGGTTCCTGTGATAGAGCTCTGTCTGACTGAAGACTAACAACTACGTCTCTTTTAATTGGGAGGGCAAATAACTATACTCCAGAAAAGTTGTAATAATGCATGCTTTATTTCTAAAGGAAAACTTTAGCTAATTAAGGTACAGTGCATGAAAAACTTCCATTAAAAAAAAAAGCAAACGAGTAATACATGAGCACAAGACTACTGAATCACAAATTTACCATCCAAAAATTTTATCCTATAAAAAATGAATTACACAGAAAAAGCAACTTTTTACAAAGATAACAAGATAAAAGTAACTTTTGAGTGATAAACCCATGCACCTCCAGAACTACTTCATGTTGAAAAATCAGTTTTTCCCAAAGAAATGTCAAGCAAAACTCTTTAAAACCTTTTAAACTCATTATACTCAAAGAGACAGATGAAGCATGATGAATGCCATCAAAACCAGCATAATTGGCAGTTTTGACATTTTCTTCCCTTATTAATATTCAACGAAACCTTCCTGTTTTGATTAAACTAACATAACAAATTGTTTGCAATGATGTGGCTTCTAAAACTGTGAGAGATGGTAACATTACAGTACAAAAACACCTACCCATGCTATATTTAAGTTTGTGATCTTGTCTTACTTAATTCAGTGAATCACTTAATGAATCTAATTGAATGAGGATATTCTAAAACATACATAAACACATATGCATATTCAAAAGTATTCTGGTAGCAATGCAAAGGGAGCTCCTAACATTATAATAATTCTTGAAGAAAAAGAAATCAAATAAATTATTTGAGGTGTACAAGGATATGTTTGCTGTACATGATACAGAGCTTTAGTCACAGGTATATAAATGGAAAATATCCAATGCTACGATTTTGTTCAATTACAGGTATCAGAATGTGCAAACTCATGCACTGTGAATATATGCAGCTAATGCCAATTTTCAAAATTGCAAAGAGCTTTGGGATTTGATGCATCTACTTTTGACTAAAATTGTTTACATATACCTTGGGAGATTACAAAATCATCAGCAAGCTTGATAATCTAAAGCATCAGGGAGGTGACTGTCAAAGTAACTCTATATTAGAATAATACTGAGTTTTTCTCAATTTGAAGGACTCTCATGCATGCAATATTAATTGCTCAAACAAGAAAAAAATACAGAAAAGCAGAAAACACTCAGTATAAAGCATACATCTGCCAACTACAAGTATATACATTTTCAAATCCATGCATAACTTTTCATGTTTTTGTTTTAGTACGGCCAGACCTATCTTTGTTTCTTTCTTTATATTCTGAAATTATGCATCTAGCATCAATATTGCAAAGTGGTTTGAATAGAATTATCTGCTTTTGACAAAGACATTGATTGAAGAAAAATATATTTTCCTTGGGAAAATACAAAATCATCATGCAAGCTTGATAGTCTAGGGTGAATTGACTTTTCAACATAATTTTGCTAAATGTGAAAGATTCATTTATTGCAATATATAACACAATGACTCCAACGAAACAAGAACCAAAAGATTATGTGGTTCCGATGCTTTTTTCCATGCTGATTGATTTTGCATTAACTTTTATGTCATTGCATATCATGAAATATTTGGGATATCGTGTTTACAAGCTCTTTCAGCAAAATCATATTAAGCCCCGCCCACTATGTATATCAATGAATTTCAATGTTTTTATAAAACAAAAGAGGAAAAACTAGCGAACATCATTCTACAAAATATGAAAGATATCTGCACATGACGTGAATCCAGTTTGTCCTTTTTGAGACACCAAGTTTACAAGGTCTTCAAAGCAAAACCATATTAAGCCCTGCCTACTATGCATATTAATGAAATCCAACAATTTTATACAATGAACACATGCACACTAGCTAACAACATAATTATACTGAATATGAAACAAATCAGACATGTGATTGTCAAAATAAGAGCACTCTAAGATTTTTAATATATTAAGCCCCACCTAGTCAATAATATGCATGACTTCACCACCAAACACATTAGGGCACATCTACAGAACATGGGCTATCTGTGTAACAAATATGACATGAATCCAGTTCACAGTTCTTGAGATATCCATGCTTACAAGCTCTTTTCAACAAAATTGTGTTAAGCCCTGCCCACTATGCATATTAATGAAATTCAACATTTTTTGTACCATGAACATGTACACACTAGCTAATACCATAATTACACTCAATATGAAACAAAGCAGAATTACAGTTGTAAAATATGAGCATTTCAAGATATTTACATAAAGCCCACCCACTCATTAATATGCATGACATCCCCACCAAAAACAACAGGGCACATCTATGGACCAATTGGGCTATCTGAGTACCACATATGACATAAATCCAGTGTATCATTCTTGAGATATGGTGCTTATGAGCTTGCTGTCACAGACACACATACATACATACACACGCCAGCATGGGTTCCTTATGCTATTAGCATCTGAACCAAAAAGACATGCACAGCTACAAACATTTTTCCCTGAAAACTTTCCATCCATAGCCTGACAAAACACTGATGACACTTCTTCCAATCTTTTGCAGTCCCAGAGACCCCCACCCACCCTTTCACCACCCCCTTGAAAAACAAATAAGGGTTCTTTTCAAATAAATCAATCACTTCCGTATCAACCAAACTTTAAAATTCTTTCTAGTTTGTTAATGTTTGAATCAATTTCCCACTTTGATAACATTTAATGAGCCTCAACGGACCATAATATCAAATAAAAGCTCTTTCATATGTACTAAAACACTTAATGATACCATCCAACCATCAAGACCATGCTATCATTCTTAGAAGTGTAAATTGCTTCAGTTTAATCTTTTCAGATGATGTCAATGGCATGGAATGACATAATTTGTTTCTATGGAAACAATGCAACACTTGAACAAATGGCAGCTAAAAATACAAACCACAAATTAGTAAAATGTATCCCAATATGTGCCTTTACATGCTCAACTTTCCTCTCAAACAATTATTTGTTATCGGCAGTTTTTTTTTACAAGCTTATGCAAGGCTAGCCCAAAATTCAGATTTTCGTTCGGATACGTTCAGATTTTTGTAGTGTTTATCTAATCTTAAGCATTTATTCAACATTTTGCTGTGTTGTCATGTTTGCCTTACATAGATCAATCCATGGATGCAACAGCACTTTGTATTAATGCATAGTTTAAAAGAATTTTGCATTCAAATCTCACCAAATATGACTCCAAAATTCCGTTTTCGCTCGGCGTGACCCGAATGAATTTAGCATATAATAACATAGACTCGGAAGTCCCAGCAAAGATTTCCGAAAAAATAAAGAACACTGCTTTCATGTGCCAATTAGGTTGTAATATCCTGTTTAATATTTGTCCCACACTATAACCAAATTGGGATGTAGCACTTGTGGTTGATAGCTTGTTTGGGCTATAACTTGTGTTTAGAAACTAAAGCTTTCAAGCTAAAACAGCCTGAATGGGCATTGTGTTTAGAAACTAAAGCTTTCAAGCTAAAACAGCCTGAATGGGCTATATATCAATATAGTGCAATTGAATTAACTCTACATGCTATAAATTTTCAGTCAATGCCTTTAAAATCACCAGAGTGTTAATAAGCAGAGAACTTAAAGTAACAGCTCCCTGCAGTAACACTATCTGGCTCTTCACAAAAAAAAACTTTACTTTGCGTACAGAAAGTGTCTAATAACTGATGCATAAAATCACTAGGTTATCGGTAATTAGTTCAGGGGTGAAGTAAGTCCACCTTATATGAAAGAGAACTTCGAAAGAAATTTATAAAATCTTTTTAGTTATATTTCGTATAATGATTGCCACTTGGAAGTGTATTTGTGTGATGTTATTATTGATTAATTGTGATTTATTAATTGATTATTTACTCAAACTAGAATGGAAAATACCGACATGGTTCGCATGTCCATGCAAATTGACACCCATATCATATGACCTGGCTAATTATAAGAATGGCATCTCACACTTAGTCCCACATGGAATCCAAGGTCCCACATGGCATCCCACCCCATGTCCCACATGACATCCCATCCCATGTCCCACAAGCCATCCCATCCTATGACCCACATGGCATTCCACCCTATGTCCCACATCCAATGTCCCAAATGACATCCCACCTCATGTCCCACATAACATCCCATGCCTTGTCCCACATGGCATTCCACTATATGTCCCACACTGCATTCCACCATAATGTCTCACAAGGCATTCCAACATATGTCCCACATGGCATTCCACCATATGTCCCACATGGCATCCCATGCTACGAACCATATGGATCCCATCCTACATGTATGTCCCACATTAATCCAAGCATATGTACCACAAGACATACCTCCTAATGTCCCACGTGGCATCCCACCTTATGTCCCACCATATGTTCCACATGGTATCCCTCCCAATGTCCCAATGACATCCTACTTTATGTCTCACATGGCATCACATCCCATGTCCTCCTACCCTATGTCCCACATAGCCTCCTACCCTTTGTCACACATGGCATTCCACCCTGTTCCACATGGCATCCCACCCCATGTCCCACATGGCATCCCACCCCATGACATCCCATCACTTGTCCCACGTAGCATTCCATCATATGTCCCACACGGCATCCCATCCTATGACCCACATGGCATTTCACCCTATGTCCCACATCCCATGTCCCAAATGACATCCCACCTCATGTCCCACATGGCATCCCATGCCTTGTCCCACATGGCATTCCCCCATGGCATCCCACGCTATGACCCACATGGATCCCATCCTACATTTATGTCCCACATTAATCCAACAATATGTACCATATGACATACCTCCCTATGTCCCACATGGCATCCCATCTCATGTCCCACCATATGTTCCACAGTATGGTTTTACCCAGGCGTACTACATTATAATAAACAACATTACTATGTCAAACTATCAATCGGGAAGACTTCGTTCTGACCCAGATTTTTGATAGCAAATTAGATACCAATCTATACCTTCTCATGCATACACTTCTTTCGATGATATCAGCTGATAATAATTGTTTGGTCAATCACAGCAGGGAGTCGTCCCTGATCATAGAGATGATATTATGTGAGTGGACAGTGGACATGATGATCAGACAGTAGTGTAGCCAGCATTAAAAAAGTGAGGGGTCCAAGAAGGTCCTAGACCTTCCTCCCAAGACAAAGTGTTTAAGTTGAAGTTGAAGTGTGCAAAAAAAGATATAAAAAACAAAGATTATCCAAATTTTTGAACATTTCCTAGAAATAATGAAGGGAGTCAAGACCCAGGACAGATTTCTAAAGGCTTAGAGGGACTGAGCCCCTTGTTACAAATTAACTTGACTCCCCACCCTCCGAAAATAATTAAATCTCAATAAAATCAATTGTGATTTTCTTTAACTTGAAATTTGTAAAATAACCAAAATGAAATATCGCAAAGGCAATGATACTCATTCTGTTGTGACTGACGTCATATTCTATAAATCAATCAATGATTGCAAACTAATTGTAAGAACTTCATAGCTATTGGTAGGAATCTCTGATTACTGTTCTGATTGTATCACCAGATTTTACCAGGGCATATTGTGCTTTGGCCCTCTCTTTGTGAGCCCCATGTTAACTTTTTTTAATAGAAATCAGCCCTGTCTGGACCCCCATTCCCCCATGGCGACGCCACTGTGGTCAGACATGCATAATTACAAACGGGCTTAAAACAAATTACGTTTGAACATTTTGTCCAAATTAGTAGTGTACTATTGGCCTTAAAACATCGTTATAAATTTGGATAGAATCTAAGTCCTTATTTGGCTGTCAAATTAATAAAATCACATATTGCTTCTTGGGGCTTCGTCCCGGGGCCCCCAACGTGTTCTAAACGAAGTATTTTGAATACTTTATTTTGCTTGTATAAAATTCATTTTCAGCCAAATCTAAGCTAAATTGTGATCAAATTTAACCCTTACTCTATCTACCAGGGCTTTGAAAAAAGCTAGCCTAATTTTGCCTTACTCTATCTACCAGGGCTTTGAAAAAAGCTAGCCTAATTTTTTTTAAATTTTTTTTTTATATGCATTTTTGACAACTTTCTTTTCATTTTCTTTTATTACAAGTTTGGTTTGAATAGAGGCTAAGATATTTATCTTTTGAGTAATGAAAGTCAATTTAGGAAATATTAGACAAAAATATGCAAATTGTGCAATTTTCGGATAAATTTGTTCAACAAATGGTCAATCTTTGCAGAAGTATAACTTCTTGTTAATATTGAAAACAGAGATTTATGTCACATATTTAGATTCTTTCTTAAATTTCCTATGCAATAATACTAATCTATCATTTTTAGAAAGAAAGGAAAGATAAAAAAACATCAAAAATGATCAAAGTCGAAAGACCCCTGGAAGCTGCAGCAAAAAAACAATTACGCAGTGGGGTCACGATGAGACTCGAAACCTGGAGCGCTCGCGTGCTAGCGGCATACATTTCCTCCGCACCACGTAGTCGTTCAAATTGGAGAGGTAAAATATAATTCTTAAAGGAAAGGTTCTAAATAGAGGTGGTATGCCTTTATTTATTTATATATCAAATGGAAGGAAATTTCAAGCACTTTCGAACGGCAGTTCAGTGAAGCATGTGTGATGTGCGGTTTGGGTACACAATTTTTTTGAGGAAGAAAAACTGGTCAAAAATGGCAGAAATTCATGAAATTTTGAAGAAATTGTATCCAGAAGAAAATATTGCAGGTAGAGATTTTAAAAATTAGACCAGAAACCAATACTATCATGTCTTAGGACTTGCGTGTTTGATTTTGAAGCAAAAATGTGATCTTGAAGTTATTGTAAGATTTGAAAGGGAATTTTTTTATTTTAAAGCAATTTTTGAGTGTTACCCTTTTTCAGTGTACTTTTTCTCTATATTCTGTAATATCACCCCCTCCCCAAAAAGTTACATTTTGTGAAAGAAATTTCTGAGTAAACTTTAAAATGATACCAAGATTAGGACTGTGGTAAAGTCACAATTTTATTTTTAGAAAAAGGTGGTTTGAAACAGTGATAATATTGCCGCATGTTAGAGTGAAGGTTAACTGTCTATAAGCCTATTGTCATTTTGGCAAAATCAACATTTTACATCCAGTCAGTCATTAAAAAATTCTTAATTCATGCATATACAAAGTCCACAGTGATTCTTAATTGGAACAATATCTTTGTGAGTGAAAACAAATTATAATACGTTGCATTCTTTCTACTCCCTGACAAAGCCCCCCTCCCCCTACTTTATTGATAATTTCCAGGAGTTCCAGGAGTCAAAAAATTTCCCCTTCCCCATTTTCTAAACCAGATCTTCTCCTGAAAAGTTTTCTTAAACTGACATGCAGAAGAAAATAATCTTCTCAAAACATATATTGCCTGGCAGTTGTAGGTAGAATATATTAAAGCCGCAAAACAAAGGGAGCTTCACGATCACGATTGTCTGAGTAAATGAAATCTGATCAATTTGCTTCCATTATAGAAAACACATATTGAAAAACAAATCAAAATCAAATATAACAAGCATGGTAGGATAATTATGATGAAAATAAAAACAAAACAAGCAGATTTCTGCTTAAAATCTAAAAGAAATCAAATCAAGGAACAGAACTGAAAACAATTCAACAAACCATCAAATTTGAAAAATTCAAACATTTAAAAATTTAATAAGAGGGAGAGTCCAACAAAGCAAACAAAGCAATTACTTTGATCTTTGATTTCATTTGTACTATCATGAAAGATTTTTTTAAGGAAATTAAATAAGAAGAAAAGAACTACAAATCTTCAACAACCGATTTTTTAGTAAACTTAAAAATTCAAACATCAAAAATTAAAAAAAGAAGGGCCGATGTAAAATTCAAACTGAGTATATAGACTGAAAGGCTGAAGCCTCCAACCAAATATTGATTTTCAACTTCCACATTTTGTTGTTGTATATAGTTAAGTTCATCAGCTCTTGATATTTTTCAATTTATAATATTCCATTCTCTTCATTTTTTGTAAAGATTTAAGTGTATGGGGTGAGGAGGAGGGGGGAGGGCAGTTTTAAAAAAGTACATCTTTTTCCAGAAAATATGGAGAAGCAAGATGTAAAAATATTTCATAAGTTTCAATAATTTTCCATACAGATTCCTCAGAAACTGAACCATGTCAGAAAAACGAGATGAGGTGCAATCAGAAGATGGGGTGAAGAGCTCAGATCTAGGGAGTGTACACAACTTTATGAATGTACTTGATCTAATCTGAGAGAAACTCTAAAAACTGATTAGCAAGTGAACAATCATCCAAAGTTTTAGGTAAAATATTGCGAGTCTTAGGAGCTGTTAAGTTGTTGATTTCCTTGAATAGCTGACGTGAATTGCACTCCACGAGTCTGTTCCTGTGAGTCTTACTTTGCCTGTTTTGGCACTGTATTGTAGTGCCTGGATTTTGCTTTGAAGATCTGCCTGTGTACTCCCAATTTAGTAGAACACCAGCCAGTTTTACATTGGCGTACTTCTTTTTTCACACCACGATGCTGATCAGTAAACCATGGTGCATGGAGTCTACACCTGATTTTCCGAGACTTTACAAGAGCATGCTTATCCAATAAATTATATCATTTTCATTTTCACATGAGAACACTGGAACAGTCTTTGTTTCAGTTAATGTTGTTTAGTGGCACAGTAGTTCCAGAGCGATTTCAACAACGAAAATAATTAATTTATATAATTTTGCGTGTGGTAAAATGAATGAATTAACTTGTAAATACCTTATCACACAAGGGTGAAGCATGCCGGGAAGCATGCCTGATGAAATCCAAAGAATTCTTAATTCCTATACTGACCACCCATGGATAAAACAAAGATTATATATCGGACAGGTTATACAACTTAAAAGTCTTTCAGCAGCGATTGCAAAGAAGAAAAATGATCCTTTTACAGCATTGCTTTTACAGCATCCTAATGTCCATAGCGTATTTAACTTGACAAAAGTGGTTGCAATTAACCTGTCAGTTTTCCCTGAAGAAACAGTTAACTTGATGTATCAATAGCCACCATTAGAGGCCGAATTGCAGATCACATCAGTTTTCAGAAACAAATCAAGGGCAAATTAGTGTGGAAGCATTTTTGGTAGATTAATGAGCCGTACCTTACAGTAGTTCTTGTTTGATTACAAAAAAATCCTAGCTTTCTTGAGATAAACAGAATGCTTCATCTCTTTAAAATTTCTTTGAGGCACTTAGAGTTATTCCCAGTGACAACTTAGTACTGTTTTAATCTGGGATGTAAGAAAACATCAACAAACATTGTTAAAGGGGTTCGAAACATGACAAAAAAGTATTGGAATTTTCTTTTCAAAATCAATTTTCACAACTTTCTTTTCGTTTTCTACCACTACAAGTTTAGTTTATATGAATGATAAGGCAATTAAGTTTTCAGATAAAAAAGTCATAAAAAAAAAAAAAAAAATTATCGACAAAAATATGCACATTTCCACATTTTAGGCCTATTTTTTTAGCTTTTCTTTTTTCCTGTGAATAATGAAAAATGAGGATTTTTTTTACATATTTAGATTGTTTGTGAAATTTACTTTCCATTTATACCAGTCTAATTTGTTTTCTCAAAGCAAAACATGCAAAAACAATAGAATTAAAAATTAAAAAACACCACTGTAATTACTAGCGGAAAAAATAAAGCGGCTTGTCAGGTGTGGGGATCCAACTCGGGCCATCCATGTGCTGTGCACAGAGATTTGCCACTAGACCAAAGTGACTAGCTGAAAGAAAGAACTTTTTAATTACTTAAATAAAATGTGATTAGATAGGGGGTACTTTCTCTTTTTGATATAAATCGAAAGTACATGGCTTGGCCTTTCTTACGATACATTTTGCATACGGTAGGTGTATTGCAATCAGAACTTACAATTTTTTCAAAATTTTGGTCTCAAAAAGGCTAAAAATCATCAAATTTTGCACAAAAAAAAGATATTGATGGTAGGAGCAGTTAAAATTTGACTGGAATTGGGATACTTTGATGTCTTTGATAGTTGTTCACGGCTTTTCAAGCAAAAGCGAAGTCTAAAAGTATCGCAAAGAAGCTTTTGAAAACAAACAAAAAACGTTTTTCATTAAATTTGGTGCATTTTTTTAATTCTCTCTTGTTCAATCCATTTTTTTTCTGCAAAATTCTTCAACATAACCCCTATCAAAAAGTTGTATTTTCTGAAAGAACTATTAGAGCTCTTTCAAATGTTATCAAGATCACTGCTTTGGGCCTATTTGACAAAGAACAATATTTTTTGAATAAGTAAGTCCCCAACTGACCGTGACACGCTTGGTCTGGGTATTTAAGGGTTAAGCTCAATTGTTAAAAACAAATAAAGTTGCAGCAGTTTCACCAGAAATAGATCAAAAGCATCCCTTGTAGGTGGGTGCACACCTTCCCAGGCCCCAGCGAAAAAAGATCATTTCATTGAAATTTCTTCTCTCAATTTGTTGAACTTTTCACCCTTGAGATGCATCTTTTTGATTGATGTCAATTTTTAATAAAAACACAAAGTTTTAAACTTCACTGAGATACTTTTGCTTGTGAGAACAATATTGTAAAAAGTATTGACATTCATGGCCAAGGACCTGTTGATGAATGTGACCCCCCCCCCCCCTTCCCCCTCCCTTCCTCACCATCTCATGTTTATTCAATCCTCAGGCAGAGTAGAAGTAATGTTGATTTATAAGCCAAAATAGGAGAAGTTCTGCAGGGCTATCTAAAGCTGCATGTTCATGTATGGAATTGTCATTTAAATCCCCCTCTCCAATTCATGCCTAACCAAAGTGAACAATAAACATGTAAGACCCCTAAGGTCAAAATGACAGATTTCTGATACACATTCTATCTTTCTACGATATCACTATGATCTACTTGACCTGACTTTTAAGACCGTTTGGTGTCTTTTTCGATAATTTAAATAATGCCTATAAACCTCAGATTAATGTGTCTTTAGTCTTAGCTACTATTTATATCTAAGTTTGAATATTAACCAGAGGGATGAAGAGAAGTACCGCAATCTCTTCACCTCCTCCTCTTATCATTTTTAAAAACTTATTGCTAAAAATTCTTGAATGTCTCCTAACATTTTCTAATTTCTAAAACTCTCCTGCATTTTGCAGAAATTGATTTTTCCCTTCTAATATTGAGCATATTTTAACTTGTTAAGCAACTGACTGAATGATACTGTTAAACCTTCTTTGTTTTCCTTCAGGCAAAATTCATTTCTTTAAGCATATGAGAATTTTGTTCAGGGTTGAAATGCTAATATTCCTGGAAGATCAAGCACTATAAGACTTCACATCATTCTTGCCTACGGGTTTAAGGTTTGCTAACGATGCAACACTCCATGCACTTTTAATATTCAAGACTGACTCACTTTCAGGAATACATGTAATCTCTTGTCATAAATATGAAACCCATTTCAAAATGAGAATAATCATCTTCTCTACAACAGTTGATCTTTATACCCACAGACGTACCTAGGGTACTCTGATTCCTGACAAATTGTATGTGTGTGAAGTGCAAGCGCGTAGTGAGACGCTTAGTGGCGTGGGGTTCCAGGGTCCCGCCTAACGGCCACTAATGGGATAAGGGGCAAGAGACGGGTGGGAATCCTTCAAAAGCTCTGCAATTTTTTTCAGATCACTATATTTGATCAAAACTAAGCCCTATTCTCTCAAACCCCTGTACCCCTCCCCTGTCGAGTAGGAGAAAGATCCAAACTTGACTCTTTTACCGTAGGTTTCAATGGGGCAAATATTTGGTGCATCTTGTTTTGATATTGGCAATAAAGTACAGGTTACATCAAGGTTCTACACAAAGTGACAAAGTGGCTAAAAAAGATCATCACTGACACAAACTCCATTCTGGTGAGACATTTTATGGCACATTTGAAAGATATATCGTACATAATCATGACCCAATTTCTCAGACTTTCAAGTGAACAAATGATCAAAAAACAAACTTTAATGAGCAAAACAATCTTCAAAAAATCACCACTCAAATTGTATCGGTGCAAAATGCTTGAGATGCAAATGTACTGTAAGATACTTAAAACACTTCCATATCCCCTTTGCAAGTTACTGGCGCACATCAATCTTCTCGCCCATTCAGTGCACTTAAACTAAGAGCACACTTTAAATCGGATATCTGAGAGTGATAGCGACAGATGCAGCATGCACATTTGGCCTCCTGAGGTGGAATCCCGAAACAGAAGGCTCTTTGGATTGTATGAATGAGAAGTTGAAGCCTTGAGCTGAGATCGGAAACGATGGATAAGGTAAGAAAGGAGATCCCTTCTATGCAGCTGATAAACATTCCAATTGACTTTTAAATGTACATCACAAATCTATGAAGGCTAATGTTCCTTGATAACATATTAAGGTCACAGACAATTTTACACCTATGAAAAAAGTAGCATCTTCGGATTAGTTTGGTAATTTGGGGGTTATACATATTCATGTTGTATGATAGAGAACAAAAAGACTGCCAACTTTATCTCTTGTCATCTTATTGCATTTAGGAGATAAGTTATAAAGATATCGGCAGTGTGTGAGAAAACGACTCCTCCATAAAAGAGTCAAGCTGCAAGAGACTGAAGTCACACTCTACCATTTAAACATACATATGTTCATATATTGTATAGAAAATTAACGTTGCATGGTACTGGTGAGAATGAGCACTGTTAGTACTGACGCAAATGGAACCGGTAATACTAAAGTACTGGTATTTTTACAGGTGACTACCTAAAAGTGGCAAATATGAAATATAACTTACAGTATTATAGACTTGTACACCAAAAAAAATTTCCACAAAGGGGCTTTTGCTTTAAACATTACAACATAAATATACACCTGATCTCTAAGTTAATAAGATCAAACTAATCGCCCGATTACACCACCTAGAATCTCAGACATTATGTTTGTTGACGTAAGTTTGCAACTTGCGTTGAAAGTTTATGGAACTCTAAATCTACACACTTTTTTTTAATTCAGAGACATCCGGTTGTTAAGGGGGGTAAATATATGTCCATACACTGTATATTTACCCCATCGTAAAAATATGCAAGTCTTGCAGTGACTTGCGCACGTGCGTAATTGGCTGTAAGTTTTTTATTTTTAACCATCAGTATTTTCCAAACGAGCAAGAAAAACACAGTGTAGGCCTAGGCCTACTCTTGCAAAACTTTCAGAAAAGTTACAGGGTAACATTAAAATCAAAAAATGCTGTTTAATTTCTCAACATCATTTTCCAAAATCTTAAGTCTGGTCATGCCTTTTAGTGGTTCTAATATTGAGTACAATAACATCAACATTGAAATCCTCAATGGGCTAAAAACCTCTGTGATTCTGTTCACAACGGACTTAATTGAGACTGTTTTGTACACAAATCAACACTTACTGTAATGTACACATAATTTGCAGCTTGTACACTCAAGTAGCAATGAGTTATGGCAAAGTCCATGAAACTTTTGAAAACTCACCTAAAATGAGGTTAAAACCATTAACAAATTGGATGGATTACTGAAATTCCACATCCAAATGGCAAAGCAGCTCCCAGATTTGAATTTTTAAGCCATCAAAGGGCCGAAATGAAAGTTTAAAAGAGCTTCAAAATGGTGTGCGGAGCACATTTTATTTTGCTGTAACATTACGCAATACTATAGGCCAGGGTTGGTATATTAGTTGGTATATTGGAATTCAAGCTGATTACAGTTTGGCTTTAATACTATAGCTTAATTTGGAATTTTTTTGCACTGATTTGGCATTTTTACGCTTGGAACGGTCTTGACATATTACAGTTCTTTGATCAAGTTTTGTTTGGAAAAATAGTTGTTGATTGTGAGGAGAATTTTCATTCACATTGACTTGCAGATTATCATTTTTTAGGTAAAAGTGACATGATGGGGAAAGAGGATTATTTTCTTTCTTTTAACCTGCCCTTTCGCGTTGAAAGGAAAAATTTACACTCGAAATGTTCAACACTGCTGTGAATTTGCAACATTTATTTATTGACTGAAGCGATTCTCAGATGAAAGTGAATGCATACATATCTTTTTAAAAGAATTTAAATATATTCTTATGTAATATTCTTGTTACAATAGTACTAAAAATACAGGACATATTTCATGACAGTTGGGCCTACAAAGTTTGCACAAAAGTTATAATTGGTACTTTCCTGCTCCTGTACTTACATTAGTGTACTACATGTATATTGCATATTTGCGAAACTTGTAGTGCACCATAATAAAGAAATAGTTGGAATATTTACAAACTTTGCAAGTTTTGCAAACATGTTATGTTCTTATGAAATTTTGAGACAATGTATCATGTTTAAATACATATATTTCTAAGAAATAATATTTTTGCTATTTTTTTCAAGTGATTTAAAGTATCTTTTATAACCTAATCTTGCAAGTACCGATACTTATTCTTGCAAGTACCGATATGGCGGGTATCGTACTGGCACCATAAAGTACCGGTCACCGTAAAGGACCGATCACCATAAACTACCGGTCACCGTAAAGTACCGGTACTTTCTTAGTACCGGTACTTTTCTTAGTACCGGTACTTTTCTTAGTACCGGTATACACTACCATGCAACGTTATAGAAAATCAACTGAACTGTTTTCAATAATTGCAAACAGTGATTTCTGCTCTTAGCGGACAACTAACCTTACATCTGGCCTATGTGCAGCTTCAAAATATGTAACGAGTTTAATAACTAAGAAAATCAGGGAACAATCACCAGGACTACATATGGCCAACCATTTTAAACTAAATGACACATGTATCCTAAGAAGGTAACTGTAAACACAGAAAAGAACAATCCATATTCAATATTTACTTACTTCACTAAATCTTCTTTCTAATTTTGGATGTTGTCTTTGTCTTCTTCGTACTGGGGTGTGACTTTCATCGGATGCTCCCGAAGTGTGGTCACTTTCACCATCTGAATTCCTCCACCTGTGATTGGGTAAAATATCTGTATGAGGAGAAAAAAGACTGTTATTGTACAAACTGCAAACAACCATTTTCATTTCACACACATACAAGTATACTCGCATCTGCACCAGAAAGATTTAAACGTGTTTCGATAAGAGGTGCAGTGGCTCATTGGTTAAAGAGTCGATGGTTCCTTCCTTACCTGCTTGATACAGAATTTCCAGATCAATTCTTAGCAAACACAAAATCGATTTCTGGAGAAAAGTGATATTATGTACATCAATTTTTGAAGTCTTTTATTAGAGCTAGCAAACTATTGTTTTTAGTACAAAATATTGATTCCTATAGAGTCGCAGATTCACACTGGACACAACCTAGAATATATTTTCAAGCTTTAAACAAACATTCACCACAGTTATGGTCACAATAACAATCAAAAACATTTACCAACTTTAAAAAAATATTTTTAAACACGACAGTTCCATCTTCTTCACAAGTACTATATTTAGGTAGATTTTAAATCAGAGTTAAGGTTACGAAACCTTAACCAAAAGAAGAAAAGAAAAAGCATGCCCAATCTTGAAAAGAATCAAATAATAGTTTCCAATAAGAGCCGGCATCAGACCTCCATAGCCCACATATTTTCCCTTGACCATATCTTTAAATTTACCTCTCTAATGAATCTCTGACGTCAATGATTTTGTTCCCTAAAATACACCTGCTGGGAGCTAAGTAATTCTGTTTGCTAAAAACTCTTCTCTTCTTGAGAACAAGCTTTTCAAAACATTTCTTAATCTGATTATAAGACTAGAATTCTCTTCTGCTCCAATAGTATAATTAGACTAATGGGAAACCTATAATTAATTAAATCTGATTTTGGCACCTAGATTTTCTTCAGGAGTGAATGTGATGTTTTTAACACGTACAAAAGAAGAAGAAAAAATCTTTTGCAAAATAGAACTGTAGATTGATTACAAAAGAAAGCCACCACTGGAATCACTTGAAAAAAGAGAAGCAGTTATTCCAGAACAAAATTAATAACCTCGAACAACAAAAATAGTGAAAGAAGAGGCAAACAATTGGATAAAGCTTTCTTCTCAAAAGAGTTATTTTAATAGCTTTCATCCAAAAGAAACAGATTTAATTTATATTTAAGTGTTTTACAAGATTTTCCTTGACACTTTTTGAGGAAGCCACACTGTCTTGCTCTAATGTCCTGTCCTCTAAAGACTGATATATATAAATATGTTGTTCTATTCTGATCCAGAAGGTACACCTCCTTGTTCTGACAACCTTGGCAACAATAGTTATTGATCAATGTCTTGGGTAGGTAGATGCACTATTCTTCAGTTCCTTCAGACAGTACAGTCTAGCATGAATAATTCACTGTTTGACTTGTGTACTCGGCATAAAGCATACACATAATAGCTGTTATGTATGAAGGGGATGTTCCCAGTTAGCAATATCAATTGATAATATCATTTCCAGTTAGAGATTTGCCTTAGGGTTCAACAGGCAGACACTTTATATGTTGGGTGGAATAAAGTGTACAATAGAAACCACTGACAATCAGACAGTGAAAACTAAAAAAAATCTGTCGCGAGGAATAATTTAAAGAAGCTAGGTTGAAAAGTGAGGGTGCATTTTTGTTATGTCATGGGAATATTGAAATAATATGGGTCTAATTTTTGATATTAGTTTCGTTTAGGTACAGTATTCATGCTAACTTAATACATTTGTATCAAATGTTTTTAGAACCATCACATACATGAGAGTGTGTTAGAATATTCTGGAGACTCAAGAAAAATACGTACACCCTCACTTTTCGGTGGCCATCCAGTTTTTCCCACATTACAAAAGTAAAAAGATGTTTATAAATAATTTTGCTTGCTTTGAATGCCTTCTGTAAATTAATATAAACCTTATCGTTATTGTTATTATCATTATCATTATCATTATTATTAATATTATTATTATTATTATTATCATTATTATTATTATTAAGTTAATTATAAAGCACAAATACTAACAACATATTCAAATGTGCTGTACATAAAATAAAGGAAATTTAAAAGAATTGGAAATTATAAAATATAAATATATAACCCAACATACCTGTATACAATAAAGATAACGATAATAAATTCAAATTAAAAGGCTATAAAGTAAAGATGTTATAAGGAAAACAAAATGATAAAACAATGTTTAAAAAATGTAAAATGAACTAAACCCCTAAAATCAATCAACAGTGAAAAATAAAAAGCTTACAAGAAAGCAAAAGTATAACCCCAACGGAAATACAAATAGTTTAAAAAATAAATAAATAGGTTTTAAGTTTATATTTAAAAATGCTGAAAATATCAATACTTCTTAGATCCTCAGGAAGTGAATTCCACAGAGAAGGGGCAACATGACTGAAACACGTTGGTCCAAATTTTGAGGTGCTTATCCTACAGTAGGTGCAGTTAAAAACATGCGAGACGAAGAACGCAAGATTCTAGTTGGAGTGTAAATGGATATAAGATCACAAAGGTATTGTGGGGCTAGGTTATTAATAATATGATATAAAATAATATAAAATATAATAAAATAATATAAAAGTAAATAATAAAATCTTAAAATGTATTCTAGAATTAACCGGAAGCCAGTGCAATCTGGGTTTTACATGGTCTTATTTAGAAGTGCCAGTCACTAGTCTGGCGGCAGCATTTCGGACTTTTTGCAATTTGTTAATGAGATAAGCTGGTAAGTTGCAAAGAACAGAATTACAGTAGTCAATATGTGAAGATACAAATGCATGGACAAGTGATTTACAGAAAGAATCATCCAAATATTTCCGTATATGCCATAGCTTATGAAAACATTCACAACATGTGATTCAGGTAAGAGATTTTTGTCAAATATGACACCTAAATTGTGCACCTTGTCAACTGTGTGTATAGTTGCATTCCCCACTTGAAGAGAGATCTTAGGTAGTTTGGATAATTGATGTTTAGAGCCAATGACAATTAATTTAGTTTTTTAGTCATTTAAGCTTAGATTATTAATTAACTAGAACGGCAAATACCATTATGGTTCGCATACCCATGCAAATTGACACCCATATAATATGACCCAGCCAATTAAAAAAATGGCATCTCGCAATAAGTCCCACATGGCATCCCATGTCCCACATTGCATCCCACCCCATGTCCCACATGACATCCCATCCCATCCCTTGTCCTACATGGCATTCCCCCATGTGTCCCGCATCAGTGGCTTCGCACCTGATGTCCCACATGGCATCCCACCATATGTTCCACATGGTATCCCTCCCAGTGTCCCAATGACATCCTACTTTATGTCCCACATGGCATCACATCCCATGTCCCCATGGCCTTCAACCCTATGTCCCACATAGCCTCCTACCCTATGTCCCACATAGCCTCCTACCCTATGTCACACATGGCATCCCAACCTATGTCACACTGTGTTATTCGTGGCATCCCACCAAGTCCCACATGACATTCCACCCTGTTCCACATGGCATCCCACCCCATGTCCTACATGACATCCCATAGCCTCCATAAGAAGTCTCATCCTAGCTATCAGTCCCTGATTGAGCATACTATGTTTAAAAGTGTCAGTTCATATAATAACTTATATGCAAATGACTTGTTGAAATGGGGTGGGACCCCATGTCCCCACATGACATCCCATGTTCCACATGACAATCTATCCCATGGCATTCCACCCTATGTCCTGCATGGTATCCACCATACATCATCCTACATGGCATTCCACCCTGTTCAGCATCCCATCCCATGTCCCACATGGCATCCCAGTCCATGTCCCACATGACGTCTCATAGGCTTCATAAGAAGTCTCACCCTAGCTATCACAGTCCCTGATTGTGCATACTATGTATGAAAGTGTCAGTTCATATAATAACTTATATGCAAATGACTTGTTGAAAAAAAGAAAAGAGATTTGAGTCAAATAATTATACCTGATATAGCCTTTTGTGTATACCACATGGTATATATTATATCATATGTCCCTCATGGTCCCCATCCATGTCCCACATGGTATCCCTCCCTATGTCCATATGCATTCACATCCTGCCACACTCCTTGACTACGCATACTAAATAAAAAAAAGTCTGATCAGTTCATACACTGTAGCAACTTTATGCAAATGAACACAATAATAAAGGCAGAGTTTAATAATCATGCCAGATACAACTGTTGGTTCCCAAATATTTTAAACAATTTTAAGGATTTTAAATCTCAGGTGCTACAAGAGAAACGCTTGAGGAGCTCTGAAGAATATTGAAAATTATATCATTTTACTGTTATCTTCTGAGGAAATATCAAATGTTTTGTAGACTTTTCAAGGAAACTAGTCTTCAATCTGTCTTAAGTGTCTCTAAAAAACTTGAACATTTTGTAAGGAAATTCTAACCTTCCATAAGGATATCTTAAGAAACTTTTAATTTTTTTTGAGGAACTCTGAAGAAACTTTAACATTTTCTGAGGAATTCTCAAAAAACTTCTAATATTTCTTAGGAAATCTCAGGAAAAAACTGTGGATGGCCGGCCGGACAGCCAGACGGACAAAATCGCAATTACATAAGTTCGCATGCAAACCAAAAACCAATGACAGGCATCTGCAATACATTTTTTCATAGCATGTTATCCTTAGTCTTAAATGCTAGGTAGAATTGATTATCAACGGCATAACCCTCGCCGTGAGGAAGGAGGTTTTGAATGACATTATACAATTGAAAAATATATGTGACAAATAGTAGAGGGCCAGTACAGTTTCCTTTACATCATTCCTTAGTAAGAAGTCTTTAGAAAACTTTGCATCAATTAAGATATTTTGACTCCTGTCACGTAAGTAATTTTGAAACCATTGAAATACCAGTCCATTTATATTAATATGATTTGCAAAAGAGTCAAACAGAGTATCATAGTCAACAGTATCAAATGATAGGTCAAGCAATATTAGTAAAGTTGCTTTGCCAGCTTCCATGTTGTTCATAATGTCAGAATGAACTCTCAGCAAAGTAGTTTCGGTACTGTGATTCAGAAATCTTATCTAAATTTGACTAGCCTAGAAGCTACATAGAAACTAGGAAGCCAATTAGTACTGCATCTAAAACACTTTTCTGTTTTGCATTCTTAATGGTTTACTGTTTGTGAGGCAACCATATTGACACCTTCCATATCGTGCAAAGCTCAATAGACTGGCCTATAGAATGAGATTCGGGTCTTCCTGTCAAGACAACCATGAATTCCATGATCCCCATTAATTATTTCCATAACGGCACATTTATCCTTTATTGCCTGGAAGTTTAGTCATATTCCATGACTTTGCATATTTCAAGGATTCATGGAATCATGACATCCAAACATCTATCCTCAATGATATACTACATACTGGCCAACATCAGGTAAGGCATGCATAAACCTAACATTTCCAACTGGATATATGGTAAAGAAGCTACATAGGAACTAGGAAGCCGATTAAAACTACATTTAAAAAAATGTTTTTTTTTTGCTAATTATAATTCCTGTTCAGTACTACACTGTAGTAAGTCATTACATGTTTATGCCAAGTACTACCCTTTATTGTTCATACATCAGAAACTGATGTATGATGAAGAAGGTTGAGTCATACATCAAAGTTTCAGCTTTTAAGTTTAGTGGATTTGTCTGTGATTGTACCTCATTCTTAATCCAACTCAACCCATATTTTCCAATTAAGAATACACCAACTGCCATTTAATAAGGCTCTAACATATACACAATGCGGCAAAAATAAACAAAACTATTCTTTCTCCCTAATCTGTTCCCCATTCTTTACGCATTTC
Organism: Chiridota heheva; assembly: GCA_020152595.1. Lineage (NCBI taxonomy): Eukaryota > Metazoa > Echinodermata > Holothuroidea > Apodida > Chiridotidae > Chiridota > Chiridota heheva. The sequence goes on along the minus strand of JAIGNY010003638.1, from coordinate 378,398 downwards.
CTCTCACATCTTCCTTAAATTTTCGACAGTAACCCACATCCAAATAATTCCAAGGTAGCTGGCATTATTTCTACTGAATCTTAGAAAAATCCTTTCTTGATTGAAACCCTTCGAAGTACCCATGATCAATAAATATTACTTTAAAAGAAATTGGATTAGCTCAAAACCAATAAGGAGGATCAATTTCCTTCTTTTTTTTTTGTCTCTTTCTAACAATTTTCTTGCAGAGACAAAGAGAGCTTGACACATTACATGACATACATATCCTTAGGATAAGTGTAAACAAATTCAAGGCATCATGTAACCACAGAGGCACTGGAAAAGGATGGGTAGTTCTTTATCTAGTTCTGCTTAATAAAAACAAAACATTTCATTCATAGACTCAAAAGCTTAGAAAACTACTCAGTTTGACAACTTAATGCATGGCATGCATGGCAAAAGATTTTTGTGAGTACAAAATGTATGAACCTACTGTTTGTTTGTCTGTTTGTTTGGTGAAGGCTTAATGGCACCACGGCAACAAGGGTCAAATTGTGCCTAAGAGGTCAGATCATTCAAGAGGAAGGAAGGAAAGGAAACAGGGGGAGAATGAGAAAAATACAAGAACAAAATGTCAGAAAGCTGTAATCGAGAGAGGAAGTGCATGAGTGAAGAAAAAAACAAAAAAAGTAGAGAGAGGGGGTGGAAGAGGAGAATTAAATATGGTTGTAGAGGGAAGCATGATGAAGGAAGGAGATACAAAATTTTGGAGGGATTTTCTGGAAGAACTCAGCAATTGAGTTGTGGGGAGCGAGGGAAGCTCTGGGAAAGTTGTACAGAGGGCAAACAAGGAGAACATGATGGACTGTGAGGGTGCAATGGCAATTGTTGCAGAGGGGTTGTGGGTGCCATTGAGGAGGTGTGAGTAATTGAGGTGGGTGAGACCTATTCTAAGACGGGTAATATGATCGTTGTCGATACGAGAGGTTGTTGATGGTGGGTTTGATCGGAATGGTGGTCTGGATGACGTGGAGTTTGTTATCAATTTGGGAGTTCCATGAAGGTTTGCCAGCGGTCACGAACAAGGGAAACGATAAGCGGTTTGATGTCAGAAAGGGTATTGGGAAAAGAGGTAGGGGGAGGTTGAGAGCAAGCTTAGTGGCTGTATCAGCCTTGTCATTGCCAGGGATGCCAACATGGCTGGGTATCCAGAAGAAAAGAATACTTTTCCTGCAAAGGGTGGGCAAAAGGAGTTTGCGGAGGAGGAGGTGGGATGTGAAGTTATCCCATTTAGGATTGAGTAAAGAAGTAAGGACAGCCTTTGAGTCGGAGAAAATGGCAAAGTGGCTGAGCGGAGAGTACTCAATAAAGTTGAGGAAGAGGAGAATGGCCTTTGCCTCAGCTGAATAGAGGGACGAGTTGGGAAGTCTGCTACTGAGGGTGGTGTCTTGGATGATGGCAGCAGCAGCTGTCTTGTTGCCTTCCTTGGAGCCATCAGTATAGATAGAGGTGTAGTTTGAGAGTTTGTCTTTAATTTGATTGTGGAGGTTGATGAAGAGCTTAGGGTGGGTTTGGGTTTTGTGATGAGTGGAGAGGCCCATGTGGATAGAAGGGAGGAGGTGGCCCAAGGAGGAAAAGCAGGCCATGAGAAGGTGCCGAGAGTGGCGGGGTTGATGCCGAGATGGAAGAGGTCTGATTTAATGTGTAAGCTAAAGGAAGGGGATAGGGTTTTAGTCCTATCAAAGAGGGTGGAGAAATTGGGGTACCTAATGAGATGTAAACAGGGTTCTGGGTGTGGTGAGGACTCTAAAAGCATAGGAGAGGCTAAGCTTTCTACAGCTAAGTAGAAAGAGGGGATGGTGTTGATGTGGCGGAGGTACGAGTTGTGAGCGGCACAGTAGACAATATTGCCGTAGTCAAGCTTGGCACGAATGGTGAGCCTGAAGATTTTGAGGAGAGCATGGTGGTTCGCACCCCAAGTGGTGTTGAACAGGAGGCGGAGAATGTTGAGGGAGCTGTTCAATTTAGTTTCAGGTTGGTGATGTGTTGCTTGTAGGAGAGCTTGGGGTCTAGAGTTAAACCCAGGAACTTTGTGTGTTAAACTTTAGGGATGCGATTGCCATTGATCACAAGGTTCAGGTTGGGGTGGAGGTTGTTGAAATGACAGAAGTGCATGCAGACTGTCTTGTCTTTGGAGAATGTAAAACCATTATTGTTGCACCAGACTTGCAGCTGGTTGAGGCTGAACCTACTGTAATATGTAAAATCAATTTAAACATGATCGTAATATTTCATTACAATCAAAATTTACAGTGAGTAACATTTCCTATTTTGGATATACTTCCAAACTTGATGGTAAGTGATGAGCTTGTATGAAAGTTTTTCTTGAAAACCCTTTTCAAATGTTTTACCCCCAAAATACCTTATCTAAAATTGATCGTTCTTCAGATTTTCTCATTGCCAGATTCAGACCTTCGAAATATGTTCTGCTGAGAGACCTGACCTTTTCTCCAGGGTTTGCAATGGCAGTGTGATTGTGTGAATCTCGCAATTACAGTAGTTCTCACAATCCCGCACAAAATTAAAAGCAATGCGGGATGGTCGTGCACAGCTACCGGGAGCTACTGGCTAAGACAAGTGTTTACATCCATGCTGAGCATTCAGTGATAACATTAGGCCTGGAGTTAACGATATGAATTTTAGCGATTAGACATGAAATATCTATGCAAGTTATGGAAATAAATATAATTTAGGAAGAATTTTATCTTTTTAAGTACAAAAAGTAAAAGGTGTTTTTTATGGGTTAAAATAATTCTTATAATATAATAATTCTGAATAAGTTATGAACGGATCCCTGATGTATTTAAATGTATACAACCAAACGTGATCTACAATCTTGAACAAAATACTTGAGACACTCACTATTTTTAAAAATCAAAATATATCCAAATTTACAATCAATAAAATACAATAAAATAAAATATGGTAGTTTAAGTCAATTATATATATGCCAACATTGGAATGGGAGGGGTGGGGAAGGGGGTGTTTGACGGTGTGGATGAGGGCAAAGAGGTGAAAATGAATTAAAAATCATGCTCTTTATGTCATCTATAAATACAAATTCCCCATGGTCTACAATAACCCAATAGTTATATTTTATATTAAAAAAAAACAAGCAATTTAGACAACAGAAAACACAATTGAATAATAAGTGTCTCAAGGAATTTATCCAAGATTGTAGGCCACGATGTATGTGGTGAAATTTGTAACTAGTCTCCAACTTCAGTCGGTTTTTTTAACCACGATATCCAGCACTATATACAATCAATATATTAATGATGAAAAGAAATTGATAAAGTGACTGTAAATTTGGTGAATTTTTATGAATGAACATCTGGCAGACGCCTGAGAGAAATTCTCTACCAAAATTCTGAAAATCCCTACCAAAATTTTGAAATTTCCTACCAAAATTCTGAAATCCCAAACAAAAAAGTTTTGAAAGAGGGAATTTCCCTCCCAAAATTCCAAAGGCACATGTAGTGCAAACCCTGCTTTTCTCACGACATTTCAAAGAAATGTTCAATTAAATCTACTGGAAAGAAAACGTACATGTGCATTGATAGTGAGTGAGTGAGTGGTTTTATTTGATTTGACTGGAATATTGTTGTCCTCACAAATCGATATTCATGTCTATGACTGCTCTCTGCATGTAATTTTTTTCTCTCTCTCATATCAGTAAAAGGAGCACTTGACTAAGAATAGGAAGAATTGTTTTTAGGAAATTGAGGTGGATTTTAAAATGAACAATTCTCCCAACACTAACGTTTGTAAGCTATACAGATATGTTTACCCATCGTGTACATGCATGCAAACACATAGTCAATGAGGGAAAAAAAAAGTACAAATATTGAGTAGTCTGCTTGAGATTTATGGTAGCATTGATGATGAAGTCTGGTGAAGTGCTCTATTGTGGGATCAAAAATGCTGTACATAACAAATACTATTTTGCATTTGGGGGAAAAATTATGTTTCACTTCATAACTAATGCAATATCAGCATCCAAATTGATTCACATTAGTAAAAACTGGAAGAACGAAGAAGAGATTAGTTTACAGAATGCTCCACTCTTTAAGTGAGTTGCTCTGCTGAAGCTGAAACTCAACAGTAAATAACAATCACTTTTTGCTAAATATTCTTCTTAACGTGTTCCGCTTAACCAATTTGCTGAAATTTGGACAGAACTTGCATCGTCTTGTCTTTTCAAGTCTTTGTGTGTTTTAGAGTGTGTGCTCAAATGAAAAATATTAAGCAAAAAAACATAGTTGAAAAGGAAGTCTTGTTCAGTCAAGAGGTGGGATAGCAATGTTCTTGGTTAGGTCTTAAATTCTGTCATCAAAAGTTGTTATCCATTTGCTTAACTTAACCTCTAACACATCATTCTTTAGGGGCAGATCTAGAGGGGGGGGGGGGTTTCTGGGGATGGGTTAGAAAAATAAAACACTCTGAAAAAATTCTAACATTTTTCATTACTTTAATAATAACAATAACCAAAACCCCCTCCTTTGTTAATTTCCTTCAATTTTCGGGAAATTTTATATCAATATCTTTCAATCTTTAAGAAATTTCCTTAATTCTTGTGCAATTGTCAGAAAATTTCCTTTATATGTTGGGGCAATTTTTCTTCAATTTTCGGTAATTTTTCTTCAATTTTTTGGAAATTTCCGTCAATGTTTGGGAATTTTTTTCTTTGATTTGCAACCAATTTTCTTAAATTTGGGGGGAATTTCCTACAATGTTTGGGAAATTTCTTTCCATTTTGGGCAATTTCCTTAATTCTCTCTCATGCAATTTTCAGAAAATTTCCTGCATTTTGGGGCAAATTTTCTTTGATTTTTGAATAATTGCTTAAGTTTTTGGAAATTTTTTGGAAAATTTCAATCAATGTTTGGGAAATTTCTTTCATTCTCATGTAAATTTCTTCAATTTTTTGAAAATTCACTCATTTTGGGGTAGGTTTTCAATCTTCAGTAAATTTTCTTCAATATTCAGGAAATTTCCTTCAATGTTTGTGATATTCCTTTCAATGTTTGGAAAATTTCCTTAATTCTCGTGCAATTTTCAGAAAATTTCCTTTATTTTTTGTCTAGTTTCGGTAAATTACTTCATTTTTCAGGAAATTTTATTCAATATTTGAGAACTTTCTATCATTCTCGTGTAAATTTTGGAAATTTTCCTTTATTTGGAGCAGTTTGTCTTCCAATGTTTAGGGAAACGTCTTTGATTTTTGTGCAATTTTCTTCATTTTAGGGCAATTTTACTTCGAATTTCGGTAAATTTTTATCAATTATTGTGGAATGATGCCAAATTTTAGTAAAAATTTCCAATGATTTTCCTTTAGTTTTTTGTTAACAATATCCCAATTTTCCCAATCGAAAAAAAACATGAATTTAGGGTGTTTCAACTGACGTCACGAGGTTACGTAATTTGATATACATCACCATTTTGTCGGTCAAAACCACTGTCTGCTGTACATTTAATTAGATTTACATACGCTTGCAAATTGTTACATGAGATTATCTTTGTAAGATAATTATGCTGGAATATTGCTGTGCCATTGGTTTCACTAACAGATGTGTGCAGGGGAATAAAAAGACATTTTCTTGATTTCCATCTGATCCTGATCGACGTCAAAAGTGGGTTTCTGCTGTACAACGCAACTGCTTTCTACCTACGGTAGGCCTTACACACTAGGATTTGCAGCGAGCACTTTATATCAGGTATGTAGGCTTTGCCCGAGTATAACGGATAATCAGATGGCGTTAACGTTAAAGTCACTCTTCGTATACCCGGTAAAAATATCACTTACTTAGGGAAAATATGAAGAAAAATAAGAAGCGAGTACAAAATTGCGATGAATAAAATTCGCTGAACTAGTACTGGTAGGTTTGTATGTAGTATGCTTGTTGTATGTGTGATGTGACTGAGCTGTGTGAAAATGGATGAAATGCAACGACGCCGCTTCCCTGCAAAATGGCGTCCAGTTTAAGTTAGAGTCACGTGATGAAATTCCTTTACAGGGAAGGTGAAATCCTTTCAGAGAGTACGTTCCCCTGCTGCCCGCTTATAAGACTCTGCACCCTTGTCCCAATATGTTCCATTAATCATGACAAAACTGTTCATAAAACACTTTTTTGGCTTGGTTCCCCTGATATTTTATCCTGACTCCGCCCCTGGTTCTAGGGGTTGGAACTACCCCCCCCCCCTCCTCCTCCAAAAAGTACCTTTTTTTTGTATTACTTCAACAATAACCAGCACCCCCTCCTTGTGATTTTCCTAGATCCACCCCTGTCCTCCATAATTCTCACCTGATCTATTGTCTGATATTAATGATAATCACAAGCACCTCAAAACCTCTTTTGTTAATTCCTAATCAGATATTTATATTACAAAATATTACATCCTTCTTTGTTACTTTATTAAAACTATCAAATGATTCTCCAATTAATTTTAATAATAACCCACCTTACTTGCTCTAATTCCCCAGTGGTACTTCATACAATTCCAACAATTTTGTTTTCTTAATGCGATAAACATTGGAAAATTATGGCTTTACTTCAATATTTAAAGACGAAAAATGTAGAATTAATGACCAATTTCTTCTCCCCCGGTCTGCATTTTACTCTCAACTCAAAACAGATAAAATGTTAGGCACTAGAAATATCAAGACAACTTAAACATCTAAAATGTTCAAATAAGGAAACAACTTCGATTGAAAAGAAATGCCATCGTTTTCAAGGAAACCATCTTGAGTTGCTGATGCGTTCCGTAGAGTGCTTTTATAACAATACACAAACTCACTTAATGAGTTTAAGATTTAAATTTCAGACCATATGGTAGAAAATTTACACAATTAGTTGAAATGCAATAAAAAATAAGAATTTATGCTTGGTGCCTTTAAAGAATTCTATAACATACTTTGTTATATGATAATGCTTATTATCAGCACTAACGTACAGTATACTACGTATCTCAAAATGCTTGTTGAAAGCTGGCTAAAACGTTTTAACTGGAAGCAAGTTCATCACAAACATTTCAATTTTGCAGAAACCTGAGCCATACCTGAACCCCTAGAGATTTGATGTGGCCGATTCTATTTTTGACGTACAGGACATCCAGACACATTTTGTTCCATTAAGGGAAATAAAAGATTTGATCACACCACTTGATAGCATTCAAATATGTTTTGTCTGCACCTCCCCACGTCATAAATTCTATCCATAGATATATCATCAACTAGTCAGCCATAAATAGCTCCATACCTTTTTTAAGTCTTGGAAAATATAATACAAAACCCTTTTTCAATTTGAATGCAAAAATGATCACTGATGGTTAGGTCTTAAATGTTAAAATGTTCACTGAGGGAAAGACTTTAAGAAGTTTTACTTTCCTTACAAGCAAAGACGTTGCAAATTTTCCCAATCTATGTGGTGCTAAGTTAGTAAAAGATAATGATACTAAATTATCATACATAACCACAGACTGCATAGGTAAGAAAAGGTCACTTCTAAGGGAGTAATTAGTAACCCCTAAAATTTAACATGTTGGAAAATAAGAGTTCAATTAAGTTTTAATCAACAATTGTTACCCATACTAAAATCCCTGTGAGCATAATGCAGAGTAAGTTTCCTTCATGTATAATCATCAAGATAACGACTAGTTCTCAACCTCCCAGAAAACATGCCAACTGGCATCATACCGTGGGGAGTTTCCCCTTTCCCCTCCCCCTGCTTCTTCCGCCTCAGCATAATATGCAGAGTAGACAAATCCAGTCCGTATTCTGAGACACAGTAAGGTCATTGATTTGAAAATTCTGAACAGAGATTCCCCACAATGCATCAACCACAATTTCAAATTTCATATCTATTTCTTTTAAACACAATCACATTTGGAATATTACAATACAAACTTATTAAAAATGTTTAAAATAATACACATCTAATAGTGCTTTTTCTTTGTGACATGCACGTCTGTACTATTTCTACTGTGCAATTAAAGAAATTTTTAATTGAATGTAGTCAAAAGTTCAAAATACTTTTCAGTAAAGGACATTGGACAAATCTAGTGTCAACAATATTATTGACTTATACACTCTTGAATGATGCTTGTCATCTTAGAACATTAATTATAAACCCAATCTCAATGATATCCACAGTGTCAGACTTCATTATAAGTAGCAGTGTTTGAAAAGGGAGTTGTTAGTTTGTACAGGCACTAACTTACTGTATCATTCTCCAGCAGATGAGATCTACGAGGCCTCCTAATTTGCATGTTGTGTACATCTCCTTTATTCCCCAACCACCATTTTTGGCTATTTTCGGGCACTTCAGTAGAAAAACACTTGATCACCATTGACCTTTAATGTCACTCATTCACAGTAAGTTAAATATTGAGTGGATATATTGTTAACAAAACCAATAAATTTCTGAACAATAAGTTAAGCTGGTATATAAAATGTGTGCTCAAAGCAAGGAGGAAAGTGGGGATAAGTGCATGATTTTTAAGAATATGTACAGGATATGTGTGCAACAAAATGGGCTGCCACATGTTGGCACTCAATTTGCAGTAAACAGTGAAGTCATAGAATGAGGTGGAGCTTCAAGGGAGGGGAGGGTGGACTGGGACTTTTATCAAGGAACCTAGCGGGACTTACCCCGTGATTATAACACAGACTTTGAAGTATGAATCCAGAATCAGTGATATACTGAACTCTTGGCATACTTGTTTAGGGGCATAGTTGTATAGATGCATTACAGGGAGCTGAAATCCCATTACAATTCTTCGGTTTCATCACAATGGAAGAAAATACACCAAATTTAATGATCAACATGTTCTCTTTAAATGACATAACTTCCAAATTTGACTAAAACATTACTTAAAGTCCAATGACCAACAGACAGAGTGTATAGACTCACGATCACTTAAAACAATCCTCAGTTCACTTTTCTAAATCAGGTATTATTTGATTTAAGTAAGGGATTTATTTAAACTAATAGATACTAATATAATCTTAAGAAAGCTACCACCATGTCCACACCCACTTTCTAATCTTATTTGCACAAGACAGTTCTGGAGCAAATGCATTGAAGGTTTCTGACAAGTTCTCAAAGACTCTTATTGCCTGTTAAAATTGTACAAGGCAGCTTGAATTAATACATTGTGAAGGTTTCTGCTATAGTTTTTATGTGCTGACACAAAATAAAGATATCTACAGTATATTTTTAAAGACAAAAGTTATATTATACAGAATTATACGTAAGTGTAAAGTACGCTGCCAACTATCACATTCACAATCAAATCCCTACCCATAGCAAATTTTAACGTAAGAATTATGTAAGGATTATGCAAGGATATTTGCATAAGTTAGTTTTAGACTTAATATGTAGGGCAATTTCATGCTTCTTTATCAACTCCTTAAATTGCCCTGCTGTGCAGACACAGAATAAACAATTCTAGCATATTGTGATCAAGTTTTAAGTACAACTGCCACCAATGTGAAAAGAAAGTTACAATAAAAATCTTCACCTTGTGTTTCAGGCTTCAGGTAAGCTGAGAAAAAGAACACAAAATAACTATAAGTTAATGTAATGTCCAGCGGTATTAATTAACATAAAGGTTTGTATAATTTACATTTAGGCCTAATTAGATTATTCAGTTTCTCTGGATTCATGCAACCTTTCACAAAACTTATTCAAAAATTAATCCCCTCTAAAATGGCTAAACTAAGAGTGCCTAGACAAAACCTAGTATGAATACCTTCAGCTCACTTTGCTTTCTCACTGCCATCACTCTTATCCTCCTCTTTAAACAATTTTCTTGCTTTTGTATTTTTCTTTCACTCTGTTTATGTTGACTTATTTTCCATTTTCATACCCTGTTATTTTACTTTGTTGTATTGAAAGTGAAGAGAGAGAGTCTTTAATTACAAAACATCCCAACTTGAAGTAAGGAAATTAACCCATTTGTTCATATTTGACCTGAATCATTTCTGATGGTATTGTAAGTTGACCCACCTATGTGGATCTGACACGTTCAAGTAACCTCATCAAATATGCACCACACCCTATGTGCTATGCCGTGATTTTTAAGACAATCATGAATGCATACTGCACCAGTGGTAATGGAAGGAAACATATATATTTGGGATGAAATGGACAATAATTTTTGTTGAAATGTTGTTGGGTCCAGGGGAAAATCCCAGGGGGCAAAGCCCAGGAAATTCTGCAATTTTAGGCATTCCTGGGATTAAAATCATAGCTAAGGATGACATAAACCCTTTTTCGTTGAGGGGGCTGAGCCCCCACAAGGCCCCCTGTTCTGCTGCCATGTACTACATGGCTCATACATTTTGCTGAATGTGTTAGATAGTCAGTGGGGAAAAAAATAAAGACCAAATATATTTGGTGTCAAATGCAAACCCATTTACAATGGTTCCACTTAAAATCACTCTTGCTGTCAAAAAAAAAAAAAAATGTCCATCAAATTACTCGGGGCATCTTTGAATTTTGCCCATGAGTAATACGGATTAAAAATTTAACAGTCCAGTTCAGTGTCCCAATTGGGAATCATAGTGTTATTTCCCAAACGGGAATCAGATACACATTTATTAAGAAAATGGCTACGTACAAGCCCATCATGCATCGCTTCTCAAAGCTGCACCTTGTACAAAGTCAACGGAGAAAGTTGATTGCCGTTAGCACAAGCTTTTAGCAATCCGTGTAGAGTAGATAAAATAAACATGTAAATATGACCTTTAGTGACAATTCTACCAGCGCAAATCAAGCAGTTACCGGTGTGTTTTCAGAATATATCGGAAATAAATGAGTGGTTTTACTTGATTTTTCATGTGTTTCGTGACTGTAGAATCTCAACAGCTATTCGCTTAATTGTTGTTTAAGTGTTCTGTAAGGTTCTCACGAATATGACCATGGACACTGGAAGTAAACTTTAAACAGTATAAATACATTTTGATGATCTGTGCCTGATCCTGTGTGTAAGGTTACCAGTCTGCCAGTGCATGTTCAGTGTATTATTATAGTTGGATTGCCATGTTATATCACTGGGCAGTTGAGACTAGTCACAGCACTCACACAAGGTTACTTATATCCATAAGATCAGTAAGTAAACAAAAAAACTGAAGTCCACGACTTACAATATGTGTTGCGTCTATTGTCCGCGCCTCTCATAAGCTAGTGGGTAGGTATTTGATCCCGACATGCAGCGGGACTTGGAACTTTACCCAGAAAACAGCTTGCAGTTGAAACATGATTAATATTTCATATAAAAATGAATGTTTTTACTCGCCTTTTTGTATGTGTTAAGTCAATGGGAGAAATCTGCAAAAATATATACTATTTTTTTCTCTCATAATTTATTCTTATATGAAATATTTATCACATTTCAACTGCAAACTAGTTTTTGGGCAAATTCCTACCCACTACTTAATGGAGGGGGTTGAAAGATGCAAGAAATTTTGTAAGTCAGACTTCGTTTATTTACTCATCTTTTTCCACACCAGCACAGATCATACATATAGACTTCTCGGATGTTAATGATGTAAGCGCTGTAATCCAACCTGAATCAGACCCATTGTTTTTAGTACAGCTTTGTTAGCTTAAGATGGAAAAAAAGAAATCTTTTCAGAAATTAATCCTAAAGAATTTTCTTTTTAGTTACAGATAGAGAATTCTTAGTAATGCCTTTACAACATACATTAATTCTCTTGCTGAACTGACCGCAGCCATTTCCTGCCAATAGGCCAGTCAGTTGTCACTGTCAGTTTTAGCGATATACAAGTGTGCATCGTGACTGTACACATATAGCGTACTTAAACAGTTAAAACGACTCCATGAAAGTCTATCATGAATCTCCGCTTTCAATATGGCGCACACCATTGCAGTACGTATGTATTCTGTGCATGTCTGAGGTGTGCCATTCTGGACATTCATGATTGGATAAACAAAAATTTCTTAAAAATGAATGACAAGAAAACCTTATTCATGCTCTTCGACTCTTCTCACCAAATATCAAAAATAACAATATCTTTGATTAAAATTGGCAACTCAGAGAAACCCCATCTTCACAAGCGCGGAACCTCGGTGTAATATTGATTCTTCAAGACTTTAAAGCCTCATATTTCTAATATTGTCCGCTCTTCCTCATTTCATCTGAGGAACATTGGCAGGTAACGCAAGCACCTGCCTATCAGTGCAACTGAACAGTTACTCCATGCCTTTGTCACCTCACGCCTTGACAATGGAAATGCCATGTTGTATGGACTAACCCAAAAAAAGTATCATTCCACTTCAAAAATGACAGAACACAGCTGCTCATCATCCACATCACCCCAATTTTGGAAAACCGTAACTGGCTTCTCGTTACTTATTGAATTACTTTGAAACTTATGTTTTTTGTCTATAAATCTCTAAATAATTGTGCTCCTACTTATGTTAATAATAAGCTCCATGTATATACAAATATATTTAGAATAAATTACCTCATAAACTCAGACTTGCCCCAAGTATTACTGTATTTAAGAAGGACCTTAAAACTTATCTGATGACTATGGCCTTTGATGATCTCCCTTAAATATGCTATTTTATATTGTTTCTTGTTATGTACTATACTTGTTATGTACTATACTTGTTATGTACTATACTTGTTATGTACTATACTTGTTATGCACTATACTTGTTATGTACTATACTTGTTATGTACTATATTTGTTATGTACTATACTTGTTATGTACTATACTTGTTATGTACTATACTTGTTATGTACTATACTTGTTATGTACTATACTTGTTATGTACTATACTTGTTACATATTATACTTGTTATGTACTATGTGCACATTATAAATCTGTATTATTATTATTATTATTATTATTATTATAACTATAGTTATAATTATTATAATTATTATAACTATTATAATTATCATAATTATAATTATGATTATTTATAATTATAATCATAATTATTATTATCATTATTATCAATTATTATTATTATCATTATTATTTATTAAATATTATTATTATTATTATTATCATTATTATTATTATTATTATTATCATTATATTAAAGGAATTGATTCCCATTCGCGACATTACACCAGACTGATTAATGGTTAACTTATTCACTAAAAATGGATTGCTATTACTATTATGGAACTTATCTCCAAGACTGTTTCAATCTGTTTTGTATTGAATTCTACTTTACATTCTAGAGAAGAAACCACCTGAATAAAAGTTCTTTCCAAGATACACATGTTTGATTTCTTTTTGTGCCCAGGAAAATCATACATCTATTCATATAAGCTTCCAATATTACCTGCCCCAACTTGTACTAAAATTCCAAAAGAAACTAGAATTTTAGCACTCTGCAGAGTGCATATCTCCATCCCTGTTCGTTCTCCACCGGAGTACAATCTAAACAATCTCTTTCTCACTGTTGATCTGTATTGCCATTTACATTCTAAACACTTGAGGATCATCACTAATCACTGTTTGCAGTTTAATTCAGGCTGAGCGTTTATTGTTTGAGCTCTATTCAGGGTAGATTTATTCCATAATTTGTATTCATGGCAAAAGAAAATTGTTATTTCGTTGATACCAGAAACCACTTCACTTGATTTTCTTTTGGAAATTGATTGTATGGCTGTTCTTTCATGGCATGAGCTCATAGTTCAGCACATTCCATTAAAGTTTCAACTAAGTCTTGATAAATCTTGCCCTAAAATATCCCCACCCCTCCATTTCTACTCTCCCCTTGTTCCTAAACTAGTAACAAAACCACACAACAAATTTAATCAAAATCCAAGCATCAGTTATTGAGATATCTTGATGACAGACAAACTCACTTTAAAATGTCCCCACCCTTCCAATTTCACCCTTCCCCTGTTTTAATTCTACTCACTTCTTCCTTAAGCAGTAACAAAACCACACACCAATTTTAATCCCAATGCAATAATCGGTTCTTAAAATATCTTGATGACAGACAAACAAGGTGAAAACATGCCTCCCCCCTCTTTTTTTACCCTTCTGCTGTTCCAATATGTCTCAACTTTTAATCCCTTTCTTTTAATCCCTTTTTCCTTAAGCAGTAACAAAACCACACACCAAATTTGATCCAAATACATGTATAAGCTCTTGAGATATCTTGATGACAAACAAACAAACAAACAGAGGCGAAAACATAACTGCCATCCAACTTCGTTGGTGGAGTTGATGAATAATTAACTGATATTTCAAAGAAATCTGTCTTAAAAAAGACACCCCTGATATTTTTAAACTCCCATGAATTAGTCAAGCACAACAACCTTTTGACCGAAGCTGCTTTAATAATGAAGAATCTTAACAAAGAAAGATGGTTGCCTAAAGAGAACACCCACTGTTTAACCCTGCATACTAAAGATAGAGATATGAATACAAAATACTACAACCTACCTCCAAAATATGTGCCATAGTTCTTACAAACGTACATCCCTCCAAACTATGATAGAGCACCAAAACAAAATATGAACCACTTTGCAGTTGTAACACAATGAATGGAATAGTAACCATCAAAACTCAAAATTTTATATCATAGAAACACAATTTTATGTTATAGAACACACTAGTAACGTATACTGCCACTCAACCTACCTTCTTTGGTCACGTTTTCTTCAATGTTCATGTTCTCCGTCAGTTCTGACAGAGAGTCCTCTATAACGGAATTACTCCGAAATGATTGGGAAAGTCTCCTTTTCAAACGCTTCATCCTCGACAGGCGTTTGCTCTCATCCGAGGTATCAATCTTTGTAATTATTCCCACACCACCGGTTCGAGAAACAGAGAAAGAAGGCACTGGTGGCAGGCTGCAGCCACTTGGCACGCTCAACTTGATATCACAGGTAAGTGAGCTTGTTGAAATCCTCCCGTTGATGTTTGTGATTGCCACGGTTTGTGAAGTTGTCGTCCTCATGCAAGATTACATCCCCTTCTCCACTTGACCTTTTATTCTTAGTGCATTGTGGTGTATGACAGGCTTACAACTTCAGATCAGGTTGAAAGAAATCTCTTTATAATATATTTTTTTTTCCTGAAAAAAGATGTAAGAGAATCACAATTAAATTAACAATCCGATAGTGGTCAATATTTTCATTGCAAATACAGCATAAAGAATTAAATGTACATGAGACAGCACTGACAAGCATAACATTATACACATGTATACTCTGTTTCAAACAATCTACAAAAATGATGGTCATTCTCCCAGAACATGCATCTGTTAAACTGTAAGTGATGTTTATGTAAATCTATGTAAATATGCAGCAAATGAAGGACATTAGGGTTATGAACCTGCCTGATTTGGCAACAACCATAAAGCCACACTGATCAAATATCATCTTTCAAAAACAAATTAAAAAACTATTACATATTCCTGCACGGTTTTAAAAGATTTTCCATGAAAATGATGAACTTTAAAAATGAGGATGTTTTAATACTGTAACGAGGACATTTTGATACGAATGCTTCATTTCCTTTAGAGCTCTAAGATTAATTAATATGCAAAGCAAAAACTTTTATGACCATAATGAGGCTGTACCTCAAAAGATGGAAATGAAGAAAATATGCAACTATTTCATTTTCTTTCGTTGATCATGTTTTATTTCATACAAAGTAAACCATCCATTAAGGTACAGTTTTATTTCATACAAAGTAAACCATCCATTAAGGTACAGGGCCATAATTCTCATTTGGAAAGTGGGGGGGACATACAAGAGGCAAATTTTCCCCAAAATGTACTGAAGTATTAAAATGATGCTGAAAAGTGTGTGTGTGTGTGGGGGGATCAAAATTACGACCCTATTAAGTAGAGAGTACAAAGTAGAGATAAAACTTTACAGACACTCATAAAACATCATATCTTGTTCACACTCAGATCGACTTGGCAAAAATCCACCATCTATCTAGTTTTGATTAGACTATGCCCCATGTTCAAACCATTGATATCATCATAATGCTAACTATTATACACCATTAAGCATTAATACAAACACAAATAAAATGAGTTATACATGTGATTTTGAAGTACTGTAAGATAAAATAACTGAATAAGCTAAAATGAGTCATACGTGTGATTTTGAAGTACTGTACTGTAAGATAAAAGAACTAAATAAGCTACTGTAGCTTCAAATTTAGTTAGGGGTGGCAGTACAATCTTTAGCTTTGCTGTTGGAGCTGAGATAAACAGGAAAAGCACTATGATTACGTCTCTTGAAATACAAGATAACTGTTTCATTGCAAAATACAAAGCAAGTGTCTGTGCTTGTGAAAAAGCATACACCCTGAGAGGATATACCCCCACCTCTCACACTGTTTGATTCCACTGGTAAAAACATAATTTGTGACTGCTCTGTCAGGTTTTGACCATGATTGTACATGTACAGTAGGTGTAAAACTTCATGTCAAACCAAGGAGCTAAAGCAACAAATCCATGGTCAAACAATACTCCCACAATCCTGAAGTAGTCAGAATGTCTGTACCCCTTCCTTCATCACCCAATCCAAATCTGATTGATTGATTGATTGATCAGATTTGTGGGCAGTCATTTGCAATTGTTATGTTGTGTCAGATAAGTTCAATCATTCCAAGTTAAGGAACAAAAGATAATTGAAAGAGAAGTGAAATGAGCCAGGTCTGAACAAGCAATGAACCTGTCAGACAATAAATTAAAGCAGGATGATGGGTGATGAAAGATGTGCGAAGCATTCTCAGTTCTGATATAAAAAAAGAATGAAAGTCATATTAAAATGTGCTTGCAAGTCTTGTTTTTATCACAAAATGAAAAGATAATTTTAAGCTTATTGGTATCTTTCTATGCTCTCAGAGCAATAATTTATGGATGAAAATACTGAAATACCTTACAATTCCTCCTTCAAAGTATAATATGAACAGTTAACAAATGTGTATCCTAATATCCTCAATTGAAGACAAACAGATCCAAAGTTACGACAAACAATATTCAGATCGTCCTTCAAACAAAATTACACACATTCTCCCACTGCTCTTGCACTGACGAATGTGGTGGCTTAATTGAAATGTCAACATCACGCTGCATGCACGATACTGTAGATAAACTCATGCATTTTGGCAAACACTGGTTGTTCTTGGAAATTCCTGTTAAGGTTACCAAATCGCTCAACAAACAACAACTTCTACTTAAGTTATATGGAGAAGCGATATCAGATGTATTATCTGACATTCTGTTGAAAAACATGAAACTACTGTAGTATCAATGCCACTACAATCTACTACGTAAAAGTTTTTTTTTTTAATTTTGCAAACCTAATTATAATGTTAAAAAAAGAAATATGCAAATCTGAGATGTCATTGGTTATATTGCTCCTCATATTCTTATATAAATTCATAAGTAGTTGCCACAATACTGTTGTTCAAAGGAGAACAAAAAAACCCAGTAGTGTACTCCAAAAGTTCTTAGCCTTGATCATACCCCATTCCACATTGGTGCAAAGATTTGATAAAAGTCATGATGAACACTTGAATAAGCATGAAATTAATTATTAATGAAATACAAAAAGGTCTAGGGCATGCTTTAAAGTTACTAAGTCATAAAATCTGTGGAACCGTCATCAGCCATAACACAATTTTGCAGCTTTCTTGATGCTCTTTCAAATCAGTATATAACATTATAAGATGTCATTTTTACTTTTAAGCCCAGTTGCCATCTTTAACATAAAAATAAAATAAATTTTGATTTTGATTGGTCCAAAATTCAATGCTCCAATTTGCATTAATACTGATAAGCTAATCAGAAATCCTTTCGCAATGAAATATATGCAACCATATTTAATGAAGAAGAATTAAAGGTTGAACTATACTTTTCAATGTTTAATCTCTAAATCAACAACAGAACATAGATAAATGCAAGCAATGCACAAATGCATGCATTTTCTTATCATACTACACACATATACCACTTCATTGTCGGAAAACTCCTTTGAAAATCATAGTACACGTAATACCAAGACAATAGCAAAAACGTTTTGTACTAATCAAACTGGCTTATTCGGTATACAAGAGAGTAATTTGTTCTCTTTCCTATGGTGTCAATTCAATCATCTTCATTATACACTTCACCACATGTACTTTTTTATTTAAAAATCAGTTTGTTTTTGACCCATTATGTGTGCTGTACTGCAAATTTAGTTTACAGCTCAAAAATGGTGTAAAGGTTCCTAAATATCATGTATCCTGCGATAGTATTTACCCCCGTTCTATTGTTAATCAGCTAGATTAACCATAGACAAGTATAGTTCAATAAACTTGTTCATATATACCAATTACAATTATCA